>CM035427.1:73123662-73523662 GCA_020310875.1 Ceratopteris richardii | reverse complement strand
ATATATATGTGTGTGTGTGTGTGTGTGTGTGTGTGTGTATGTGTGTGTGTGTGTACATGTGTTGGGGGATTCTTGTGCAGAAAGGGGCTTAAGTGTTTGTAGGAGAAGGGAGAAAGATAAGAAGGAAGATACAGACACCGAAAGCTTCTATAGATTGATTATAAGGAGAAAAGTACAAAGATGATATATAGTGCAGTCCAATGCTCTCTGTGAAAAATCCCAAAGAGTACACAATCAACAGTTACAAAATACCCAAGGTTCTTGCTATCACCAACCTTCTCTACACCAGACCTCCACCTTCTCCAAGAGCTTGCACTTGTGCACACCTTCCACTCAAGCTCAATAAGGGGAGGCATGGACACCTTCTGTCGACGTGCATAGAGCTTCAATGGGACCTTGTGACCTTTGACTGCATTGCTTAGTACTTCTCTGCACACACCTGAGTCACTCTTTTTGCACACATTGCACTCCACTTCTCTGCATCGCACACTCGCTGTATGTCTCTTGCTCTTCTCTCTCCTTGTGTAGACTATGTCCACCTTGCTTAGTCTAACCAAGTATAATGCTTTGCCTTGAGTTGAGTGTCGGTTCACATAGGATCCTAATTGCTATAGTACCATGGTGCTCGCTTTGATGTCCCAAGATTTTCTCCAAATGTGGGCAACCAACGAATCCCTATTTTGTCTTGTAGTGACTTTAGACTAAAACAAAAATTTTGATTGGAGGGCCATACTTTCACTTTTGCGTACACTTTCGCTTCACATACTTTCACATTTTCCCTTTTAATTTTTCAGATGTGCACCTAAAGGAGGATTCACCTGAACCTTCTAAACACTTTAAAAACACTTTGAGCCTTAGAGAAATTACAGAAAGACACTCTGCAACCTGCATCCAACTTTATACAAAATATAACCTTTGTGAACAATTGATTGTGCACTACCGGTGCACCTTGACGCTCGAACTTTGAATGCTTTGACTTTGATCATGTTGACTTTTACCTTGAACATGTTGAGTTTGATCCTTCGACAGTTGCCCTCCACCTAATGGGCTCTCGATCTCAGAGAGCTACAGCCAAACCTCTAACGGAGAACATGTTTTATGGGCTCAACAATTGCCCTCCACCTAATGGGCTCTCGATCTCGAAGAGCTACAGCCAAAACTCTAACGAGAGATGAGGCCATGATTCCTTTGCTCTAAAATCTTCAAAAGGACACTTGAGCAGCTACCAAGTCCACCAGGAGCAGTATAGAACAACACTAGAGAAGAACCAAAGGTGGAAATTTTTCATTGAAGAGTAAAGGATGAGAATGGAGGGTAGGAAGGAGAGGGAAGGGAGGGCTGAGGGGGCTGAGGTTGATAGGGTATGGAGGGGTTAGGATGGGGCTCATTAGAAGGCCAGGGGTAGGGAGTAGGGTTGTGGGCTCTGGAGGGGGTCAAAATGACAAAAAAGTAAAGCCACTAAGGGTGCATATGGAAAAATGTGAATCGTATGGCAAAATAAGGTGAGAATAGACCATGTGGACCATGTGTGTACTAAAAAACACGTGAAATGTGCTTAAAACATGTGGGTTTTGACCAAACATGAGCAAAAAGTTGGGATTTTTGAAAAACGAAGTCGAACAATGAGTTCAAAGGTGCCAAAAGACATGAAAATGACCCCAAGTTTGAGAAAAATGGCCATTCGAAGCACAATCTGAAACCAAAAGTATTGGACCAAGAATATATATATATATATATATATATATATATATATATATATATATATATATATATATATATATATATATATATATATATATATATATATATATATATATATATATATATATATATATATATATCATCCTTGGGGTATGAAAAATTTAAAAAGAAGATAAAATAAATAAATAAAATAATAAATATGTGGGTGGGAAGGGGTCCACTTGAGGGGGGGAGGGTCCACTTGGGGGTGTGGGGGGGAGGAAGGGGTCCACTTGGGGGCGAAAGGTCCACTTGGGAGGGGGGAAAAGGGTCCACTTGGGGGGGGGGTGCACTTGGGGGGGGGGGGGGGAAGGGTTCTACTAGGGGGGGGAGGTCCACTTGGAGGGGGGGGGGTTTATTTAATAGAAAAAAACAAGCCACTCTGGCCTCTTTTGTTTTGGAAAAATACCCAAAAAGAGATAAAAAATACATATAAAATAAAAAAAATAAAAAAAAATCATAAAAAAAATTAAAAAAATTCTCTATATTTCTAGGCCACTTTTCTCCCTCAAAACCACAGAGACCTTCCTTTTTTCTCCTTTCTATCAAGAAAATTACAGTTAAAAAAGATGAAAAATGGTAGTGCTTTAAAATTCTAAAAAAATTCCCAAAAAATATTTCATGCACAAGCTTGTGAAATGGTATCTTATATGCATAAAAACGCAAGGAAAAAGCATGAAAATGGATAAAAACTACTAACCTTTAAGCAAAAAATGGAATGAGAAGGCTATGTATAACCTGGACAGATTTTGCAAGTTCCAGGTGATCTAGAAATGTTCACTTGTTTTGATGATAGGCCTTGAACCATGATATGATGACTAAGAGAAACCATTTGCCCTCCATAATCTCCAATTGTACTTCCTTTTTTGGCATACTGACCATCTGATAGGGCCACCCTAAATCCTTCATTAGAATAGTATCTCCTCCATACTGCATCTTTTGTATCTTTGTTTCAGCTACAGTGTGACCTAATCTACAAAATTTCACTTCTACTATTCCCGCTTCTTCATCCAATGGAACCCTCTGTTTCCAAAGACTTGCAGGTACTCCTTCCACATCCTTGTAAAGCTGCACTTACTATCATAAAAATTGACATAACAGATGATATCCATACCAGTATCCATAACAAAGTGGCCATTGATATAGGATTTGAAGTAGCTTTAGCACTCCTGCACTTAAGGGCATTTCTTTTCTTCTCTCCTCTATGGCCTTTGACTGAGACTGTTTCACTCCAATCAGTAACTTGAATGATGTCCTCTTTTTCTTCATAGACTTCCTCTCTACTTGTGTTTGGAAAAATTCCGTAGCAGGAAGATGGGTCCTCCGCATGGAGCCAAGCCAACAAGTTTTCTTCTTCATATAAATTTGCATCTTCAAATAGATCTCCTTCTAGGTTGTCTAACAATTCTACTTCCATACAAATACCAATTGTCTACATCATGCTAGTATGTCTTTGGTTGTCTGGACCTTCTTCTAAAAATATCTGTTGCATCTATGAGGGGGGCTTCCCCTACAATTCTATCTTTCTGCATAACAACAGCCTTTGCCACTGGACTTGGTATGGAAGCCTCATCAATTATCTACAAGAGTTCTGACTTGAATTTCCCATCCATCTTTATTAAATAAAAAATATTGACCCCATTTTTCATGTACTTGAGTAGTCTTAAAGCTTTTGATTCCTTAAGAGCATGGGCTCCATTTGACTTATCAAACTCCTCATGAGCCCTACTAAATGCATGTCCAATGGCATCACTAGCACCTATGAGATATTCTTTTTGCCTTGTATATGCACATGTGTTGGCTTTGTTTGTAGATGTCTCTTTGTCTTTGTTGAATCCATTAATCCTTGGCTCTTGACCTATTTCTAATTGAGCCTTCCCGTTGCTTCTTATCTGCATTGTAAAAGATTGAATTTCTTCTAACTGCACCACTCTGGTAGATGGTGATGGCACATTTACTTGTTCTACAACTTCTTCTTTGCACATAGAATCATTTGAATGTGGGGCCTAGATGAGGATGCCTAGTTCTTAGGACAACAATTGGTATAATGGTCCCTAGCCTCCGGGCAATTTCTGCAAGGGGGGTGGCATTTTCTAGCATGGTGCACCTACTTTGGTGATGCCCACATTCTCCACATCTGAAATAGATAATTGGCCTCCTTGGCCCATTTCCAAGGTTATCCCTATGTCTTGGGTTGTAATTGTTACCTGGATTGGGTGTTGCGGCCATCACATTGGTTGGTGGTAGAGCTCCTCCTTGTCTCCAATATGTTGTTGCAAGTATACCTCTTGACTAGCAATCTTGAGCCTCATGTCCAACTTTCGTGCATAGCTGGCAAGTTACACTTAAAATGTTGGTGCAGACAATCATCAATTGATGATTATGACAAGGTTTGAAGTCAAAGAATGAAGCAAAGATCAACATCTGAGGCTTGAAGTTTAGTGCATGATTAGAAGATGAAGACTTGTATGTACATGTATACTAATCTTGTAATTAGTTCATAAAAACTTTGCAGCTATGATGAGTCATGATGTAAACATCTATATATATTTGACATAGATGTACTACGAGTACGAGGGATGATGAGTGATAAATTTTAGAAGTCATTAGAGACTTTAGAAAGTGAGAAGAACATGAAGTATTATTGAGATGTAAGATTTCTCTGAATAGAAGAAAGTTGCACCCGATCCTTTGCTCTGTGCTCCTTCTATGTTTATCTTCTTGATGAATGCTTTTCTAAAAGTCTAATTGTATAGCTAACTGACCTCTGTACAAGTTTTGAGAGTTTACTTGTAATCACGCTGAGAGAATTTTAAGTAGGAACATTTACATGTGTAAATGTGAAGAAGTGAAGGCCGGAACAGGCGCAATCCCAATGTTCAATGTTTTGATCAGATCTCCGTCCACAATGTAAAGTTTTGAGCAAGTAAGCACTCATTACTTAAGTTTGGAGGTAAGCTACTTGTGGCTAAAAGCATTTAAATAAATGGGTTCTAGTTTGGGAGGACCATGCATTAGAAGTTGCAAGTGTCAAAGTTGACTATATAGAAGAATATTTTCAAACATAGGTACATTGTTTGATGCAAATCTCAAGATCTACTAAATCGTTTGGAGGGACTTAACTTGAAGAAGGTGAGTAAACTTTGGGAGACACCTTGTATAAAGTTTTATTGAAAAATTTACACATTTCATCAGTCAATAAGTCAATTAAATACAACAAACAGTTTTGAATAATTAGTTTCTTCATAGTTAGTCTTCCAAAATTGGTTGAGGTTTTGAGTTGTTCTTGATATAGAGGTGCTCTAACATCAAGGATAACTTGTTCTTTTGGAGATTAACACTCTCCATCAATGGTATCAAAGTAGGAGTTATGAGAATTGAAGAAAGGAGGACCTCGACTGTTGTAGATATACAGAAATTAATCTTTGAAGATTCAAAAAGTGAAATGTTGAAGTGAAAGCTAGAGAAGGAGGTCTGAAGCTATCAAGAAGATGAAATCAACTAAATTCGAAGTAAAGGTACATTCATTATTCATAAAGATTGAAGAATTTATTGCATAGGTGAAGAAAGGATGGGAAATTCTCTTCAAATAGAGAAATTGGATAGAGAAAACTATCATGCTTGGTCAATGAGGATGGAAGCTCATCTTATGAGCAAAGACCTGATAGGATATATCACAAGTGAAGAAGAAAAACCAAAATTTAGGGATCCTCATGTTCCAAATAGGGAAGAGTTCTTAGATAGACATGGATGAAGAAGAATGCTCAAGCAAGGAGCATTATCTACATGGGAGTCAATGATTACTTGCTACGTCACATTAGAGGACTTGAAAGTGCAAGTGACATATGAAATGCTTTGGAAGACCATTTTCAAAACAATACAAAGCCAAGGAAGGCATCTTTATGGGCAAAATTCACCACATTCAAAAAGAAAGCTTCTCAATCTATTTCTAGTTATGTAGCAAGGATGAAGGACATTGCAGATGCATTATGAGTAGTTGATGAAGACATTGAAGAGGATAAATTGGTAAGAGAAATTTTTTCACAGGTTTGAGAGGAGATGAGAAGTGGAAGCCATTCATTCTATCCACTGAATTGTTACTAGATCATTGCACTCCTGATTTGAATCAATTGCTAGGACATATGCTAACCTTTGAGTAGGATGTCAAAGGTGATGTTGATAAAAGTGCAGGTCAAGCAGTGTATTCAAAGGACAAGAAGAAGATTAACAAAGGCAAGGAACAATTGAATTAAGATGAAGGCATTACTAGTAAGAGGAAGAGGAGGTGGCAAAAGAAGAGGAAGAGGTAGAAGCAACAAAGATGGTGTCAAATCTTTCTGGATTTGTGGTAAGACTAATCATTTAGCTCATGAATGTTGGCATAATAATCAGAATTGTGGACGATACAATCAAAACTTTAATTCAAGAGAAAGAGATAATAGAAATCAAAGATGTAATTTCAGAAGTAGCGGTAGTAGAGGTTTCTTTGGAAGAAATGCGGGTAGAGGCTTTCAACGTGAATCCTACAATAATACCTAATGCAACTATGCTTCAGATCAAAAATAGGATTCAACCTTAATTATGAATGCAACTTGTGAAAGACAAAGTGAAGATCAAAGAGTCTTCTATATTGACTCACGATGTAGCAATCATCTGAGCGGCAACATAGCTTTGATGACTGATTTGGAGAATAAGGTGAGTAATCATGTAGTTCAAACAGGTGATAACACAAAGCACAATGTGAAGTCCAGTGGATCAGTAAAGGCCATGGATGGAAGCACTCTTCTGAGTAAGGTTTCGTATGTTCATACAATCCCAAAGAATCTGATAAGTGTAGGGCAAATTGTAGAGAAAGGTTATGGAGTAAGGTTCACTGTTACAAAGAAAAGTTGCGTTGATTTTAAATCTACTAATGTGGTGTTTATGAAGAATGTAGCTCTTGGAAATCTGATCTTGTTCAGATAACCCAGAAAACTATTGTGTTTGCATCTAGGGAGTGTAGAATGTCAATATGGATAAGGTTCTGAGTGTATCATTGCGACATGAAAATATGTGCGTAGATGGGTGTGCATGTGAATATATGAGCGAATGTGTGTTGATTTTGATGTGTGTGGATATGTCAACATGGACCTGGTAATAATTGCATGACTACAAAAGATTATGTGTGCGAAGGAGATGTGTAGACGAGCATGCACTAAAATATATTTGCATATGCCATTAAGCCTATGGGATCACGTGCACACCATCATATGTGTGTAAGATTGCTTGAGAACACAAATGTGTGTATGAAAATGCATCAACCCATGTATATGTACCATAGTTGCAAGATTCATGTCTCCTTTCATATGTGCATCTTGCTTCAAGATTGATATATTTGGAAGCTGAAAAAAAAAGGAAAAAAATAAGAGAAGACAAGAGTAAAAAACAAAACAAAAAAGAAAAAAGAAAAAACTGGAAAAATAATATTAAAAAAAGAAAACAACAACAAAACAAAAGCAAAGAGAAGGAAAATAAATAAAACAGGGAGAAATAAAAGTCCAAAGTCCATGCGTGCGTGAGTGGGGAACGTGGGAGTGTCAGAGAGTTGGGGGAGTGCAGTGTAAGGGGAGTGGGTGAGTAAAGGAAAAAGAAGGAAAAAAAAAGTTTTGGGATGATCTCTCTCTCTCTCTCTCTCTCTCTCTCCGTTGGTGGAGGATCGTTTTTTTCCTTTTGTTGTTGTGGTGTGCAGGTGCGCAACAGTAAAGGGGTGCTGAAAGGAGAGCAGAGAGGAGCAACTAGGGAGGCAACTGCTGTTTTTATCTTGCCATGAGGGGGGGTTGGTCCACGCAGAGAAAAAAGGAG
Organism: Ceratopteris richardii; assembly: GCA_020310875.1. Taxonomy (NCBI): domain Eukaryota; kingdom Viridiplantae; phylum Streptophyta; class Polypodiopsida; order Polypodiales; family Pteridaceae; genus Ceratopteris; species Ceratopteris richardii. The sequence continues at coordinate 73,516,081 of CM035427.1, read as the reverse complement.
GAGAAGTCTTGGAGCAAACGTAGAAGGTTGAGAGGTGTTGAGGGGGGAGGTGTGGTTGAGTTGCCCTTTGCAACAGTTCTAGGAGGGTCGTCCTTTGATAGGTGTGCAGTCGGGAGCATTCACGGCGGCTCTGAGGGAAGCGATCCTACCCTATGGGAAGAAGGAACATTATTTTGGGAGGCGGTTGTGCTTGGCGTGGCATACCTTTGAAGGGGGGTCCTCTCTCTCTCTCACTCTCTTCGTGGGCGGAGGGTTCTTTTTTGTGGTTCTTTTCCTTTCTGCTTTTGTTATGTGCAGGTAACGAAGGGGAGGTTTTGCGATGGCTGGAATGGCAAAGGGGGCTGTTCTTTAGGAGGGGATTCTCATCGATGTGGAGACAACGATGCTGAAGAAATATCGAGCTTGGGAGGCATCACTTGTGGGTGTTGTATTCCTACAATTTGTTACGGCAAACTTGTGCCGACAATAAACAGGCCAAAAAAAGGGAGGTTGCTGGAAGCATTGGCTTGTATTTTTTTCGGTTCAGATAGTTTTGGCATGGAAGCAAAGAATCATTTTGGGGGAAGTGGATACTATGCACATAGGGGAAGTAAATATCTACCTGGAAGCATGAAGAGGAGAGTCATTCAAAGGGCACCGTGCAGGGAATGGTAATGAGGGCTTTTACTCCGCTATGTGAAGACAGGTACAGGAAAAGAAGAATGAGCTGCTAGCGGAGCTGTTTGGGGAGAATGAGCATCTGAAGGAAGCAAAGTTGCAGAAAGAATGGGTAGAGCAACAGCTTCGGTGGGAAGTTCTTGCAGGAGCACTAGTGTTGGTTTCTTGCATACTGACTTCTGGGCAAAAATGGACAAGAGCTAATCAAAGGCTGAGGAATCACATGGTTCAGCGTTGCCGAGACATATGGATACTGGACCAGTTTACTGTAAGTTAATAAGGGATTGGTTTCCTTGCTGCAATGAGTAGTGAAAGGTCCCATCTCTCGCTACACTTTCCTTCTTTACGTTTTTAATAAGTTCTACGGATTGATGCAGGAAGCGATCAATGGCCTCTTTCCATTGGTATTTTGGAGTGAATTCTATTGAATATATGAATATGAGTAGCTTTATATACTTAACAATAGCTAACGCCGAATCCTGATTGATCCGATGTGTGGAAAGTTCAAGATAAAAAGAATTGCTTTCCTACTTTTTAATGGCAACTTTTTCTCTCCACATTCTAGGTTTGAGCTTAAAACATTGGTGTGACAACTCGTAAATATTGGACTGCGACGATGCACAAATTGGTTTGCAAAGAATAGTGCAATGTATCATATTTTTTTCCACGTCCCATGTTGAATCCTATTTGGAAGTGCCAGGGGATATGTATACGCTGCATCAGAAAACCATCAACACTCTCACGAGCATGAAGATCTGGATTTAATTGAAGACCTTGTTTTCTCAATAAGTCCAAGTATTGTTTTGTTGACGATATGGGAAGCCGATCTCCTTTGTCATGTTATCACCGTGAACAATTGCTCCTTGGGTCATACTCAAGAAGTTAAAACCTTTGAATATAAGGCATCTATCGGCTTCTTGGGAGCTTGACATGAAAGTAATGCTTTAAATTTTGTGGTGTCCCTCTCTTTTGTGCAGAATAAATTTACATGTGTGATAAAATGGGGGTTGGCTTATGTTGGCCAGAGTGAGCCTGATCTAGTTGTGAGTTTCACTTTCTTCAAGGGTAAAGAATGCAATTTCTAGTTCGCTTGTAAACATCCAATTTGGTAGAAATAGTGGCAAGCTTACAACATATGAGAAGTAAGGGAGTGCGAGTGTGAATGAAATGGGCCTCAATGTACTAGACGGTTTATATGTGAAAAGGTAAGAATGTGTGTGTGGGTAGAGGTGTGCCGTAGGTGTGAGTGTACGTGTGTATAAGAGAGTGTGTGTACAATGTAGTGGGTGAGGGCACGAAATTCCCAATCAGAGGTACAAGTGCAGTCTCCAAGCAATACGAGTTGACAAATTCCAAGTAAATTGAGCAAACCATAAGCATGTGTAAGGCATTTCCGTTGGATTTACAAGCCTATCATTTTGGTGTGTTTGCCGGGAAGTTGGCTTGGCACTCCTTATAGAGTCGTGCCATGAGTACGCTCGGTGCCCCAATTGTGCAGCACAGCCTGTCGACCCAGATTGAGTGCGTTGGCCTAGCTAAAAAGATGTCGGAAAGTTCGGAAGTGGGGGAATTTCTAAAGTTTGGCCCGAGGATAATGAGCTGTGGATGGATTAGAAGTCAAAGCGGGTCCAAACCCAATGAGAAATCGTGCATATGAATGTCATTGGGTTTGTCCAATCTCGAATTACATTCGGTGTTGGTGTTGCGAGAAGATGGGGCACATCGCAAAATTTTGCCCTCGTGTATCTAATCTGTTGGACTTTGTTCCCGCATGCACGGATTGCGGAAAGAAAAGGTTATGCAAGCATGTGTGTCTTGCAAAGGTCGAAGAGGCCTTGGCAGAAGAGGTTAGTACATCCCTTGCGACTTTCTTTGTGGAAGCCGATAACGAGAGTTCGCTGACAAGCATAAAACGTGAGTTGGAATGTCTTCGTGAAGAGCGCGATAGTGAGAGGGTCAAGGTGGAAACATTGGAGAAAAATCAGGCAAAGATAGAAGAGGTTGTAGACAAATGGGAGGAGCAATTCCGAGTGGTGGAAGATATAAGTAGAGTATTGAAAGTGGAAAATGAGAACCGGAGAGGATAGGTCAAGTTGCTTGAGAGTGAAAAAGTAGCTAGGAAGAGCAACGACATGAGAAAGGAGGTCTTGGACCTTAGAACCAGCTTGATGATAGTCGATTGCCATGGAGTTTGGGCTGAAGAAGAGCTCTCACGAGACAATGATGACCTGGCACAAAGAGTCGACCAAATGGAAAAGGAAATCGAGAAATTGCGAGAAATGATTGGTAGATATGATGAACAAGCAGATAAGGTAGCTGAAGAGTTCCACCTTGAGTTAGAAAGAATGAAAAGTGCCGAGGCAGAGAGCGATGAGAAAATGAGATAGGTAGAGAAAGAGGATGCAATGCTGAGTAGCATGCTCGATAGGTGAATGAATCGGAAAGATGATGAGACACGAGGACAGGTAGAGAACCCGAAAGTAGGAAAAACAGAAGGAGAGCTCAAAGCCATGTTGGATAGGTTGGATGCATTCGTAACGGAGTTAGAAAGGATGAAGAATGAATTGTCGAAGAAGGTAGATGATCTGGATGAAGAAAATATGAGTAGGATTTGGGAGGAAAGATCGATTAGAGAGGAAGTCGAGAAGTTGACCGTTCGAGTTGAGAAGAGGGAGGATATTCCCCTCGGATCTACAAAAAGGGTGAGAGAGAATAAAGAGATGGAGCAAATATGGAATCGGTTCCAAAGCATTGACTCTGACCTGCTCCAATATCAGAGTTATATTGAGCACAACAAACAAGGATTAAGAGACCTAGCGGCGAGGCTTGAGGCACTAAGAAGTACAACGGCCAATGGTAGTTTTCCGTGTCATCTATCAGGTCAGGTGGAATCTCTATGAGGCAGAGGTTGGAGATGAAAAAATAGACGAGGAGATGGATGTTGGTGAGGACGGCTTGAGTCTCACTAGGGTTTGCTTTGCGGATTGCGAGTCAGAGATGTGAGGACGGGCAGATCAAGTCTGTTGTATGCTTAGGACTGAAGTGGCATTTTTTGGGTTTTCAGGTCGGCAAGGTTGTTAGTGTATGCGGGTTTTGAGAGGAAAAGTTGACCATGGCATTAGTGGCCACATTTCAGCTTGAGTAGCAGTAGAGAGGAGAGGTGTCTCATCGGGATGTCCACGGGGGGGATATATGTATGTGCATTGTGATTGGGATGGTTGGGAAAAAGCCCTTTCTTTTGTCTCCTAATTCTCGAGATCTTGGGAAAAAAAAGAGATAAAAAGAAATCTATATGTTTGTGTATGTGTGTGTTTGGCAACGCACCTATGTGGGATGATAGGTGGGTGGACCCACTTTGGCCAGGTGGTCAAAGCCACAAACCGATGCCGGTTTCACATAGGGCTAGCCATCTATGTGTCGCGTGCTGCATTGGGTTGGTAGATGTGTGGAACAAACTCGATCGGGTGGACGAGTCGCATCCAACTTCGGCATAGGCCGGCAAGTGTGAGTAAATATGTGGAAAAATGATGAAAAAAAAGAGAAAAATGTGGAAAAAAAATGAATGAGACGAATTCCTCGCTCGAGGGGGATAGAAGAGAGGCGAGAGAGCATGATGCTCAGATGGAATGCGTGTATGTGTTGTGGGGATATGGGCAGATGTGGACTCTTGATGAAGCATGTCAAATCAACACTTAAGCTCGGCTAGGGTTTTGGCTACTACATGTCTGTGGAAGGCTTGGAGTTGAGGAATCCAATCGTGCTAGTTGCTTTGTCCGTCTGCGAACTCTTGGGAGGTGCTCTATTTGGTTCTTAGGTTGTTCAACTACTTGGGATGTCCTAAAGCATGTCGACGATGAGTGATCTTGTCGGAGTGAGCTCGTGTTAGGCTTGAGTGGTCTTTTCCACATGTCCATCAATTCAGGAGGTGTGGTGGTGACCTAGCATGGAATTTAGTTGAAAAGCGAAAAAAGAAAAGAAGCAGAGAGTCGATGAAAAGGAAAGTGGGTAGTAGAAACCCTACATAGAAAGGGGCATGGAAATTGGGCAAGAGGATTTGAGTGGAAATGGAAAAGAAATTAGGAAAGTGAACATATAAACCAAAAGAGTAGCAGAAAGGAAGAGCGGATGTGGTTCTTGCATGTATGTATGTTGTGTGTGACGAGAATGCATGTGTGATACGGGATCATGACGTGTGTTTTGAGTATATCTGTGTGATGTGGATGATTGATATGATTGTCTTTTCATTTTGGTTGTAGATACTGTAACATGATGAAAAATGGTCTAATGTTTTGGTGAGTTTGTAGAAAGGTGGACACAATAGGTGAAGATACGAAACGGCATACAAAGTTGGTAACATAAGTGACTGATTTTTATGACTAATGGATGTTGATTTAGTGTGGGTGCAGGTACGCCAGTGGAAAGAGATAGAACAAGTATGAGGTATGTGAATGTGCATTAATGCATTTTCGATGACTTGAATGGTTTAAGTGCAGGTGCTAATTGGCTCGTCGGGGATGACGTCACAAGCAAGAAGAGGGGAGTATGTTACACAGAAAAGTTGCGTTCATTTTAAATCTACTAATGTGGTGTTTATGAAAAATGTAGCTCTTGGAAATATGATCTTGTTCAGATAACCTAGAAAACTATTGTGTTTGCATCTATGGAGTGTAGAATGTTAATATGGATAAGGTTCTGAGTGTATCATTGCGACATGAAAGTATGTGCGTATATGGGTGTGCATGTGAATATATGAGCGAATGTGTGTTGATTTTGATGTGTGTGGATATGTCAACATGGACCTGGTAATAATTGCGTGATTACAGAAGATTATGTGTGCGAAGGAGATGTGTAGACGAGCATGCACTAAAATGTACTTGCATATGCCATTAAGCCTATGGGATCATGTGCACACCATCATATGTGTGTAAGATTGCTTGAGAACACAAATGTGTGTATGAAAATGCATCAACCCATGTATATGTACCATAGTTGCAAGATTCATGTGTCCTTTCATATGTGCATCTTGCTTCAAGATTGATATATTTGGAAGCTGAAAAAAAAAGGAAAAAAAAAGAGAAGACAAGAGTAAAAAACAAAACAAAAACGCAAAAAGAAAAAAATGGAAAAATAATATTAAAAAAATAAAACAACAACAAAACAAAAACAAAAAAAAGGAAAATAAATAAAACACAGAGAAATAAAAGTCCAAAGTTCATGTGTGCATGAGTGGGGAATGTGGGAGTGTCAGAGAGTTGGGGGAGTGGAGTGTCAGGGGAGTGGGTGAGTAAAGGAAAAAGAAGGAAAAAAAAACGTTTTGGGGGGATGTCTCTCTCTCTCTCTCTCTCTCTCTCTCTCTCTCTCTCTCCGTTGGCGGAGGATCGTTTTTTTCCTTTTGTTGTTGTGGTGTGCAGGTGCGCAACAGTAAAGGGGTGCTGAAAGTAGACCAGAGAGGAGCAACGAGGGAGGCAACTGCTCTTTTTATCTTGCCACGAGGGGGGGTTGGTCCACGCAGAGAAAAAAGGAGGAGAAGTCTTGGGGCAAACGTAGAAGGGGGTCGTCCTTTGACAAGTGTGCAGTCGAGAGCATTCATGGCTGTTGTGAGGGAAGCGATCCTACCCTGTGGGAAGAAGGGACATTATTTTGGGAGGCGGTTGTGCTTGGTGTGGCATACTTTTGAAGGGGGGTCCTTTCTCTCTCTCTCACTCTCTTCGTGGGCGGAGGGTTCTTTTTTGTGGTTCTTTTCCTTTTTGCTTTTGTTATGTGCAGGTAACGAAGGGGAGGTTTTGCGATGGCTGGAATGGCAAAGGGGGTTGTTCTTTAGGAGGGGATTCTCACTGATGTGGAGACAATGATGCTGAAGAAATATCGAGCCTGGGAGCTGGCATCACTTGTGGGTGTTGTGTTCCTACAATTTGTTGTGGCAGACTTGTGCCGACAATAAAGAGGCGAAAAAAAGGGACATCACTGGAAGCATTGGCTTGTATTTTTTTCGGTTGAGATAGTTTTGGCATGGAAGCAAAGAATCATTTTGGGGGAAGTGGATACTATGCACAGAGGGGAAGTAAATATCTACCTGGAAGCATGAAGAGGAGAGTCATTCAAAGGGCACCGTGCAGGGAATGGTAATGAGGGCTTTTACTCAAAGTGAACAATTGCTCCTTGACTCATACTCAAGAAGTGAAAACCTTTGAATATAAGGCATCTATCGGCTTCTTGGCAGCTTGACATGAAAGTATTGCTTTAAATTTTGTGGTGTCCCTCTCTTTTGTGCAGAATAAATTTACATGTGTGATAAAATGGGGGTTGGCTTATGTTGGCCAGAGTGAGCTTGATCTAGTTGTGAGTTTCACTTTCTTCAAGGGTAAAGAATGCAATTTCTAGTTGGCTTGTAAACATCGAATTTGGTAGAAATAGTGGCAAGCTTACAACATATGAGAAGTAAGGGAGTGCGAGTGTGAATGAAATGGGCCTCAATGTACTAGACGGTTTATATATGAAAAGGTAAGAATGTGTGTGTGGGTAGAGGTGTGCCGTAGGTGTAAGTGTACGTGTGTATAAGAGAGTGTGTGTACAATGTAGTGGGTGAGGGCATGAAATTCCCAATCAGAGGTACAAGCGCGGTCTCCAAGCAATACGAGTTGACAAATTCCAAGTAAATTGAGCAAACCATAAGCGTGTGTAAGGCATTTCTGTTGGATTTAGAGGCCTATCATTTAGGTGCGTTTGCTGGGAAGTTGGCTTGGCACTCCTCATAGAGTCGTGCCATGAGTATGCTCGGTGCCCCAATTGTGCGGCACAGCCCGTCGACCCAGATTGAGTGCGTTGGCCTAGGTAGAAAGATGTCGCAAAGTCCGGAAGTCGGGGACTTTCAAAAGGTTGGCCCGAGGATAATGAACTCCCAATGGATTAGAAGTCAAAGCGGGTTTGGACACCCAATGAGAAATCGTCCATATGAATATCATTGGGTTTGTCCAATCTGGACTTAGATTCGGTGTTGGTGTTGCGAGAAGATGGGGCACATCGCAAAATTTTGCCCTCGTGTATCTAATCTATTGGACTTTGTTCCCGCATGCACGGATTGCAAAAAAAAAATGTTATGTGAGCATGTGTGTCTTGCAAAGATCAAAGTGGCCTTGGCAGAAGAGGTTAGTACGTCCCTTGCGACTTTCTTTATGGACACCGAAGATAACGAGAGTTCGTTGACAAGCATAAAACGCCAGTTGGAATGTCTTCGTGAAGAGCGTGATAGTGAGAGGGTCAAGGTGGAAACATTGGAGAAAAATCAGGCAAAGAAGAGGTTGTAGACAAATGGGAGGAGCGATTCCGAGTGGTGGAAGATATAAGTAGAGTATTGAAAGTGGAAAATGGGAACCTGGGAGGACATGTCAAATTGCTTGAGAGTGAAAAAGTGGCTAGGAAGAGCAACGACACGAGAAAGGAGGTCTTGGACCTTAGAACCAGCTTGATGATAGTCGATTGCCATGGAGTTTGGATTCAAGAAGAGCTCTCACGAGACAATGATGACCTGGCATAGAGAGTCGACCAAATGGAAAAGGAAATCAAGAAATTGCAAGAAATGATTGGTAGATATGATGACCAAGCAAATAAGGTAGCTGAAGAGTTCCACCTAGAGTTAGAAAGAATGAAAAGTGCTGAGGCAGAGAGCGATGAGAAAATGAGATAGGTAGAGAAAGAGGATGCAATGCTGAGTAGCAAGCTTGATAGGTGGATGAACCGGAAAGATGACGAGACAAGAGGACAGCTAGAGAACCTGAAAGTAGGAAAAACGGAAGGAGAGCTCAAAGCCATGTTGGATAGGTTCGATGCGTTCGTAACGGAGTTAGAAAGGATGAAGAAATGAATTGTCGGAGAAGGTAGATGATCTGGATGAAGAAAATATGAGTAGGATTTGGGAGAAAAGATCAATTAGAGACGAAGTCGAGAAGTTGACCGTTCGAGTTGAGAAGAGGGAGGATATTCCCCTCGGATCTACAAAAAGGGTGAGAGAGGATAAAGAGATGGAGCAAATATGGAATCGGTTCCAAAGCATTGACTCTAACCTGTTCCAATATCAGAGTGATATTGAGCACAACAAACAAGGATTAAGAGACCTAGCGGCGAGGCTTGAGGCACTAAGAAGTACAACGGCCAATGGTAGTTTTCCATGTCATCTATCAGGTCAGGTGGAATCTTTGCAAGGCAGAGGTTGGAGATGAAAAAATAGACGAGGAGATGGATGTTGGTGAGGATGGCTTGAGTCTCACTAGGGTTTGCTTTGCGGATTGCGAGTCAGAGATGTGAGGACAGACAGATCAAGTCTATTGTATGCTTAGGACTGAAGTGGCATTTTTTGGGTTTTCAAGTCGGCAAGGTAGTTAGTGTATGTAGGTTTTGAGAGGAAAAGTTGACCATGGCATTAGTGGCCAGATTTCAGCTTGAGTAGCAGTAGAGAGGAGAGGTGTCTCATCGGGATGTCCACGGGGGGATATATGTATGTCCATTGTGATTGGGATGGTTGGGAAAAAGCCCTTTCTTTTGTCTCCTAATTCTCAAGATCTTGGAAAAAAAAAGAGAGAAAAAGAAATCTATATGTTTGTGTATGTGTGTGTCTGGCTACACGCCTATGTGGGACGATAGGTGGGTGGACCCACTTTGGCAGGGTGGTCAAAGCCACAAACCGACGTCGGTTTCACATAGGGCTAGCCGTCTGTGTATCGCGTACTGCATTGGGTTGGTAGATGGGTGGAACAATCTCGATGGGGTGGTCGAGTCCACGAGTCCCATCCAGCTTTGGCGTAGGCCGGCAAGTGTGAGTAAACATGTGGAAAAATGATGAAAAAAAAGAGAAAAATGTGGAAAAAAATGAATGAGACGAATTCCTCACTCGAGGGGGATAGAAGAGAGGCGAGAGAGCATGATGCTTAGATGGAATGCGTGTATGTGTTGTGGGGATATGGGCAGATGTGGACTCTTGATGAAGCATGTCAAATCGACACTTAAGCTCGGCTAGGGTTTTGGCTACTACATGTCTGTGGAATGCTTGGACTTGAGGAATCCAATCGTCCTAGTTGCTTTGTCCGTCTGCGAACTCTTGGGAGGTGCTCATTTTGGTTCTTAGGTTGTTCAACTACTTACAATGTCCTAAATTATGTTGACGATGAGTGATCTTGTCGGAGTGAGCTCGTATTAGGCTTGAGTGGTCTTTGCCACGTGTCCATCAATTCAGGAGGTGTGGTGGTGACCTAGCATGGAATTTAGTTGAAAAGCGAAAAAAGAAAAGAAGCAGAGAGTCGATGAAAAGGAAAGCGGGTAGTAGAAAAGGATTTGAGTGGAAATGGAAAAGAAATTAGGAAAGTGAACGTATAAACCAAAAGAGTAGGGGAAAGGAAGAGCGGATGTGGTTCTTGCATGTATGTATGTTGTGTGTGACGAGAATGCATGTGTGATATGGGATCATGATGTGTGTGTTGAGTATATCCCAATCTAAAATTCCAAGCCCTTGGAGCCTGCTTAAGACCATGCAATGCTTTCAAGAGTTTACATACATGCGTAGGCTTCTTGGGATCTTCATAACCTGCTGGTTGCTCCATGTACACATCTTCTTTTAAATCACCATTGAGAAATGCATTTTTTATATCGAATTGATAAAGGTTCCATTCCTTGCTTGCAGCAGCACTTATTAATGTTCTTATTGTTGATATCTTGGCAACAGGAGAAAATGCCTCCTCATAATCGATGCCATAACTCTGTGCATAACCTTTACAAACAAGCCTTGCTTTATATCTACTTATTGAACCATCAGTGTTTCTCTTTATCCAGTACACCCATTTGTTACCGATTACCTTCATGTTAGGTTGCCTTGGAACTAAACTCCATGTATTGTTCTCATACAAAGTTGTCATTTCTTCATCCATTGCTTTAACCCATTTCTTTTCTTTTGATGCTTCTTTAAAAGTTTTTGGTTCCTGCTCCTCAAGAAGTTTTGCCATATAAGCTTCATGAGAAAATCTTTGTGGTTGCCTTCTTTCTCTTATTGAATGCCTTGATTGGCTTCTTCTCCTACCATGCTTTGATTGAGATATGCAACTTTAACAAGGCCGGATATTACATTTAGTGTAAGTACATTGTCTCAATTCATGAACAAACCCACCGATGTACATATGCAAGCAGCTAAAAGGGTCTTGAGTTATTTGAAGGGTACATTAAACGAAGGTCTGGGCTATATATATCATGAAGGTTTGGATTTGAAAGCATACAGTGATGGAGATTGGGCTAGAAATAAGGATGATAGAAGGAGTACAGGCGGATATCTGATATTTGCAGGTAATAATTTGCTTTCATGGAGTTCTAAAAAACCGCCTACATTAGCACTTTCAAGCAGAGAAGCTGAATATAGAAGTCTTACAAATGCAACATATGAGATTATGTGGTATTTGAAGCTTTATGAAGATATGGATCTATCTACAACACGTCCACTACTCTTTGGAGATAATGTAAGTTCATTACAGCTCGTGTCTAATCCAATGTACCATGCAAGAACAAAACACATTGAAGTGCACTATCACTATCTCCGAGAGAAGGTGGTGAATGAAGATATTGATATTCAACATGTTGCAACTAAAGATCAATTAGCAGACACACTTACAAAAGCAGTCAATGCTCAGAAGCTTAAGCAAATCAAAGTACTACTTGGAGTCAAAGCTTTGGATTTAGAGCTTGAGGGGGGCAATGTTACATAAAAACAAGCTCTAAAATAGTCTTGTAGTCTTGTGGATTTTATTAATTATTAAAAATGGTATATGGAAGCTTGTGGATCTTATTAGTTATGAAAAATAACATGTGGAGGCGTTCAAATCTCCAACCTTAGAGTAAAAGAAGATAAACTGGATAAAAGTAAGAAGGAAAGAAGAGGTGTCTATTTTTAGACAAGGAAGGCGCTTCTGTTGATAGCCTCTCAATAAAAAGAGTGATTCACTTAGTCTATGTGTCCAAATTGAGTGATTCTTGATGCGTTGCAAAGCTTAAATCTTTTAGTATCTAAATAAATCCGTTTTTTTACAATTTTTAATGACAAAACTTCGTGCAAGTAGGCATTTTTGCAGATCTTCTTTCTTGTGTATATCTAGTGCCTAATCAGAGACATAACTCTCTTCAAACTTTCATATCTCAGTCGTTATGAGGCCTTTTTGAGTGATTTCACTTGGAAAAGTTTCCTTAGCCCTTATAATTTCTATGCATATCAAAATTGCTCATAGATCTTGAAGTTATCTTGCCTGTGTACATCAGTTTTCAATTCAGACAGTTAGTCATACCTTGCTGTTGTAGGCCTTCTCTTACCTTGACTTCAAGCTATTGGTTCAGGAGCTATACTCCACCTTTGTTGACGTTTTTTGTTTCTAAACATGCTACTCAGAGTCTACTTCAGGATATATGATTAGTTTTGTCACATTCTACCCAGAGAGGTTTTGGTGGTTATTTTGCTATAGTGACCTATTTTCTGTTTTCTTGAAAGTTTGGAGGAAAGTTTGTTTTTGAAGTTTGGAAATATTGGTTGGTGTTTTGATGATCTTGGGAGGTCTCATCATGTTTCATTGTGTACTTTGATGTTTACAAGTTTGTAAACATAACATTGTGGTATCAGAGCTTTTGTTCTTTTTATCAGATCTTTCATAAAGCTTATTGAATTTTCTTGTTTGTTTACAATAATTCAACATGGCAGATTTGAGTGCATCGATTGAGAAGTTATCAGATGGGAGAAATTATGCCATGTGGCAATTTAGAATGGAGTCTTATCTCATGTCTAAAGATCTTTGGGGATTGATAACAGGTACAGAATTGAAGCCGGTATTACCAGAAGCTCGTACACAAGTGGATCGAGCAAGAGAGAAAGAATGGATCGAAAGAGACAGAACAGTTATGTTTATTATATCACAAATAGTTTCCAATACTATGCTTGGGCATATAAGAGGTTTGAATATTATTAGATAAGCTTGGGAGTATCTAGAAAGGTTATTTGCAACTACCAACACAGCAAGGCAAACACAACTTATTGGTGAGCTGACAAGAGTAAAAAAGAAGCTACGACAATCAGTTAATGATTATGTTCTTGAGGTAAAATCTCTTATTGAAGCATTAGCCTCTATTAATGCATCTCCTAGTGAGGATAAAAAGTTTAATAGCATGTTAAATGGCTTGAGAGAAGATGAAAGATGGAACTCTTTCATTACGTCTATCATGACTCGAGAGAATCTACCATCCTTTGAAGATTTACAAACGCTCATGATGACTGAAGAAATCAACATAGACGGTGGCAACTCTTATCATTCACAAAGAGGTAGTCAAGGACAAGCTCTTTATACTTCATCAAATATATCAAGAGGTAGAGGAAATTGGAGAGGAGGAGGAAGATTCAATACCAATGCAAGAGGAAGAGGAAGCTTCAATGCTACTAGAGGAGGAAGAACAACATGACAAAGTCAACAGACTAAACCAAACTAGCAAGGTAACTTTACTTGCCATTATTGTGGTAAATTTGGTCATTATGTCAGGGATTGCTTCTCCAATCCGAATAGAAGAGGTGGTTTTATAGGACGACAAATATGAAGAGGCCAAGATCACATGCATCACAACAACAACATAGTACAAGAGGAGGCTCAAACACAGAAGGAAAACATTCTTATGGCTATGCATACAAGGACACATAAGAGGAAGGTAAACAACAAAACTTGGTATGTAGATAGTCATTGCTCAAACCACATGAGTCACAACATGAATATCTTTGTGAACTTACACAAACCTGATTCAAGAGTCACTGTTGCTACAGGAGATAGTACTGAGCATGAAGTAGTTTACATTGCTGATTGTCCACTTAATGAACATGTAACTCTTAGAGATGTTTTGTTTGTTCCTAGTATTACAAGAAATTTGACTTCAGTTGGACAGGTGGAGGACAATGGAGTAAAGGTTGATTTTAACAATAAAAGTGGTAGGCTTATCAAAAGAAGGATGGGAATTTTGTTATAAAAGGACAAAAGGTAAAGAGATTATATACTTATGAAGTTGAAGTTCCAGATTATGCAGGTTATACAATGGTTAATGGGACTCAAGTAAGTCAATTGGATTTATGGCATAAAAGATTAGGACACATCAGTGTTGGCAGGTTAAAAGATATTGCAAAGAAATCATTTGTTGAAGGTTTACCACAACTACCTAAGCAAGATTTGGATTTTGTTTGTGAGGCATGTCAATTTGGAAAACAGGTACGAAGTTCTTTTTCAAAAGCACGATTGCAAAGCAGAGGTATTTTGGACTTGATTCATACTGATGTATGGGGTCCATCTCAAGAAGAGTCCATGGTAGGTAGCAAGTACTTTGTAACATTTATTGATGACTTCTCAAAGTTTACATTCATTTATTTTAAGAAATACAAATCTGAAGTGTTTGACATGTTCAAGAAGTTTAAATCATTGGTTGAAAAGCAAACAGGTTGAAGCATAAGAAGGTTGAGATCAGATGGAGGAGATGAATATTTTTGTAATCAGTTTCTTGCATTTTTGGAGGAAGAAGGAATTAAAAAGGAGACTACAAACAGATACACACCTCAACAAAATGGTGTGGCCGAAAGAAGAAAGAGGTCTATCTTGGAGATTGTCAAATGAAAAGGACTTACCACTAATGTTGTGTTTAGCAACTTGTAAAGATCAAAGTACACAATGAAACATGATGAGACCTCCCAAGGTCTTCAAAACACCAACCAAATATTTCCAAACTTCAAAAACAAACTTTCCTCCAAACTTTCAAGAAAACAAAAATAGGTCACTGTAGCAAAATAACCACCAAAAATGCTTTGAGCAGAATTTGATAAAACTAATCATATATCCTGAAAGTAAACTTTGAGTAGAATGTTTAAAAACAAAAAACATCAAAAGAGGTGGAGTATAGCTTCCAAACCAATAGCTTGAAATCAAGGTAAGAGAAGGCCTGCAACAGCAAGGTATGACTAACTGTCTGAATTGAAAACTCATGTACAGAAGCAAGAAAACTTCGAGATCTATGAAAAATATTGATATGGATAGAAAATAGGAGAGCTAAGACACTGCTTCAAGTGAAATCACTCAAAAAGACCTCATAACAACTGAGATATGAAAGTTTGAAGAGAGGTATGTCTCAGATGAGGCACCGGATAGACACAAGAAAGAAGATCTGCAAAAACACCTACTTTCGTGAAGCTTTCTCATTGAAAATTGTACAAAAACTCATCTAATTATATATTACAAGTTGTAAACTTTGCAACACAACAAGAATCACTCAATTTGGACACCTACGCTAAGAGAACCACTCTTTTTATTGAGAGGCTATCAACAGAAGCACCTTCCTTGTCTAAAAATAGACACCTCTCCTTTCCTTCTTACTTTTATCTACTTTTATCTACTTTTGCTCTAAATTTGGAGATGTGAACGCCTCCACATGTAGACTTCATTTGATATATATCCATTCAGAAATGCATTCTTTGTATCTAGCTGACTTAGCTTCCATCCTTTTGATGCTTCTATAGCAATCAATGTTCTTATGGTTGACATCTTTGCCACCGGACTAAATGTCTCAACATAATCTATGCCATGCATCCGAGCATAGCCTTTGACTACCAGTCTAGCCTTGTATCTGGCTATTCTTCCATCTACAAGTTTCTTAACTTTGTAAACCCATTTATTTCCAATTAATTGCTTACCATTTGGTTTTGGAACAAGTTCCCAAGTCTTGTTCTCTTCCAGCGCATTAAACTCCTCTTTCATTGCTTCTTCCCATTGTTCCTTATCTTTTGCTTCACTGTAATTATGAGGTTCTTCATCTTCCTTTACTAAGTAAGCATAGTTTTTCTGAGTCAAATAAGAAGTGTCATAGGAATACCTTGTTGGTTGTTTCCTTACTCTGTTTGACCTTCTTAGCTCATATTCTTCATGTGTATCTGACTACACATCTTCATCAAATCTTGGTCCATCTTTGTTTCTTATACCTGATCCGATCCTAGACATACTTGCCTGCATATGATCTTCATCTCCATTCACCTACATATGTGATTTACCTTTTTCAATTCTTCTCATCTCTTCTTCAAGTGTTTCAACACTATGTTCTTTATCTGTATACCAGCTCTTTCCTTCATCAAATGTCACATCTCTGGAAACAATAAACTATTTGGTTAGAGGACTCCATAACCTATAACCCATCTGTTTTTCATCATATCCGATGAACATGTATTTTCCAGCTTTTGGTTCAACCTTATGTCTCAGTTGTGATGGTACATAAGCATAAGCAACTGATCCAAACACTGTACAATGATCAAGTGTCGGTTTCTTGCCCCACCAAGCTTCATAAGGGGTCATCCCACTTAAAGTTGTACATGGTAATCTATTTACCAGATATGTAGCTGTATTTACAGCCTCAACCCAAAGATAATTTGGACAATTCTTCTCCTTTAGCATTCCTCTTGCAAACTCAACTACAATTCACTTTCTTCTTTCTACTACTCCATTTTGTTGCGGTGTATACCTGCAAATTATTTCTCTTTTGATACCTGCATTCCACAGATAATCATTGAACTCTCGAGAAAAATATTCTCCTCCTCCATCAGACCTTAGTCTTTTGAGTTTTTGTCCTGTAAGTCTTTCAGCATATGCATGAAAATGCCTGAAAGCTTCAAATACTTATGACTTCTCTTTCAAAACATAAAGAGTTATCCATCTTGTTGCATCATCAATAAAAAGAACGTAATACCTTGATCCACTGATAGATCCTTCTTTTGTTGGTCCCCATACATCTGTATGTATGAGCTCTAGCACATCATCATGTTTGTAACCATTTTTTTTGAAATGGTAACCTGTGGGCTTTTCCCATCTGACATGCTTCACATTTGTGAATCATATGTTGTTTCTTCATATTTGGTAATCCTCTCATTGATTTTTTTCCCACCATAGCTTTGATTCCTTTTTCATTAAAATGTCCTAACCTCTTATGCCAGATGTCTAACTCTGTAAATACCTCATCAACATGTGTGATCAAGGCTTGACCAACATTCCCTTGTACTTTAAGAGTAAAAAGTCTACCTTCCTTTTTACCATGGACAATTTGATTGTATCCATTCTCTGGATCTTCAACAAATACTCCTTCATTTGTAAACCTGACTTGAAAACCTTTTTCTACTATCTATCCCACACTAATCAGATTCTTCGGGATTGTTGGAACATACAAAACATTTGTTAGTAGGTCAGGTCCACTCTTACACTTTACTTTTCCAATTGACCTTACATTATGTTTTGTGTTATCACTTGTTTGTACTGTATGATTTGAAATACCTCCTTCAAGTCTTGATAATAATTCTTTATTTCCTAACAAATGATTTGAACAACCAGAGTCAATATAGAATACCTTGAGGTCTTCATTCTCTGACATACTTATCGAGTTCATCATCAACGTTGTATGACCATCATTCTGCATATCATTTGCATAGTTGTAATAGGTAGTGTTGTGAGACTAATTCTATCCCCAACTTCTTGCTCCACCTCTACCATATCCGCCTCTTTGGCTTTGTCTTCCTCTTTGATATCTTCCGCTTCTGCCTCTACTGTTGTTGTTCTGATTCTGACTTGATCCTTGAGAATTATGCCAGCAATCATGAGCCAAATGATTGCTTAATCCACAGATCCAACAAGTCTTCTTGTTGTTAGTTTGATTACCTCTTCCTTTACCTCTATTTTTACTTCTGGCATTACCTCTTCCTCTTGCAAAATTTGCTTGAGTAGACATCTCTTCTTCATCTTTTTCTTTTCCTTTATCACCTTTCTTCTTATTCTTTGCATACATAGCCGAACTATGTCCTTTATCTCCGTCTGTCTTCAAATCTTGCTCAAACATTAGCATTAGTCGAAGCAACTGATTTAAATCTAGTACAAAATGACTTAAAGAAAGTTCAGTTGAAAGTACGAAAGCTTTCCACCTTTCATCTCCTCTCAGTCTTGCAAGCACTTGTGCTATCAACCTATGATCTTCGATATCTTCATCAATAGATCCAAGACTGTCTACCAAGTCTTTCATCTTAGTGACATAATCACTAATGCTTTGACTTTGCTTTTTCTTGAACGTTGTAAACTCTGACCATAAGCTAGCCTTTCTAGCTTTCGTCGTATTTTGGAAATGATCTTCCAATGCACTCCATATGTCTTCCGCTTTCTCCAGACCTCTAATGTGCGGTAGTAGATGATCTATAATGGTGTTGTAGATATAAGCTCTTGCCGTTGCATCTTTCTTCTGCCACAGCTTCAAGGCTTCTAACTCTTCTTTCTTTGGTTACTGTCATCTTTGAAAATCGGCTTCTTTTCTTCTCCTGTCACATATATCATTAAGTCCTTACTCATAAGTAAGGCTTCCATGCACATTACCCATGCGAGATAATTATCTCTGTCCAATTTGTCAATAGAGATATGATCTGCCATAATCTTCTTGTTTCTGTTACTTTCGGTGAGTGTAATGTTAAAAGGTTTTACCTTTTACAAACCTTTACCCTTGAGAATTACTTCAAAACATCTCTTGATGTCGTTTGTTGTTGATTATCTCAGCTTTCATCTTTCTTGTGAAAGTTCTTCGAATTCTCTTGTATCTTCACTTCCGTTTGCTCTTTGAGGATCTTTCTGCTCTTCAAAATCTTTCATGCTCTGATACCACTTGTTGATGTTGACACGACAAGAAGCTTGACAAACTAAGCTGCGGAATTTTGTTGTGCCACAACAAGAACTAAGCTAGAGTGATATTAGAACACCTCTATAATCATCAATAACTTAGCAAGTTTTCTGTAACTGAAAACTTTGTAACTGTATTTAGTGAAAAACCGAAAAATTCACTTTGCTAGAAACTTCACCTTTCCTTCAGGGTTCACTTCTGATCTGATTTACTTCCAACTCTACACTACTGTGTTTGCTTACAGTTAAATAATCTTTCCATCACTTAACTATGTCAAAACTGTGTTTTGAACTCAGTTAAATTCCACCAGAACTTCACCGGACTGTTACTGGACTATCACCGTAATCTTACAGGAATCTTACCGAAATCTTACCGAAATCAACTGCAAATCTGTTTGTGGTTACTTCAAATGTTTGTAAATGAAGTAGGGAAGTAGTACCTGAGCTTCCTTTAGTGAATCAACTCTATCTGAAGTTTGAGGAAAAACTTCATCAGTTCTGGATGTCTTTACGGTCAGACTTAGTACTATGTGTACATGTCCCGTTTCACAAAACTCTTTGATCAGTTTGTAGTTCAGACTCCTAGCTTCAAAATGAGCTATCACTCATGAAAAACTTTACAGTGAGCTGCGAGATCTAACTTACAAAAGTACCGTAAAACGTGTACTGAGAAAACTATAACTGTTAACTAGCTTTCACAATAACATGAAATCACTTAGATTTCTTCACATACGAAGAATGCGCTCAAAACTTCCACATGAACATGTGTTTTTTATTAGAGAAGATGTGTACAAAAATAGCTTGGCCTCACTTTGCTCATAGCTATGGAAAACTCTCCTACTCTGAGTAGTTATTCCTTATCATCTCTCTCAGATGAATACCCGACAGTTCAGGTTCTATTATTCATTTCTACATACGCAATCTATGGCGTCTTCTATATCACTATCTTCAATTTCTTCTCTCTATATCTTCTATATATAGTAAGCGCTCTCTCAACTCTCTTACAT
Organism: Ceratopteris richardii; assembly: GCA_020310875.1. NCBI lineage: Eukaryota > Viridiplantae > Streptophyta > Polypodiopsida > Polypodiales > Pteridaceae > Ceratopteris > Ceratopteris richardii. Next base: position 73,496,688 of record CM035427.1, on the reverse strand, counting down.
ACATTCTGATCTGAGATTCAAAATGCGTACTTTTGGAAGTTTCTACACCATATATTACAGACATGAATTTGTCCCTTCACTAAGGCTTTGATTTTCTGAATGCTTTGTTTCTGCTTCTCTTTGTCTTTCTTCGTCTTTATGTCTGTCTGTATGTCAAATTTGTGAGTGATTCTTCAACATTGGTCGGCCTGAATTCCTAATTGTTTTTCCATGCATTCGAGTTCTTCATACCGAAATTGCATTGTCTTATAGAAATCTTCTCTCTCCTTTTGAATTGCTTCAATCTCCTTCTTCAATTTAATGTTTCGGCCAAACTCTTCTTCCGAGGATCAACTTTTGTGGAAAAGCTCTTTGGTGACCTGCTTGAGTTCTCTCTCAGTGTTTATGACATTCGTAGCTAACATTTGAGAAGCTTCTTCTAATATATTGAGCTTATCTCGCGTATCATGAAGTTCGTTGCCTAACACAGTCATAACATCTTGTTTATCTACAACTTCTTGCTTTAATCCGTTAATCTTGGTGTCCTATTTGGTGATAATAAGATCTCATTATGTTAATTGTTCTTGCAATCGCTGAATTTGGGTATGCAGGGAATGAATATCTGTCTTAGCTTTAAGGAGTTCTTCCTAGAGGGGCGCTATATCTGCTTCCAGGATATCTACTTTAGTTTGCAACTCCTTGCGAATAGTTTGTTGTGCCGTCTGCAATTGAAGGGGTAATTGCTGGGATAATTGAATTAAAAACTGGCCCATGGACGCCAATTCGGTGAACATAACCGGGGTGGGAATAGAAGGTGTAGGCTGCGATGGTTGGGAAGAAAGGAGGTGTGGAGGCGAGGGTGGAGAGTAGTTGCGAGAAGATAGAACTTTGGATGAGGCCTCACGGATTGCAGTTGGAGGTGAGGAGGGAGAAGCAGCAGCAGTGGCAAGAAGTGTGATGGGAGGGGGAAGAGGAAGAAGGGGTGTCTGAACAAGGACAATGCTTGCTTCATGTAGAAGCCAGAATGTAATTCGGAAAAGATGCACGCATACCAAAAGGGCATAGCGCAACACTTGTAATTTTTTTATTAATACAAAGAAGCGGCGTGAGACAGAGGGTATGTCGTCGGACTATGGTCTGGGTGAATGCCTGAAGTTGAATGTAGCGCGCATTGCGGTTTTTTTGTGTACCCTGAGTAGTCTGTATCTCTATCTCTCTATAATTGAGTGCAATAATGTATTAAGTTTTCATGAAGTATTAAGTTAAGTGATATTGCGGTGGAGTGACGAAATTGCGTAGTTAACTGTCTTGTGTTGAAGTATGTTGTAATGTGCATACAGATAAGTAGTTGAAGAATAATCTAATTTAGCGCGTTAAGTCCTTGAAGTAGCATATAGCTGAATCTGTAGTAGTGGGAAAATACAAACAGGGCCTCTGTTTTATAGACCCCTAACCATCCCAAGAACCTAGATTTGATAGAAAGTTTAAACATTAGTTTAACACTCGCGCCATCTGTGGGAAAAGGAGTAGCCAGTTGAAGAAAAGGTTAAGGAGCAAAGAAGAATCCTTTCATATATGCTGATAACACATTCCGGTGAATCTTATCCCAAATATCGAAGTGATCCACATCCTTGGGCAGTTCCGAATTTGTTAGGAACACCCTCTGGTGGTAGAAGTGAAGAACAATCAAGCTCAGTTGCAGAAGGTTCAATCCAACAAGCCAGTGGCAATTTTGGTGGCACTTCAATGCTGTGTAGAAGCATTTTGGTAGAGTGCGGTGGTAATCCAATGCGATCCAATGATAGTCCGGTATGTTCTGAAGACAATACGTTAGTTTCTGGTTGTACTTCGACATTGTCCGGTGACAGTTCAACGCTATCCGGTGAAAATTCGGTGAGCTTGGATGACAGTTCGGTATTGTCGGGTGACAATTCGGTGATCTCCTGTGACAATTCGGTGATTTTTCGATGATAGTGTGCTATTGTTCGGCAGGAATTTACTACATTCACTGTTTTTAGGTGCAAGTTTAGCCAATTTCGACACTAAGGTTGAGAAAGGGCTGTTAGATTTTGAGCCAAGTAATGAAATCAGAGGCATTTTTGGATCGGAAATTGGCAAAGTGACCATACGGTCTAGGGACATCAAGAAATCCATCCCCAAAGTTCAGGCAATATGAGTAGTTCACAGCAACAACAACAGCAACAACAACAACAACAACAACAACAACAACAACAACAACAACAAATTATTCCACCGCATTGGGTGGCAGCCGGAGTCACGTACACAAACTTTGGAGGTTTTTCAGGAGATGATCCCGACGTGCATGTGCAAACATTTGAAATTAATTATGAAGTTTTGAATTACCCCGCAGACCTTGCTTATAAAGCCATCGTGTTCCAGTCAACCTTGATTAATGAAGCTGCTCGGTGGTTAACCGAGTATGACTTGATCATTTTCGGCAGTTTGATGACGTGAAGGATGCATTTTTGCAACGATTTCAGTTAAAGAAAAACCCAGCAAAATTTTTTTATTACCTACAGAATAACAGGCAGAAGCCACACCGGCATGTACGAGATTATGCCACTCTATTCTGTTCTCATTTATGGCAGTTACCACCAGTGCATGCCAACTTACCAGATGATGTCATTACTCAATGGTTCATAAATGGATTAAATCCCCAATTGAAATAGATTATGATTATACGATGTGTGGGAGGAATGGCCTTGGATGTCGTAATCGCTATGGCTTTACAGTTAGAAAATAAAGTGGGTGGATTCACTGAAGATCTAGAGTGGCTGAAGGCATCCAAGCATTCAAACCACGATCCTCTGAAACAAATTTACTTTACTAAATGTAAAAATACAGGACACATCAGCTCAGCATGTGCTCTGAATCAGATGTTGCACCATTTGCCATACAGCGGACCATACTACAGAGACTTGTCCTTATAATGCAAAGGTACAGAGCAGAGCGGCTGTCAATCCCATTATTCAGGAACAAGGGCAACCGGCCAGTCATTACGTACCACCACAAATGAGGAATACTCCTTACGAAGGATACAAGAATTATAGAGGAGCACGATCAACTAACTTTGGACAAACTCAGTAGAATGCGGGTCCATCAGGTGAAGGTGCATCTCCTCCACCTCCTAAATGTCATTTTTGCGGTGAAATAGGGCATATCCGTAGGTACTGTAAAGATGCGGCTGAGTACGATAAAAGGAAAAAGGAAAGCCAACACCCGATGGCGAACATGGTGTACATTTCAGTAGCGGACACCCAAACTACAGCGGTACAAACAAATTACAGCCGACTACGGAGACTTTTGAACCTGGAATTCGTGAACAGCAGAAGGTGTTTACTAAAGCAAGCAAGTGGGTAACCCAGGAACAAACTTTTTTTCCTGACCTAGTTACAGTAACGCAGCAAACCATACCGCAGGTAGTACCGGAAGGCAGAAATCTGACCCAAATAGTACCGGAGTCCCCACCGAACACCGTACCGAAAACAACAAAATTTGATCTGGTGTGGGATGTCTTATCCAAGGCGTCCATTACACTACCATTGGGACAATTATTAGCTTTGGTTCCTGGCATGCGCCAATAGTTCTAGCAACAGATCAGTCCAAGACCTTCATGTGCTCCTTCGACAACCACAATTCAGCCCGAACTTGATCCGACGGTGGATCATATGGTGCCCTTGATTACGGTCTGGTATAAGAATCATAAAATCACTGATGTATTAATTGATGGAGGTTCGGGTGTAAACATTGCAACAACAGCACTTTGTCAATGGATGGGATGGACACAAATTGAACCTGTCCAATTTTTTGTACGAATGGTTGATCAATCCGGAGTTCATCGAGTTGGATTGGTGCAAAATATTCATATTACTCTTCAAGGATCTGTATTTAAGATGACCTTTGTTGTTCTAGAATTACCCGAATCCAGCCTTGACTATAACCTGCTCTTTGGACGACCATGGTTAAAGCAAGCTAAGGTAGTTTAGGATTGGTTAGCACATGAATTGATTTTTAAGAATAACCACCGTAAATATGTTGTTCCACTGTACAACATGAAGCCTTGTGACTTGCATGCACGACCATATGTAGCCGAACCTGTACACATGCTGGATGGTCTTTTAGATGATGAAGAGGAAGCTTTTCTTAAAGCCAACAAGGATCTGATGGCACTCGAAATTGTGGACTTACAAACGATTGCAGATAACTGGAGTCCAGTAGCCTGTACGATAGTACCACTGACCGGTGAACCCAAATCAAGCATAGCACAGACCTTGGATGATACGATGGTACAACAATTGCTTCAATCTGGTGACGACTTTGCCACTCCCCGATAGTTTTACGTATCGGAAGACCAATTGGTTACCTACAATTTAGGTGATGAAACTAATCCGCGGCCAGTGAAGATTAAGGCAGGACTATTAGAGACCTTCCAAGATAACTTAATGTAGTTACTATGTGAATTCTCTAATGTGTTTGCATTGGATTACCGGGATATAAAGGGGTTGGACCCGTGTATGTATCAACACACGGTTATGCTGAAACCAGATGCTCGGCCTACTAACCAACCCAGCTATAGAATGAATCCTCACTATGCGGCCCAGGTGAAAGCAGAAATTGAATCGATTGCTGAAGGTTGGGTTTATCATCCCTATCGAGCATGCGGAGTGGATTTCCCCCATTGTCATAGTCCCTAAGAAGAATAACCAATTACGAATATGTGTGGACTACCGGAAATTAAATGCAGCAACAGTACCTGATCCATTCCCCCTGTCGTTTTTGGACACAATGTTAGATGATGTGGCAAGTCGCGAGATGTACTCCTTTTTGGACGGATATAGTGGTTATAACCAAGTATGAATGGCGGAGCAGGACATTCCAAAGACAACATTTATGACCAATTGGGGCGTCTATGCGTGTACAATGATGTGGTTTGGTCTGCGAAATGCTCCAAGTACGTTTCAACGCTATATGCAGGAAGTTTTCTCTCCTTATCTAACCACATTCATGAGAGTTTACTTGGATGACTTCTCCTTATCCAGTGATCCTTCGATGCATCTATACCATTTATGATGCTATTTTTCAAAATGTCAAGAATACTATTTGTTCTTAAACCCCAATAAATCTATATTCTTGGTATTTTGCGGCACGTTGCTAGGGCACATTATCTCAAAATAGGGGATTCAAGTTGATCCAGATAAGATGAAGGCTGTACTGGAGGCACCTACTCCCAAGACACCCAAAGAAGTAATGCACTTCTTGGGACAAATCCAGTGGCATGGGTGACATTTACAGTGGCTTGCTCATCTGGCCACGCCACTCAATTGACTGATAATCAGTAATCCTCTTCAGTTTGAATGGACTGAGGCATGTCAAATCTCTTTCGATTGGTTGAAGTCATTGTTAACACAAGCTCCTATTTTACAAGCGCCAAATTGGGAACTACCATTTCACGTCTTTGTGGATGCATCCGACATTGCAATTGGCAGCGTGTTGATGCAACAAACGGACAAATGGTTTAGTCTAGTGTATTATGCGAGTCGCCGATTAGCTCGGGTAGAGTAGAATTATTCAGTCACCAAACGTGAATGTCTCGGATTAGTATATTTGGTAAAGAAATTCCGGCATTATTTACTGAGATGCCGCTTCACCTTCCATGTCGATCATGCAGCCTTGGTGTACCTTGTTCGCCAACAGCATCTAGGAGGACGGTTAGCCAGATGGGTATTGTTGCTCCAAGATTTTGATTATTCAGTAGTACATCAACTAGGGTCTGCACACACACTTGCTGATTTTCTATCTCGGTTGGATTCCGATGAACTTTCGGAAGGAGTTGATGATACCGTACCTGCTATCTATGCAATTGAGACTGTATAGGATGATCAACAAGAATTGCTGGTAAAATCCTCCTATTATGACACTTTGATGCTTTTCTTGACCAGTGGATGTCCTCCCGACATGACCTCTCCTGCTGCTCGCTGTAAACTGGCCATGTATAGTCAACGATTTCAGCTAATTATCGGGCAGTTATATTACGAGGATCACTCGGGAGTGCTGCTAAGATGTGTTCCACCACACGAAATTGCTTCAATAATCACAATGGCTCATTGTGCCCCCGCTGGAGGTCATTTTGCGGTTGACCTGACCCACCGGAAGATTCTGCAGAGTGGCTTATGGTGGCCTAGGATGTACTGTGATGTGACCAAGTATGTGCAGCAGTGCAATGAGTGTCAGCATTCGGGTCAACCTTTACAACGACATTACTTTCCACTCCAACTAGTTTTGCCTCTCGAACCCTTTCAAAAAGGGGGTTTGGATTTTATCGGACCAATCACACCTCCTACGACACTTACCAATAACCGATATATTCTTACCTGCACAGATTATGCAACTAGGTGGGCCAAAGCTTGGGCTCTATGGTCAGCCACAGTGGTTGCGGTCGCTAAATGCTTGATGAAAGATATTTTTCCATGCTATGGTTTACCCTTGGAGATTGTGACTGATCAAGGTACACACTTTGTAAACACATTAATGCAAGTGCTTACTCATACCTTCTTGATTGTCCATAAGTTCAGTTCCCCATACTATCCACGAGCGAATGGACTCATCGAGAGCACCAACAAATCTCTGTTGAACATCTTAAAGAAATTGGTATTAGATCGCCTAGAGAGATGGGACCAATTCCTACCTGCTGTATTATGGGCTTACCGTACAACATATAAAGTGGCTACCGAAACAGATCCCTTCAAGTTGGCATATGGTTTGGAGGCGATTGCTCCCATGGAACTGGTGGTTCCTAGTCTACGAGTGGCATTAGAGCAAAAATTACTACCGAAAGAATCATTCCCTTTCCGATTGGATGCTTTACGGTCTCTAGATGAACTGCACCTCGAGAGCTTTCTGGTGCTGTAGGAAGTTCAGCTCAGACAAGCAAGAACTCAAGATCATTTCCTCAAAACCCCCGTGTTTACCATCAACCAATTGGTGCTCTTTTATAATGCTAAATCTAACTGATCTTCCGGAAAGTTTAAATTGTGTTGGTTCAGTCCCTACCCCATTGCCAAACAAGTGGGACCAGCAACTTTTTGGTCATCGACCTTAACCGGTACCCTTCTTCCTAAAGCGATTAATGGATCGATGCTTCATCCCTATTATCCACCACCTTCGTTATCATGAGACTTGATCGGTAATTTTACTTTCTATCCATTTTTTTCCACTGTTCTAACTCGAAGTTCCTGTCCTTTTTGCGTAATTCCGATTGACCAAGTGAGCGTAAAAGGCCTATTCAAGAAAAATGAGAATTACACAGGATTTTGAGACAATTCTTTATATCCAATTTTTTTCTTTTCAACTCATTTACACACTACAACATGTTATTATCTCTTGATTTGGGTACAATAAATTAAAACTTTTTTATTAAGGATAATTGTATTATAAATGAGGTATCAAGTTTGGGCTCAACCTTAAGAAGTTAACATAGTAAGTAACATGAATGGGACTTGAATAATTCCCAAATTTTTTGAATAGGCATTGTAATCTTTTATTTTTCTTACTTAACCATGATTATTAGCCGCCTTCTATGCCTCCGATTCTATTAATGCATGCATATCGCCATTATAACTGTATATTTCCAACACTGCATGATGATTAGGTTTCTTTTCGTATGATTCTTATAGTGTTTCTACTTAATCCTGTTCTTCACACTGTTATTCGCTATTGCATCCTTGTGTGCTTGCAACCCCTGTATTCCTTGTGTTCTTGTGCATTCTGATTGCACCATGGAAGCTCTAGTGAACATCGTTACCTTCTATGCTGGACTCGCTTCGGACGCGAGCAAGTTCCTGCGCGCTCGAGGTCTTCTGGCCTTCGGTAAATTGCCTTGGCATTCAGTGGAGTGTCATCCCTTCTGTGCACAGATAATCTCTACCATAGCTGCCACACCTGCTACAAAACAATGATGGCCGTTGGCATGTTTGAACCCCCGCATTGTTGTCATGCTTAGTACAGTTGCTAAGGGATTTTGTCTCCCTCAGGAGGGTCTAGTCGTCTCCTTCTTATGGCGACAATGGAGGAACTCTTCCCCGGGCATGCGTCTAACAAGTTTGCCATTTTATGTCGTCCAGAACCAGAGCGCACCGTACTTCAATTCCTAGTAGCTACCCTAAATCTCCAAAAACGCACTTACGGCATCTCTCACCCATTTTACTCCATGATCCATACTACAGCATGAGAGGCTATTAATTTCACTTCTTTCTTTTTCCGATGCATTCACCGTGAATGCCAAGCCATTTCGAACCAATTAGCCAAGAATGAGATCCCTAGGACTCGTTTGCCGCACCTCATCACGTTCCTCCTCCCGACAATTCAGGCTGCACAACCTCCTCCTTTACCTATAATTCTCTTACATGAGGAGTCTACACAAATGCTGGAGGACAATGATGATGAAGATCTGCTCCACTTCTTCCGGTGCAAGCGCTGTCGTATAAGCCCATCCCAAAGTCAAGTGTAGGAATCAACCGTTGTCCAAGAGGTTGAAGTTTTTCATGATACAACCACTTCCTTACAAGTAGCATCTACCCACTCTTCTCCAATTAAGAAGTAGGAGCCTGATATTAGCATGGAAGATGTGGCTGAAACTTCCCGACGGGACGAAGTACAACATTTGGATGATATGGTTGTGAAGGATACAGTGGATGATGGCACTGTCGTGGTTTGTCATCCATCATCCTCACAATTAGCAGATGCTCAAGCAGACACGGCAAAGCAACCGCAAAGTGTTAAAGAGTCTGTTACTGAAATTGCCGTTGTTTCGTCGTTGCTTCAACATGAAACATGCATTGTCCTCATTCAGACACCCCTTCTTCCTCTTCCCCCTCCCATCACACTTCTTACCGCTGCTGCTGCTTCTCCCTCCTCGCCTCCAACCGCAATCAGTGAGGCCTCATCCAAAGCTCCATCTTCTCCCGACTCCACCCTCGTCTCCACACCTCCTTTCTTCCGAACCATCGCAACCTACACCTTCTATTCCCACCCCGGTTATGTTCACCGAATTGGCATGCATGGGCCAGATTTAATTCAATTATCCCAGCAATTACCCCTTCAATTGCAGACGGCACAACGGACTATTCGCCAGGAGTTGCAAACTAAAGTAGATATCCTAGAAGCAGATAAAGCGCCCCTCTAGAAGAACTCCTTGAAGCTAAAACAGATATTCATTCCCTGCATACCCAAATTCAGCGACTGCAGGAACAACTAACAGAACGAGATCTTATTATCGCCAAATAGGACACCGAGATTAACGGATTAAAGCAAGAAGTTTTAGACAAACAAGAGCTATAACAGCGTAAGGCAACGAACTTCATGATACGCGGGATAAGCTCAGTATATTAGAAGAAGCTTCTCAGACGTTAGCTATCAATGTCATAAACACTAAGAGAGAACTCAAGCAGGTCACCGAAGAGCTTTTCCACAAAAGTCGATCCTTGGAAGAAGAGATTGGCTGGAACATTAAATTGAAGAAGGAGATTGAAGTGATTCAAAAGGAGAGAGAAGATTTCTATAAGACAATGCAATTTTAGTCTAAAGAGCTCAAACGCAGGGAAAAACAATTAGGAATACAGGCTGACCGGTTGTCAAGGATTGATGTAGAAATCGCAGACATGAAGTTGCGCCGAGATGTTGCTCTCGCCAACGAGTCTTATTTACAAGAAGCCTTTTTGCAAAGTTAGGCTGATACCTTAATCTCCCAAGTGATCGCTGTCAGTTTGATCAGGACTAATGCACAGCTTATTGAACCCAAAATTTTGAAGAATATGTTAGACTCTTTAAAACAGAAGATCTCCTGAACCTTTAATTTAGCCCACTCCATGTACATAGAGGGCATTATAGATGAATCTTAAACTTTGTATTTTTCCTTTTTGGGTTTGAGTCCACCGCGTGTGCCAGTGTGAGCCGCCCAAATGTAATTTTGAAAAGACACACGCATACCGAAAGGGCATAGCGCAACAGTTGTAACTTTTTTATTAATACAAAGAAGCGTGCGTGAGATAGAGTATGTCACCGGACTGTGGTCTGGGTGAATGCCTAAAGTTGAAAGTAGTGTGCATTGTGGATTTTTTTTATGCCCTGAGTAGTTTGTATCTCTGTCTCTCTGTAATTAAGTTCAGTAATGTATTAAGTTTTGATGAAGTATTAAGTTAAGCGATATTGTGGTGGAGTGACGAAATTGTGTAGTTAATTGTCTTGTGTTGAAGTATGTTGTAATGCGCATACAGATAAGTAGTTAAAGAATAATTTAATTCAGCACGTTAAGTCTGTGAAGTAGCATATAGCTAAATCTGTAGAAGTGGGAAAATACAAACAGGGCCTCTGTTTTACAGACCCCTAACCATCTCAAGAACCCATATTCAATAAACAGTTTAAGCATTAGTTTAATAGATGACACATACTAGTTTTTCATTTCTCTGACATGCATAGTCGTCACGCTGGTATATATCAGGGATACTTCATTGTGCTTTATTAGATTTATTTACTGATAGTGATGGCACATTTGTTCCTTGCCAGCTCACTCATTTGCTAACATTAGGTTTTTCCTTATGTACTGATCTTTATATATTGCACTTGTTGTATTATTGGTTTTCAAGGTCATTCTTGTACATACCTTTTTATGTAATAGAAGAAGAAGAAGAAGAAGATCATTCTTCCTTGCCTCAATTTGTGTGTGTGTGTGTGCTTCTCCTTGAGAATGAGAGTGTGTGTGAGCTCTCTTCCTTATCTCCTTCCTCGTGACATGTTGCCCGTGGGATTTGAACCTGCCATACTAACATGAGAAGTACTTAGCTTAGACCAAAATTCCATGCACCATTTTGTTGAAGGATCATCTAAAGACTACTAATAGAACTTCTAGATATTGAGAATTTCGGACCTTTCTGACATTATCTCCAACAATCACCCGTCTGTTATCATAATGGTACAAGGTCTAATAGCCTGCAAAACTTCTGATGTTTGCAAATATATCTCTTGACTGATTTCCAATGAATCTTGAGCTGAGTGTGCATGAACCTGGATACTTGAGAAACTACAAAATGAATGTCTAAAGATGAATTACATAGATATATCAAACAACCAATTGCTTGATTATATAATGTAGCATCAAATGGTTCTGAATCTGCTTTCAACTGTAATTACACATTGACATCCATAGGTGTTTGCATAGGCTTAGAATATGTCATCTCAAACCTTTCCAATAATTTCTCAATGCATTTCTAATCTGTCATGTAGATACACTCATCTCTGTACATGAAATCAATCCCAAGATAATAACGCCAAATCCCTAAGTCATTTACATCAAATGTATGCTTAATTTTTTTTCTAAACAATAGAAGATTTGAGTCTTTAGGACCTGTCATAATCATATCACTTTCTAGTTCATCTTGAGCACTAGTTGGTTCATTCTCAAGTGAACTAAGAGCTAAGATGTTATGAATCTCAAACTATTCTGCTTATTCTCTCCTTATCTCACTTTTGGTTCTTTTAGTGTATTGTTATATTCCACTATTCTTCGAAGTTTGATATAACCACTTTGGTGTATTCTTAAAAATTGGCAGTATCCTTTCTGGTTCTTTAGTATCTCTTTCTTTTGGAACTATAGACCTTTCCCCAGCTTCTTGAGTTGGAACTTCAAGAGGTACTACTGATGGACTAGGTACTGGTGTAGTAATGTAACTCTCTCTTCATCTGCATCTCTTAGGGTTTGAGCAGGTTCATCATTCCCCTTTTATGGTTGAATGTAAGAATCCAAATTCCTTCTAAAAAATGCATAGTCATCTACTTTTATGAATTTTGGAATCTCTTCCTTCTTATCATAAATCTGACTTTCTGCAATATATACATTTGCGTGGAGAGTAGGATATGATATGTATCGAGAACATAGAATCTACATCCTTTTCTTTCAATTGCATAAACAATAAAAATAGATTTAATGGCTTTACATCAGTCTTACCACAATCCTTCTTCTCAATGTGAACATAAGTTGGGGAACCAAAAACTTTAAAGTAACTCACATTGGGTTTCTTCCCATAATAATATTCATAGGGTGTTATAACCTTTAAATATTTTTTGTGGAAGAAATATTTAGACTGTGATTAGCTGTATGTACTGCACCAAACTAAAACTTGGGAGAAAACTTTTTGGATGACATCATACTACACATCATCTCAACAAGTATCCTATTGTTAGGCCATCGGATTATTATTTTGTAAATCAGCAATATTTTGGTGAAGCGCCATGATGGCCTACCCGTTGTAACCCTTTCTTACATTAATACAAAAGGGCTATAATTGTGTCGTTCTACAGTGTGGAAGAGACACATGGAAAGTCTGCTAAACTGCACATAGTGGAATGGTTGGGTGAACACTTTCTTTATCCATATTGACTGTTCTAAGTATGGTGTGGTTAAGTGAGAGAAAACTAATTCCTTTTGTTGTGGTGATTAAACATTAAGAAGTTCTAATTGAAAGTGAACATGATCAAGTCTGTAATCTCATTGATAATCAAAGTGGTTGGTGACTGTTATATAAAGTTGAGAATAAGTGAATTCAGTAGTATATTATTTGCATGACAATAAGTGCGGTGTTGGAAGCAGCCAGAGGCATAGACGACGCAAAAGTATGTAATGACGGAGCAGGGAGCCAGTCGAATACTTTTTCAAAGAATTATGTTTTCAAATACTTTCCAAAAACCTCCAACAGTGATTTTTATCACTAATGTAACATATGTAACATAGAAAAACCCTTTTCTTAATTTCTAGCTCCATTTTGTGCAAGCCACGGAGTCCTCGAGCTTGAGGAGCTTAGGTAGAACAAGCGTATCAATTTTCGTTATTTTTAGACACCGTTTACCCTTCCAAATAGCAGCTAGGACTTAATTTTTAACTATGCCGGACACTAGATGTGAAACCGGTCAAAACTAGTCTAGAAACTATAAAAAGAGCTAGAGAGCTCATTTTTGAGGTTACTTAGTGTTAGCTTGTTTGAGATTAGAGTTATTTTGAGCTTGTAATAGTGTTCTTGGGCAATAGAGTGGATTCCTCACCTTCCATTGTGTCTTGCTTGTCTCTTCGTAGTGTGTGTGTATGTGTGTGTGCATCTTTGTGCTTCTCACCTTCACTCTCACTTCATCTCACATTCACGATCTTCATATCACTCCTATCTCTTCCGCGGATTGATATTAAGGAGGTGGAGCTTCTTAACGTGGTTCTCACCATTGTGCTAGAGCAACACCAAATTTGGCGCCGTTGCCGGGGATCGAGTCTAGGACGAATGTGTGATGGTAAGAGTATAGCAAGAAGTGGCGTTGGAAGGTAAAAATTTCAGTTTTTGTCGTTGTTTTTTCTTAGTTTTTAGTGTTTTTCACCTTCCCCACACTCCATCTTCATCACCGCATCATCATCTTCATCTCCAAAAAAATCAGAAAATTCACCATATCCACCCATTCTCCTCATTTCCCCTCATTTGTGCATGCGAGAGAGTGAGAGAGAGCTTTTGTGCTTGCATGTACTTTTGTTTTCTTGAGTTTTCTTGCAGGTACAGAGCTCCAGTGCATCAGGAAAGCTTCCAAAAGGTAAAAAATGTACTTTCTGTCAGAAATTTCCGACTGTGTCAGACCATCGCGATGGTCTGCAAAGTTTGAAATTTGAAGAAGGCGACCACACCAGCGTGTAGAGAACACTTGCGCCACTAGGAATCCATACTCGCATCCCAAAAAATCACATTTTGGTGGACCATCGCGACGGTCTCAGACCATCGCGATTGTGTCACACCATCGCGATTGGCTCACGCCATCGCGACGGCTCGGCCGGACCATCGCGATGGTCTCACGCCATCGCGACGGTTCACTTGGACCATCGCGACGGTTCGCGGACCATCGGGACAGTTCGGTTGACCCCACACCATCGCGATTGGCTCACGCCATCGTGCCGACGGTGCCACGCGGCAAGCTAGACCATCGCGACGGCTCACACCTCACGCCATCGCGACGACACCCTTACGCCATCGCGACGACACCCTTACACCATCACGACAACTCAAATTTTGGACCATTGCGATAGGCTCAAGCCATCGCGCCCGGACCATCGCGATTGGCTCAAGCCATCGCATTTGTGACCATCGCGACGGTTCACTTTGGACCATCGCGATTGTCCACATTTGACCGTTGACTGACGCCATCATGATTGTCCACCTGATCAAGCCATCGCGACGGTTCACCCTCACGCCATCGCGATTGTCCACTTTCACGCCATTGCGATTGTCCGCCTGATCGAGCCATCGCGACGGTTCGACTTCACGCCATCGCGATTGCTCACTTTTGGACCATCGTGACCGTGCACCTCTGACCATCGCGATTGTCCATTTCACGCCATCGCGACGGTTCACTCCATCGGACCATCGCGATTGTGCCACGCCATCGCGACGGTTTGCCTGGACCATCGCGACGGTCCCAGACCATCGCGATTGTCTCACGCCATCGCGATTGTGCACCCCCATCGCAAATTTTAGGGTTTCAATTTTGGCCAATTTTGGGGCTATTTTTGGGAAATTTTTGGGTGATTATACTCATAGGAGACCCCTTAGCTCATATTTGGAGAAAAACCTGTTTGTCAGTTTTTACCCCCCAGGGCCTGAACGGTCATAACTTTTTCATCCGAAGTCCGTTTTTTGAGCTTAATAGCTCGTTAGAAAGCTCTCTACAAGTACTACGTGACCTCAACTGTTTTTTTCTTAAAGGATACGTCTATTTGTAGATAAGCTATTTTGAGGTTGACCTAGTTTGGGACTAGAAAGCCAGGGGGCAAGCATAGAAAATTTGGGCAAAAGGGAAGGGACTTAAAAAGTGTATAAACTCAAGTGCTTGATCATCCAACTGTGAATTGGTCTAATATTGGATTTTTCCAGGTCTAGCAAGGGCAATCAAAGGCAACCAAGGCAAGGCAGTGAAGGGCATAAAGCTTGGGAAGCGCGGCTTCTTGGGCATCAGAGCAACCAGAAAAGCTGACTCGAGGTTGGAAGATTACTCAACCCCCTCAGTCAATTCTTAGCTTAGGATAAACGGTAGTATTGTGGATTTAAGACGATAGGAACGCCTCAAGTTCAAGAGAATTAAGTTTATCAAGTCCAAGGTTAAAGATAAAGGTGTGTGACACGAAAACCTAAAGGAAAGAACATAAGTCTGACGGAACGAGAACTCAAATTATCACGAAAAGTCGAATTCCTGACGCATACATTAATACAAGAATCTAGAGAAATCTAAAAAGAATCAAGAAAGTAACATCAAAGAATCATTGACGATCTGAGCGTGTACTGAGTGTGCAAGGAAGAAAATTAATGAACCTTAGATCGGGCAAACATATAGGCAAGTCAGACCGACGAAGCCTTAGATCATCAGAGGCAAGTGTAAGAACTACTGCACGATCGTGGGCTCAGCAATTGAATAGTAATTACCCCTACGAGAGCTCAGACACTAGTGATTCAGAAATGGGATTTAGCGCAGAAAGACCAGAAGTAGGGTCAAATGTAGCATACTTGGAAAAACCAGAAGGACCCTATAGAACACAACTAGAGTTTCTCCGAACTAACCGATTAGGTGCTCGCATCTATGAGGATGGTTTGCGAAGGCAAGTGGTGCAAATGCACAACCCCGATCAACCCATTGGATTGGAACGTGCAGTGGTGAAATTTGAGAGAGACGCATACATAGACAAAGAAGGAACAATGTACATCCTAAGTACGCAGCCAAACAATACCAACGAGTTTGGCGTGATTCAGCTCGAGACAGAAACAAAACCTCAAGGAAAAGAACCATTAGAAGAGCATAGGACACCTAGAGGGAAATCTGTACTGACACGAGTACTAATCCCAGAATGGATCCCTCAGGACAACAGAAGCATATAGTTGTTTGTAAATAAAGAAACTAATGAAGCCTTTTGGAGATACAAGACAGAACTACTAAGTGAGGTAGGTATCATCACGATATACGAGTTCAAGGACCCGGATACACCTGGAAAGGTTGTATACCTGGATGAGACTTCAGAAAGAGTCTTTGTGGTGCCTGACCACGCTAAAAATACATACACATGGAGAGGTGAATTGGTATTCCCTCCATCTAGAACAAACATGAACACAAGTCAACAAGGGGCAGGAACATCCTTAGCCCATGGAAATCAAAGAGAGAAAAATAAAGAAAGACTCGAAGTAAGCTTTAATCACCCCATAGGGAGAGATAGAACAACCACGGACACTAATAGAGTGGATAGACAAAGAGATCATGGAATGCCAGGTGGTAGAGACGATTTTCCTCTACCTAGACCACGTGAACACGCAAGAATATTGAGACCCACTCAGTTAGTGAAATCCATGAAAAATTATTTTGATGGGACAGGAGATCCCTATGACCATGTTGCAGAATTCAAGCAAGTACTAAGAGCAGAACAAGTCGAAGACATGTTCACGCAATACAATGCATTTGGACTAACATTAAAGAACACCGCCTTAACTTGGTTCCAACCATTGAAACAAAGGCAATTTAGAGACATCCATCACTTTTTAGAGTCATTCATCACCGAATTCTCTAAAAGTGGGATTAGACATGACACGTCTTCGTTGATTCATAGCTTTAAACAAACCCCTCAGGAAACAGTAAGACTGGCAGGACGTAGGTTTAGACAATATGTTGAACGATGTCCAATGCAAGAGCTACCCTCACAAGCCAAGCAAGTGTCATTGTTTCTAGATGGCTTGTTGAGTTCTAAACTACGCTCCTATGTGTATCTAAAAGAACCCAGAACGCTAGAGCAATGTGTAAGAATTTGTATAGACATTGAGGACAACTTAGGAGACGAGTTGGAACTCTCAAAAGTCTACAAGGACTCAGACTGTTCATCCCTAGCATCCACAAAATTGTCTAACTCGATAGAGGACCTAGCAGAAAAAGTGGCCCAGAAACTTGGAGTTTCTAGTAAACCTAGGGTACTAATGAACAAGCGTTGTTACACCTGTGGTGGTGACCACATGGCAAATGTGTGTCCCAATGCACCACAACCACAAGCCAACCCTAGTGGCCAATACTGCACAATTGAGAGAAGATACACAAATCATACGGCTCAGGACTGCCCATACAACAAGCAGACCGTGAGACAGAACTACCCGCAAGCATACGTGCAGCCAGGTAGGTATCAAGGTCAATACAATGCTCAGCCTTATTACTATAGGCCTCCTCAGAACTACCCATACCAGGCTCAACAGAGACCTCAACCGGTCTTAGCTCAGTAGCCACCACCACCAGCGAATGTCATTTCAGTCAAATACGCTGCTGCAGAAGAGAACCTAAGTAGAGCCTTAGTGCCGTCTTCACCTTTGATCACAGAGAGTGACCCAAGCTCAAACAGTTTTGACTCTACACATGTAGATAGTCCACCTGCATATTACACGGAGTCACCAGAACATGTGGAGACATATCATTACGATAGTCCACCAGTGGAACCTAGTTGGGAGCCCGACTACGCTCATGTGATGTACACAAACCCAAATCCACGGCCCCAAGTAAGACAACAGAGACCACAGGGCCCTAGAGGACCATGCTTTAGGTGCCAAGGAGATCATTTCATAAAGGATTGTCCACATCCTCCGATAGCAGGACAATCACAGTACTATAATATCCAAGGCTTTTGTGCCGATCGTGGCAAAGAGCACATAATCAAAGATTGTCCTAAGAACCCAGTTAACGCTTCGAATGTGACACCGATCAACGTGATAGGTATTGTAAATAACGTAGATGGATCCAACCCTACATACGTGCCTATCCAAGCTATCACAAGAGCCCAGGCGCTCTTACAGAACCAACAACTTAATCAAGAGAAAGCAGCCGGAACTAGTGAAGTTGCAGAATCTAGCAGTAAAAAGACAAAATCTTGGAAAGATTCTAGAGAAAGAATTAAGAGAAAATGGAGTAAAAAGATAACTGAGTTGGAAGGAAGTCTAAAAGAATCTAGAGCCAAAATCCAAGAATTGACTTCTCAGGAATTGAATCAAGAGAATCCAGCTCAGAAATCAGGATCAGTTCTAGCGGAACCCATACCAGAAAATCTAGACATGATGTTTCGTGCATATCAGGCTAGATTAAAAGAGGGACCTCAAGTAGCTGAAATGAGCAAGAACTACCCTCGAGCTGATCTAGAAATTGAGAGAACTAAACTTTGCATGAAGATGGTAGAACTAGCACAAGCTTTGTTCAAAGCCTCTAGATATCTTAATTGGAATAACATGGCAAAACCTGAATTACATTTTCAAGAACTAATGGAGAGGCTAGAATACTTGATAGAAAGCAAAGAGAAAAAGGATCAGCACAAGCATCTTAGTGTCCCAGAGACGCAGGAAAATCATGCACCATCCCTGTCTCAAGTACCCAATACAGAAAGTCAAGACAATTTGTCTTCCATACATAGGTACTCACATGAATTTTTGAGAGAAATCCAAGAAGAGAAGTGGAGAAAGGAACAAGGAACCCATCCTCCTATTCAAGAAATAGATGACTTGCAGGAACAATTTCCCCAAGATATCCCCTCTATTTACGATGAGGTAGAGGAGGAACAACGGAGTGAACACACAGCTTTTGAATCTAATTCTTTACAAGAATTACCTCAGTTCACAGGACCTTGGGAAGCAAAGTCTATTAGTATGAGAGCACCCACGATAATAGTGAGGAATGAAGAATCAGTAATCCCTAGAAACACGGAAGTGATCAAGAATACCAAAGTATAGTGTAACCTCACTCTAGAGGAGTTGCTAAAGGTAAAACCAGAATTGTGGAAGCATGTAGCAAATCAATTCCCCGAGCTTGCTACTGCTCCCTCACAAATAGGATCACAAAATAAGGTACCGGAGATACCAGTAGAAAAGATTGGAGATGTAAGCGAAGGAGAGGAAGGTAACACTTATCTTCCGATAACCCATCAGGGCTACACCACGAAAGCCATCTTAGATTCAGGAGCCGGAGTAGCCATAGCTACCACCGCTTTATGGAAACGTTGGGGTAAGCCAGCATTAAGACCTACCAGGATGAAGCTACAAATGGCTGATGGACACATAGAAAAACCATTAGGCTTACTAGAAGGAATATCTCTCACCACTTGTGGTGTAGAATTTGAGCATACCTTTGCCATTTGTGATTTCGCAAAAAATCATGCTTATGAGATGATATTGGGACGACCATTCATGCGTCAGTTGCAAATTGTATAGGATTGGGGAACTAATTCTTTGTACTTGCAGCATTTAGGAGTGACTACCAAAGTCAATCTTAAAGACTATTCACATAGAGATGTACCCCCAATACAATGGAATACCATCCATAAGACACAGGTAGAGACGGAATCCGTGCACTCATTAGAATCAGATCCCTCATGGTTGCACGAGGATACTCACTTATGGATGTGTAAAGTTGCAAAACAAGAGGAAGAAAGATTAGAAGCAAGGACCTTAGGTGCAGAACAACATCCACGAACCCTTCAAGATCCAGCTTACGCACCTGTAGTATTCCCTGACGAAGAGTTTGAACCCCATGGTTGGGCAGAAATCCTAGCAACCATGGATGTAGCCATCAATGAAGAACAATGGACACCCCACTGTGACGAGGATGGCTATGACATTTCAGTTTTCACGATAGAGCCAATCATGTGCGATGCAATTTTAGAAGAATGTGAACCCAACACTGATGCATTCGAGGACGCAAGTGATTTTGATTTAGAATCAATTATCATGGACCCACCCTTTGCATCAGAGGAAGAATATTTTTTCGAAGTAGAAACTCATCCTCAGAGACACGAAGAAATTACGAATGAGGTGAGGTTAGCCACAGAAGTGACTAACAAGAGTGAAGGCAAGAAAAGAAAGAAGAAAGAAACCATGTCAGAAAAAGAAGAATCTTTATTTGAGGTTCCCGAGAATTTCAAGAAATATGAAATCAAAGATAGAAGAATCATGGTACGAATGCCTAATAGAAAGGCGAATGACGGACAAGTATATGATAACCGAGAGAAAACCAAGAAAATAATAGTTGCTAAAGAAGGAGAAGAAGAAAAATGTACATACATAGGGCATGATTTGACGAAGGAAGAAGAAGAAGAGCTAGTTGCCCTATTGCGCGAATATAGAGATGTGTTCGCTTGGAGTTACAAAGATTTGAAAGGAGTAGATCCAGATATATGTTCTCATAGAATCCCTATGACTCCAGATGCAAAACCTACGAAACAGAGACCGTACACGTACAATGATAACTACGCTGCGAAGATTAAAGAGGAGATAGATCGGCTGATAGAAGCAGGATTCATTTACGAGATTGAGCATACCGAATGGGTATCCCCCATTGTGGTTGTGCCCAAGAAGAATGGAAAATTGCGTGTGTGTATTAACCTTAAAAAAGTTAATGCCGCCACAATTAGAGACAGTTATCCTCTTCCTATCACAGAACACTTATTGGAAAGAGTTGCGGGCAAGGAAGTTTATAGCTTCCTTGACGGTTTTTCAGGCTATAATCAAGTAGCCATTGCTCCAGAAGATCAACAAAAGACGGCTTTTGCCACTGAATGGGGCATATTTGCATTTCGTGTGATGCCATTTGGCTTAACAAATGGACCCGCCACTTTCCAGCGACTCATGTGTCATGTTTTTAAGGAATTCTTACGCAAGAGTTTGGAAGTTTATGTCGATGACATATGTGCACATTCAAATGTAAGACAGACACATATCCCTGAGTTAAGACAAATATTTGACAAATGTCGAGAATATCAGGTTTGTTTGAACCTAGAAAAATGCGATTTCATGGTCAGACAAGGCAAAATTCTAGGACACATTGTGTCAAAGAATGGAATCTCTACAGATGAAGAAAAGGTAAAAGTAATTGCAGAATTACCTAGACCAACTAATGTGAAAGAGGTACAAGCATTTATGGGTCATTGCGGCTATTATAGGAGATTCATACACATGTATGCAATCATAGCCAAGCCTTTGTACTCTCTTTTAACCAACTTTGAATGGACAGATGAATGTGAAAATTCATTCAATGAACTTAAACGACGCTTGTGCTCAGCACCTATATTGACAACCCCGGATTGGAGTAAGCCATTCCATGTACATGTGGATGCATCCAATTACGCCATAGGATGTGTGTTAGCACAACCCACGAGTGAAGGAAATATAGATCTCCCCATAGCTTACGCGAGCAGACAATTGAACGCAGCAGAAAGAAATTACACCACAACGGAACGAGAAGGATTAGGGATGATTTACGCAGTAAAGAAATTCAGACACTATTTGTTGGCAAACAAATTCAAGTTCTTTACCGATCATCAAGCACTATTGTACCTAGTCAACAAACCATGTAACACAGGACGACTAGTACGTTGGTTTCTATTACTCATGGAGTATGATTTTGAAGTAGTAGTCAGGAAAGGAAAGACACATCTTAGAGCTGACCACCTCTCAAGATTAACGTCAGGAGAAGCTCCTCAAGGAATAGCAGATGATCTACCAGACGCATATTTGTTTAACCTTGAGATAGCGCCAGAATGGGCTAAGCCTATAGTCCCTATTCTGACATACGGACCCAAGAATCCTGGGATAAGGATCAAAGAAGGAGAGATTACCAAGTCTCAGAGATATCAAATCATAGCAGGAAGTATATATAAACAGGATAATCAAAAGATTCTTGCTTGTTGTGTAGATGAATCAGAACATGCAAATTGGTTGCAATTAGCACACATAGGTGCATTAAAGCAACATTATTCAAAACATCGAACATTACAGACTCTGCATAGACTAGGAGTATATTGGCCTTCGATGGAAGCAGATGTCTACAAATTGTGTAAAGAATGCCATGTTTGTTGTGAAAGACCACCAGTAGAACATGCTACATTATATCACGTGTCTCTCACACCAGACTGGAGTGAACCTTTAGTGACATACTTGAGGACGAAGACATTCCCTCAAGGAATGACCTTAGCACGACAACGTAGTCTGGAGCAGGAAGCTCAAGACTATTCACTTATTGGCGATAATCTATACAAAAGAGGACGAGATGGATATCTAAGACAATGCGTTCATGAAAGTGATTATCTAAGCATACTAGAGACTGCACACCAAGGTGTTGCAGGAGGTCATTTTGGACCCGATAGGATAATCAAAGCCATCCTCTTTGCAGGATTATGGTGGCCCACTCTTCACATGGATGCTCATACCTATGTAAAGAGATGTGATGTGTGCCAAAGAACTCAGTTTCCTACTCGCAGAGATGAAATGCCATTGAAACCCATGATGGGCGGACGTGCATTTTCAAAGTGGGGTATAGACTTTGTAGGACCCATTAACCCCCCTGCAAAAGGTACACATGCGGAATACATTATTGTTGCCACATATTATCTTACGAAATGGGTAGAGGCAAAAGCCACGAAAAAGAATGATGCACACACAACTGCAAAATTCTTATTTGAAAATGTCTTTACAAGATATGGATTGCCTATAGAGTTAGTGAGCGATCGCAGAACTCACTTTCTAAACCAAGTCATTGAATATTTGTTACAGGAATTTATGGTGATTCACAAGAAATCCGCACCATATCATCCTCAGGCCAATGGTCAGGCTGAAAGCACCAATAAGATACTTTGTAACGTACTGACGAAACTCGTGAACAACAAACGTTCATATTGGGACAAACAGTTACATCACACTGTTTGGGCATATCGAGTGGCCTACAAGACCGTACTCAATGCAACTCCCTTTCAGATGGTTTTTGGTCAGAATGCTGTGCTTCCTTTGGACTTCTTGATACCGACCCTTAAGGTTGCACAAGAACATCAGTGGACCGGCCATGAATTATCAGCAAGAATAATGGACTTGGAACGATTAGGAGAAACCAGGCTAAAGGCAGCAGCTGGAATATATGCAGCGAAGAAGCGACAGAAAGCATATTTTGATGCACATGTGAAAGATAAAGGCCTAAAAGAAGGAGATTTAGTTCTAGTATATACGCTAAAGCAACACGCACGTAAGTTAGAAAAGCGAGGTTATGGACCTATGATCATTAACAGACTCTCGAGGAACCTCTTACTGAGGATATGCTTAGACGACTCACGTTGGCAAAGAAGCGTAAGGAGGAAGAAAATAGAATACGAGCTGAAGCTCGGGCAGAAGCTATAGAACGCATTAAGCGCATGAAGTTAAGAAGACAAGGACTAGGAAGAGAACATTATAACCATCTGGAAACTACACCCAGATATCCCATGGCCATGTGTCAAGTAAAGTCAACCACTCATCCTAGTATAGTGGACAGGAGACCATTCGTTACAGTCAGGCTAGAGCACGGCAACCCTTGCCAAGAGCTCAGGGCTTTAATTGACTCAGGTGCTGCGACTAGTGCTATTAGATGGTCCCACTATAAGGATTCAGGAATAGAAATGCGGCCAATTGAGGCATACCTCATAGGGCTAGGAGGCATGGAAACCCCTTGCATGGGTGAGGTGGACCTTCCTATCCTCATTAAGGATGTGACCATGACAGCGAAGCTACTAGTGTGCCATGATGACGACCTGATAGAACCCCTAATCCTTGGCCAAGATTGGCTATACGATCACTCAGTGGACCTAAATCTTAGACAAGGCTCCTTACAGATTGGAACCTTAGATCAGAAGCGAGTGATACCGCTTGACTTCACTAATGGCATTCCAACGGAGGGTTGTAACCCTAGACCCTATGAAATACATGCGACGGAAGACCGGAAGATCTTGGGTCAGATCAGTCACGTTACGTCTACACCAACCCACTCGGGCTTGGCTATAGACAGTTGTCAATCAGAAGGACGACAAGAGATCTTCCCTGGGGCTTCCTGCAAACTAGAAGGGGCGGCTACCCAACCGCTAGGGCAGATGGACACAATCAACGGTCAGGTGGGTTGCATCAGCGGCCAAATGAGCACAACACCCTGCGGTGCTCATCCTTCCAAACTTGCTACAGACTGGCCTAGATTAAAGATAAAGAACGAATCACTTCCTAATGGGCAGGTCACGCAAGTGTTGGATCTCCCTTCTTTTCCAAAGCAGAGCGTCCACTGGACCTCTCAAACCCAAACACGAAGGAGTCAACCACAACAGAGGAACCCAGACCGACGACACCACCAGATAAGGCAAGGAAAGCAGCAATATCAGCATCATAGAAAAAGTGGCACGAGACAAATATGGGTGCAGGACAGCAACCACAGGCTATTGGCAACACTGCAGACAAGAACAGGACAAAGTTTCAAAAGAAGCAGAGTCAGCATCCAAAGTCCCCTCGATCTTCTGCTACAAGTACAAATACTCGACAGATTTGGATCGCCAAAAAGTATCTTATCAATCGACTCACCCCCATGCAGATTCGGGTACCCAAACAATGTATTATAGCCCAACCCTCAAGCCATGTATTATACACCCCGCCGAAATCTCTTCACCCTTCAATACCACCAAACCCGATCCCACTTTTTGTCCCTCGGCAGAATCACACTACCCACTCAAAGACTCTTAGGAAATGGATACCAAAACGTATCCAGATGTCTTCTTGTACCCCCTTATCTAACAATTCTCCCACCCCGTTTAAACTCCACCCTTGTAATAATTCACCCTCAACCAAACCTTGTATAAATTCATACACCAAAACCCCACATCATACATAATAAAAGCTCATCAAGAAATGTACGCATAATCTGACCATGTAGGCGTCTAGAGACATGCACTAGCTCTGCAAAAAATCATTGCATCAATCACTTCACGACACTTGGCTACACGGGTTACACATCGGTTATGGAAAGGGATTGCGGTCTCACCTTAATGGGATCATAATTAATTTCCATACTAATGTGCTAATCTTTTGTAGCAGACTTTTCCATTAGCACGACAAACACCATGCAAACCGAAGAAGGACCATCGGAAGCAGGCCCCAGCGTAGCTACAGTGCCCCTCAATGTTTTACGAGCAGAATCCCACTCGACTGCTCCACCGCCAGAGTTCCAAGGATTTCCGGGACCCATGCCAATCGATAACCCACTTATGGGATACACAGAGAAGATACACCGTAACTCTCACTGGTTCCAAGGCCTAGCAGGACCATTAGCTGATGCTGACTTCATTTTTGAAGCAAATATGACATTTGATGACCGCACATGGGGCAAGTATCAATTCTTCTCAAGAGAGTTCGAAGGCCTACAGAACACCCAGGACTTAACTCACGTTTGGGCCAGAGCCGGCTTCACGGAGTATTTCAGTGATCCTCTGCCCAAACCTGACTTTTATAGGTGTTATTATTTAATCACCACTTTGCTGGCCTCAGAGAATAAGGATATCCCAGGAACCTTTATTTTGCCTTCTTTAGTGGATGATCCACCTTACAAAAGATTTTATCTTTCGAAGGATTTAATTAGAGCTGCCATCAAGATTCATGGAACCCACACGCCCACAGATCGAGAAAGATTAGTTCCAGACCCTATGAAATGTGGGGATGTCACTAAGTGGGAGGAGATCTCAGCAATTACACCTGAGCTATCAAAACCGCTACGGATATGCATGCAACATTTTGCATTCCCCGCTCAGGACAGATTCACCATGCCACATAAAAGAATATGGTTTGGATTGTACTTAGCATGTACTGGACCTCAGACGGTTGATCTAGCTAGCTGGATCATTGATCAAATGTATTTGGCACAACACAGATGGGAACGAAAGAAAGTGCTTAATGGATGTTGTGCGCTGACAAGAATTGTTTATATGTGCTTGGCATATGACTTGCCAATTGAACGTGCATTAACAGGAGAAGAGCTGAAGGCATTCAAAGGAACGACGAAGAAAGCCAGGAAGCCCAGCAGAGCACGGGCAGGTAAGCGCATGAGAGGCACTATTCCTTGCCTTCAAGTGCCAGAGTCACCATCACCACAACCCTCTCCAGAGCAGTCACCGACAGAAGCCACTCCCACACTACAACCTATTCGCATAAGGTTATCTAGACCAGTGGTAACGGAGGGCACTACTAGTACTGTTGCATCTCAGGCAGCTACAACCACAGAACCCACCACCACGACAGTAGAAGCTCCCACCACTATTGGTGCGGAAGCCTTTTCTTTCCCAATACCACACATGGAGGCAGAACCAATAAAAACAACATTCGATTTTGAAATGCCCGATGCATTTTCCAATGAGTTCCAGTTTTCAGAGGCACAAATGTTCTCTCAAGAATTTGAAAGGCCGAGCTACCCATCAGCCACAGGGACAAGTTGTGTCGAGCTCTGATGACGAAAGAACAACATCTGATGACGATGAAGGTGACGACGAAGCCAGCCAGGGCACGCATGACTCCCAAGAACAGGGACAGACAGATGGCCAAGGCCAACAAACAGACGCACACGGTGACACCAGCACGCATGAAGAGGAGACTTTCGAAGTAGCAGCTTACACGCTGGCAATCAAGAAATTATATCGTACGATGGAGAAAGTCTGGGCATGGAAGAGATTGACTGAAGAAGAGAGCCAGACCATGATCGAACAAGAACTCATCTCCGGAGGGTTTGAAGAAGTTTACATCAGAGGGTTCAGAGAACTGGTCAAATCCATTGGCCCGGTCGAAGCACTGAGATATTTACAAAGGAAGCCACTCCCCCAATATGACCCTCGCAGAGTTCGCTTGTTATCGAAACCAGGTGAATATATTCGAGTCCCGACAGGTGCGCAATCATCCCAGCAGGCCCGAGAGGCACGACTACTGTCTGAAAGATCTGTCACTAAAGACACCATCCTTGTCGACTCCCCACCACGCACTACCGTTGTACATACCACCACTATCCTCGAAATAACATCCACCCCATCGACTCCTCTTTCACCTCACGTTCCGCCCATCCATCCTGTATCTCCCACGCACCCATCTTCTCCAAGAATATCCACATCGTTCCACGGTAGTGTAGAAGAAGTTTTTGTCACAACCATTCCTCCAACCATGTCCCTACCCACCCTACCTACTCTATCTTCTAATCCCTTTATCCCTTCATCCTTCCCACTCTTCCCTACACCACCACGAAATCCTTTCCCATTTTTAACTCCATTAACATTCTCACCTGTGTCACCTCCCTGACCCACTATAACCCCTACTTCCCCTTTTCACCAAGCTGCTCCAGCCATCCCCCCTGTAAATTACTCTACATTTGTAAATCCAGTATTCACACCTACACAACCACCCACAATCACACCACTTTTCACAGTCACTGCACTGAACACGTCCAATGTCATGGACATCTCACCACCCACGGCACCACCACTCACTTCACTCACGGCACAAACATTTCTAGGCACATCACAATTTTCAACAATCACTATAGCATCCACATTCCCAACCCCACTCCCCGTTCCCTTTGCATCTACACCCACTACATCATCATATAGCACCCCATTAACACTATCACCCACTGTAGATAATGCATTCCGACAAATGTTCATATGTATGACACAAGTCAGAGATGAGTTCACATCTCTAGGCGATACCTATCAGCAGCTGCAGAGGACGACCAATGAATTGCAGTCGCAGATTAATTCATTGACAATTGAGAATGCCTCATTAAACACACGATATCACGAATTACGAGAGGCATATCATAAGCTAGAGCTAGAAAGTGAAGAAAAAACAAAAGAAGCCACTGCTGATCTGGACAACCTGCTTCGAGCCCAAACAATTAGGAACGCGACGCTGACCAGGAATATAGGCTTACTAAGAAGACACCTAGCCGCAGCAAAAGAGGAGAACCAGAGACTCCAAGAGCAGAATAGAGAGAATTTGGAAGCGGCATTGGACCATCCAGAACAACCCTTAAGTCCTAGCAGATTCAAGGCAATCCCATCTGAATCGATGCAGATGTTGCTAGAGGATCACGTGAGACTGCTCGAGGACTATGATCGGATGAACGAAGAGCATCAGAAGTTAAAGGAAGCTCACAAGCTACTACAGCTCAGAGAACTGGCAACACAACAAGTACAAGTAGCAGCAGAAGTACCAGCACCTGTGGACCCTGCCCCTAAAATTTTAGAGGAAATCAACGCATTACGGGCCCAGGTAATCAATCTCCAGTCAAGAATTGACGTGTATGAAGCGCCACCACGGCCTGACTCCCCACCGGAGATCCCAGCTGACGACGAGAACATAACCATTCCGGTGGAGGAAACATTTGAAGAGGCGTACGAGCCACAGCCCATCCCAGGCGGACAAGTCACGGTCGAAGGCCAGATGACGTATGAACTTCCGACCCCCGCATGGATGAAGACTGTGGAGGAGATGGGCAGAACCCACTCAGCCAGAGTCGAGGCCCAACTACAGGCTATGGCCATGATCGAAGAAAGAATTTTGCAATCTGCCTACTTTGCTCAATTGGCCCCACGCAGGTACATATCTGGGCATGAGCTTCAATACAAACCTTACTTCATGCTAATGGCCGAGTACCAGCTGGCCATAGAGAAGCGAACTGGCAAGAAGCCATCACATGCAACTCAATTCGAGCCTGAAGACTTGCCACTAGATGCGCAACAAGGCACTATTTATCAACCAGATTGGCGCACACGTCTTTTACAGGAGTACCCTGAAATGATGAGCACATGGGTTAAGGCACCTATACATTTAAAATACAACCCATGTTGGGGACCGGTACCACGACGCCGCTCCTGGACTGCCTTCGCTATTAACGTACAAAATAATAAACAGTGTCAGGACTGGTTGAATTACCCCTATTTTAAGCCACCCATTGAGTTACCGACTGTAGGCTACATGATGGCTACAATTCGCCACTGGCTCCCTAGACTAACGCATATGGATGATATAGCGGCGCATATGACTGTCAAAATATTTGACATGATGCAAATGGTTTTCAAAGTCTTTAGACGCGTCAAAGCACCACATGTTAATACCCCGGGCTTTGAGCATGGCAACTTGGATCTCGCATATGACATGAGTACGACGCCATCGCTCCGGGTGTGTTATGCCTGGCATTGTAGAGTCAAGCACTTACCGGCGTGCTACAAGCAAACATTCGAAGAAATGTTCACCACCGGTTTTTGGGAATACCACTCTGAAGTGTTCATCAGCAGGCCGACCCACTTATTGCAATTATTTGCCTGTGAACAGTTGGTGTATTCCACGCATTACAGACTCCCACCATCAGATGAACCACAATCAGTTAATTGGGAGAAGCTCGAGGCAGACCTAGCCCGAGGCATTTGAGTCTCTGAGCACACCCTCGCTCACGACCTCCTACACAACTACATCCGACAGACCGCACAACAAGGTTCTGTCAGGGACGACAGAAGCGAGAGGGAGGGGGGTGTTGGAAGCAGCCAGAGGCATAGACGACGTGGAAGTATGTAATGATGGAGCAGGGAGCCAGTCGAATACTTTTTCAAAGAATTATGTTTTCAAATACTTTCCAAAAACCTCCAACAGTGATTTTTATCACTAATGTAACATATGTAACATAGAAAAACCCTTTTCTTAATTTCTAGCTCCATTTTGTGCAAGCCGCGGAGTCCTCGAGCTTGAGGAGCTTAGGTAGAACAAGCGTATCAATTTTCGTTATTTTTAGACACCGTTTACCCTTCCAAATAGCAGCTAGGACCTAATTTTTAACTATGCCGGACACTAGATGTGAAACCGGTCAAAACTAGTCTAGAAACTATAAAAAGAGCTAGAGAGCTCATTTTTGAGGTTACTTAGTGTTAGCTTGTTTGAGGTTAGAGTTATTTTGAGCTTGTAATAGTGTTCTTGGGCAATAGAGTGGATTCCTCACCTTCCATTGTGTCTTGCTTGTCTCTTCGTAGTGTGTGTGTATGTGTGTGTGCATCTTTGTGCTTCTCACCTTCACTCTCACTTCATCTCACATTCACGATCTTCATATCACTCCTATCTCTTCCGCGGATTGACATTAAGGAGGTGGAGCTTCTTAACGTGGTTCTCACCATTGTGCTAGAGCAACATGCGGTCATAGATATTTCTAATTAATTAACGCTTAGCATGGTGTACTGATCAATAATTAAGATAGTGAACATAATTAGTGAGGTTGAGACACTAAAACATGATTGATAGTAGTCCTTCTAGTAATGTGTTGTAGTAGTGGATTTAACTTGTGGAGTGGGAAAATATTATAGGGCCTCTGGTTACAGACCCCTATCCATCCCAGGAACCCTATAAGACACTCTATTACTATAATCATACTTCATATAGCCAATTAAGATAGTTATTTAACATTGGCCCCCGCCATGGGTCTTGGAATATAGTTCCTGACAGAAGCTTGGGATATACTTTTGAGTGGAGAGCTTGTTCTACATGTCTGTAACACGTTCACGTGAAACCTATCCTAAATACGAGAACAATAAAGATCCCTGATGAATAAATAGTATGTAAGGGACTCCACCATGTAGTAATATTGAAGGGAATTCATCTTAAGGGGAAGGTGTATCATGAACCAGTGCAGTAACACCACAACATTTCTTTAATTCTAGGTTGTAAAGCATTCTGGAGTTGGGTCTGATACGATTCATTGACAATTTGGTGATTGGTATTGGCACCAAACTTGGTGATAGTCCGGTGCCTTTCTGTAGCAGTTTGACATCTAGTGGTAGTGCCAAATTCCATGATGCTCTAATAACATCAGAATCGATCAAACAAGTTAGGGAGGATACCAATAGACCTATTGGAACTATTGAGAAAACCATTGATCGTAACCTTGAACCAAGTATTCCCATTGAGAAATTTGTTCAAGAAAAACCCTTACACTCGTGGAGTAACAAGAAAGTCTCCATCATCGAATATCTGTTGAAAAAGTGGGATCCAGCACACATATTAAGACTAAAATTCTTGGATAACTTGTTTCTTAATGGAAAATCAATAGAACCAGTAAAGAACGGTGAACCAAATTGACTAGAGGAATCAGTAGATAATTGTGGAGAAGATCAACGTGAAGCATCAATGTATACTCGTGAATTTGAACAACTAGTAGATCCCAATCTAGAAGTCATGGCAGACACCCAATGTTAGCAATAGCAACAACAACAATAGGGCGGTAAAGGAAGGAAATCCATTGTAGAGGTTACATATGAAAAATTCAGTGGCTTCCTTGGAGATGACCCAGATGCACACGTGCACACATTTGAAATTAATTATGCTGTATTAGGCAAGACAAGTATCTCTATTCATACAAGGACTGAGAAGTGCCCAATTAAGAACATTGGTGTATTATAGGAGATGCCATGACCTAGGAGCATGTGTGAAGGAAGCAATAGACTTAGAGGATAACAGGGGACAAGATCTATTAGCATTTGATCAACCTAGAACAAATGAAGATAAAATCCCACCAGCAGAAGAATTAGCACAAGCTATTGCTAAATCCCTAGAAGTTAGCACCAAGACAAATTTGATAAACATCTGGATAGCAACAAATAAAAAATGCTATAATTGTGGAGAAAATCATTTGGTACAGCAATGTCCATATCAAAAACCACAACATTTGCAAGATAGAAAAACACTCAAATACTGCACACTAGAAAGAAAATGGAAAACCATACCAGAGAAGAATGCTTCTACAATAAACAACCCATTAAGGAAAGAGAATATGTGAACCAACATAATTTTCAAAGAGAATCTGGATTTGTTGAGCAACCAAGACCTGTACTTGGGCAACAACCACCATTACCAACAAATGTGGTACCGGTAAAATACACACCAATAGGAGAAGAAATCTCAAGACTTAGATCATCTTACAGAGAGGATTATCATTGGAATTAAGGATATCAGGAAGATTGGGAAGGATATGAACAGAGAGAACCAGAACTGCAAGCCCTAGACTTGGGAAATGGGAGAATTGAAATGGATACAACCACATTCATGTACATAACCAATAATTACATGTCCAATCAGAAACCTCAGTTCAAAGGGAGTCAAAAGATAACTTGTTATAGATGTGGGGGAGAACATTTCATTAGAGACTACCCACAACCTCCTACACTAAGAATAGAAGGAGCTTATTGCAAGGATTGTGGCAGGGAACACTTAATAAAGGATTGTCCAAGAAACCCTCATAAATAACAGAACACATCTAGTAACATACCATTAAAAATAGTTAACATAATGGAGCAAGAAGAATTGAGTGACCATGATCAAGTAAGTGTAAATGCTATAACAAGAGCACAAGCTAAACAACAAGAAACAACAAAGGAGACACATACACAGGAACATAAGAACATTCCATTTCCAAAAGAAAAGAAAAACAGACAAAAAGGGAGATGGGAAAGAAAAATAAGAATGGGTAAAAGTTTGGAAGAAGAGACTATGGAACAATCAAACAATAGCCAACCTCAGAATACACAAACTCAGCAAGAGACAAAAAATTCACAAAGTCTAGAAACTTTGATAAGAGCATACAAGGGAAGAATTCAAGAGGGACCAAATCCAACAGACCATGTGATGGCTTATCCTATGCCAGATTTAGAGCATGAAAGGATGCAAAGATGCAAACAAATCATACAAGAAGCACAACTCAAAATGGGGGAACCAGACAATTATCAAACAATAGTTGAGCAAATGCAACAGAAACAAGGAAAACTATTGATCAGGAAGATAATTCACAAATAACCTTCCAAAGACAAACAATGTACAATTTTATACCACACCACAATGGAAGAATTTGTAAAACAAAATCCTCACTTACAACACAATATGAAAAAGTGGGAAGCAATGCCAAAGAATTTTGATCCACAGCAACAAGAATTGAAGAGTTGTTGTACATTCCTATTGATAAAATAGGAGGATATTGTGAAGGAGAAGAAGGGAACTCAACTCTGAGAGTACAATTTGGTAAAAATCATGCCAAGGCTATATTAGACAGTGGATCAGGAGTGGCTATCATGAGTAAACAGACATGTGAAAGATGGGGAAAAAATGAATTAGTACCCACTAAAATGAGATTACAACTTGCAGGTGGACACATAGAAAAACCCCTAGGAATATGGGAGAAGGTGATTGTGGAAATATGTGGAATAGAAATAGAGCATACTTTTGCCATAGTTGAATTCCCACAATCTACTTCATATGAAATCATCCTAGGAAGACCATTTATGAGACAAATGCAAATTGTGCAAGATTGGGGTAATGATTGCCTATATCTTCAAAGCAAAGGAAGGATAACCAGAGTGAATCTAAGAAATGGTCAATATTGTGACATGTCCCCTCAAGAATGGTTCAAAATACATCAAAATCAGGAATGAAGTAAAGAATCAGAGATTGAAGATCAGAATGAAACAGCATCATCAATATGGAAATGCAATGTGATAAGGAATATCACACATAAGAAAAAGATGTTAAGGAAAGAAGATTGTCAAGGAGAAAGGAAATCACAGGATGAAAGCTACATACCACAAGAATTTAAAGATGAAGAACTTGAGCCTTATGGTTGGAATCAGATTTTGACCACCATGGATCTAGCTAATGATGAGTATGTGGGAGTGAAATTCCAAAATGAAGAAGGATATGATATCTTTCACATAGGAATACAAATGATAAAAGTGTCAAAAACAAAAGAGGACCAGGAGGAAGGAATAATATTGAAAAATGGTAAAACACAATATTTGGAGCAATTAGAAGCTACAGATGCAATAAAAGACAAAATCTGAGGCAAATATAGAAAAAACAAACACAAGGAAATAGAAAAAGTCAACAGCTTGAAAA
Source organism: Ceratopteris richardii (assembly GCA_020310875.1). NCBI lineage: Eukaryota > Viridiplantae > Streptophyta > Polypodiopsida > Polypodiales > Pteridaceae > Ceratopteris > Ceratopteris richardii. The sequence continues at coordinate 73,462,879 of CM035427.1, read as the reverse complement.
AAATAAGAAAATAACAAACAAAGATCAACAGTTTGATGTACCTTCAAATTTCAAGACTTATGAAGTGGAAGATAGATTACTTCTAAAAGTGAAACCAAAGAGAGAAAAGAAAAAAGGGGAGGCATATGAAAATGAGGAACAAACTAAGAAGGTGATTGTTAGAAGATGCATTTTTGGAAGCCTTTTTGAAGAAAAATAATTGTAAAATGATAGAAATTTGTAAAAATATTTATGAAATTGTTGTAAAAATAAGGAAGAGTCTTCCTTATATAGGATAGAATCTTATGTAATTTTTCTAGAATTTTTAGAAACTCCTAGATAGCATATTTTTAGAATAATAGAGGAAAGGAACAAAATTCAAGTGTGAAAAGGGACACTTGAAAATGTATATAAGCTAATTTCCTCTATTATGAGGGGGTTGGTTAATCATTTGTTTACATGCTATCCAAGTGAATAGAGAAGGAGTTTTCTGCTAAAAATCGTGTTTTCTCCTCTTTTGTGTGGTTTCTTTGATTTGTGAGTCTAGTTCTTGTGTATCCATGGAGATTTGTGAGCTTCTATTGTGTAAATCCATTGAATGTGTATGAAGATAGCTGAATAATGTTGTGTTGAGTGATAAGTTGATGAAGAATGGTGCTGGAGCTGAAAATCGTCTGTTTGCACAGAATCGTGATTGTCTCGTCTGTATGGTGTAGGTGATATTTTTTTTATTTTGACTTCATAATTGTGTTCTGCTGATAAAATAGCATGCAATAGACACCAAGATTGTAGAAAATGGTGAAGATTTGCTCAAGATAATCCAAACCCTAGAAATTCCTCTTCATTTTTACTATTCTCAGAAATCCAACCATTATTCTCTTATTTCTTGGATTCTATCATCTTGAAGGGGCTGTGGTCTCAAGAATACTTCCAGGATTGACAAAATAAAGATGTATTGTTGATTCTTTATGCTAAATGATTGGAGAGGACAACTCCAAAGACCAATAACAAACATTTTTTGGTGCCGTTGCGGGGGAGTATTTCAAAAGCTTCATTGAAGTTGGACCTTGCTGGATCTTCTATTGATGATGGTAACAAACACAAGGAAAAGGTAACACTCTTTAATCAAGAAATGTGAACATGAAAAGGTAGATGTCTTTGTTTGTCTTTTGGGAAAAGAAAGCAATAGATCATCTTTTAGAATTGGAAGTGCTGCAATTTTTGTAAATTGATAGTTGCTCATTACATTGTTGAAGTAAAAGTGCAGGTGTGTGGAAAATTTGAACCAAGAAAGTTGAAGATGAGGTAACATGTGTCTATTCTTGCATTTTTAGAGTTCTTTTTGACCAAGTACTAGGCAATATTGTTGATCTTGGGAAGATAACATGGTTGCACTAAGGAAAAGTCAGGTAAAGTAGCTAGATGCAAGTAGAAAAGATTCATTTGTTAACCAAATCAAAGCATAAATCTTGAGAAACAAAGATGATCTGCATTTTGAAAAGAAATGTGTGATTGAGTTTATATTTGCAAAAATTGATACTTGCATTTCATAGCACATTTTCTTTGGAAAGTTTTTCTCATGAACTGTTTTGATAGCTAAGCCATAAGAGATCATAACCAATCAAGGAACATAGGATCAGTAGATCACCAAACAAGAAACCCTAAGTAAAGTGTTCACCTTTATTTGGGGCAAAATACTAAAAGAAAATTCATAAAACTCATAAAAAACAATCAAACAAATTTCTTTTCTTCTTAGGAAGTTGGACTGAAGCCTTGTGGATAAGAGTAATAGGGACCAAGTAAAAGAAAAGCAAAAAAAATTTGTCAAAAAATTAGCAGATTTGAAAAACACGATTTTTTGTACAACATCGCGATTTTCATGTGACTATGAGGTAAAATTGCAGGTGATTGTGGAATTGGAGTTGGTAAAGGGTACTGAAGGGGAACAAGAGAGAAGAATACTCAAATTTACATAAAATCAGAAGTATAGAAAAAACACGATTTTCTGCACAAAATCGCGATTTTCTGAGTAAGGTTGTGATTTTGATGCAAAAGTACAGGAGTCTGGTGAATTGCCATGGGCAGAGGGTATTGAAAGAAAACAAGAGAAAAGAACACTCAAATTGGCACAAAATAAGAAGTACAGAAAAAACACGATTTTCTACACAAATAGCGATTTTCTGTAAGGGAAATTTTTTGGAATTTCTAGCATATTTGGGTTTTTGGAGAAAGATAATTGCAAGAGATGTCATCAAGATTGGGTAAGTAAAGATTGGACAAGTGAAAGAGTGAAGAACTGTGGAAATCACACAAAATCGCGATTTTCTGGACACTATAAAAACCTGGAATTCAAAGAAAAATTCATTTGAGTGAGTGTGAGAGAGAGAGAGCAGGAGAAATTGCAACTTTCTGCAAATACAGGTCTTGAGGAGCTTCTTTGGGTCAAGCAAGCAAGGTGAGTGGTTTCTATATCACCTCAATTACATGCCTTTAAATTTTTATGATCAATAAGTACAAAAAAGTAGGAAAATAGCAAAATTACGAAATCGCGATTTTCTGAGTTTTGAATTTTTAGTGAGAAAATATTATTTTTTGGTTAAGTTTTTTCATTGCATGTTAAAAACTTAATAGAGCGATTCTGTTAGAAGAAAGAAAAATTTGAAAATCAACACTTCAAAAAAATTCAAAAAAGTGTTCAGAATCGCGATTCTGTAGTCAAACACAAAATCGCGATTCTCTGAACTAGGGACAAAATCGCGATTCCCAGAACATGATTTTCATAAGAAAATCGTGTTATTTACGATTGTGAGCAATCACGATTGTCTGGGAACAAAATCGCAAAAAATGATTTTGAGCACAAAATCGTGAAAAACACGATTTTGAACACAAAATCGTGAAAAAACGATTTTGGACACAGAATCGTGAAAAACGCGATTTTGGACACAAAATCATGAAAAACACGATTTTGAGCACAAAATCGTGAAAAACACAATTTTGAACACAGAATCGTGAAAAACACGATTTTGAACACAGAATCGTGAAAAACACGATTTTGAGTTAAAAATCGGGAAACACACGATTTCAGTCATAAAATCGTGAAAAAACACTAGCCTAGTTAGAAAATTGTGAGAAACACAATTTTGAACACAGAATCGTGAAAAACACAATTTTAAACACAAAATCGTGAAAAAACACGATTTTGAGTTAAAAATCGTGAAAAACACGATTTCAGTCATAAAATTGTGAAAAAACACTAGCCTAGTTAGAAAATCGTGAGAAACACGATTTTGAGCACAGAATCGTGAAAAACACGATTTTGAGTTGAAAATCGTGAAAAACACGATTTCACTCATAAAATCGTGAAAAAACACTAGCCTAGTTAGAAAATCGTGAGAAACACGATTTTGGACACTGAATCGTGAAAAACACGATTTTGAACATAAAATCGTGAAAAAACACAATTTTGAGTTAAAAATCGTGAAAAACACGATTTCAGTGAGAAACACGATTTTGAGCACAGAATCGTGAAAAACACGATTTTGAGTTGAAAATCGTGAAAAACACGATTTCAGTCATAAAATCGTGAAAAAACACTAGCCTAGTTAGAAAATCATGAGAAACACGATTTTGAGCACAAAATCGTGAAAAACACGATTCTGACCTCAGAATCGTGAAAATTAGGTGAATGATCCTTAGGTCTGGGAACAAATTAAATTCACATACTAGGCGAGACCTAGGAAGGAAGGAGATAGAGTCAGTAGTAGGGGAAGGGCAAGAAAGAAATTTAGGGCAAGAAAACAACATGGAAAATTTAACTGAAACAAATGAGCCTATTAAAACTGGGGATTATAGAAATATCCTCAAATACATGTATACAAATAGGTTTGGCACCTATGTATATCAGGATGGAATGCATAAGTTTCTCATTAGATTGAGAAACTTAGAAGTTCCCCTAAACATAACACCAGTACCTCAGTTCAAAGATGGTAGGTATGAGGATAGGCAAGGGTGTGTGTACATCTTCTCCCAAGACCCAAAAAGTTCAAATGACTTAGGGCAATGTGCTGACAAAGGACCCTGGGAACATAACATGGGACAACCAGATTTACGTAGACCACATGAAAACTACACTAGTACTGAGCAACAACATGGGAGGAGGACACATGCTTCCCCAAATCCCTTTGATAAGGAACCAGAAGGTTATAATGAATTTTCACTCAGAAGAAGACATCATTGGCAACCTCAGGGTAGAACGCTTAGACCATATCAAGTAGCCAAATGTATGAAAAATCAATATGAAGGGTATTCTGATCCCCATGCTCATGCTGCAGAGTTTAGGCAATTAATTAGAGTTGAGGAGGTGGAAGATTACAAAGTTCAATTTGAGGCATTTGATCTAACCCTAACAGGACCAACATTATCTTGGTTCATCCCTTTGAGAAAAGAAATGTACCTGGATATTGAATCCTTCCTAGAAGCCTTTATTGGGGAATTCTCAAAGACCGGAATAAAACATAGCACAACCACTCTAATACACAGTTTTAAACAACAAAAAGATGAAAATGTCAGGGAGGCAGCCAGGAGATTTAAGCAATATATTGATAGAATCATGTCCTAGAGAAGAAGTACCTTCCATGGCTAGACAAGTATCCCTATTCATAGAAGGGTTGAGAAGTGCTCAATTAAGAACCCTAGTGTACTACAGGAGATGCCCTAGAGGTAAGCACTAAAACCAATTTGATAAACTCCAGGATAAACACAAATAAAAAATGCTACAATTGTGGAGAGAGTCATCTGATACAACAGTGCCCATATCAAAAGCCTCCACATTTGCAAGATAGAAAGACACTCAAATATTGTACACTAGAGAGGAAATGGACCAACCATACCAGGGAGGAATGCTTCTGTAATAAAAAAATCATAAAGGAGAGAGACTATGGGAGCCAAAGAGAATCAGTGTATATTGAGCAACCAAGACCTGTGCTTGGGCAACAACCTCCTATACCGACAAATGTGGTACCAATCAAATACACACCAATAGAGGAGGGAAACTCAAGAACAAAGTCACCATACAAGGAAGATTATCAATGGAATGAAGGATATCAAGAAGAATGGGAAGGTTATGAATCAAGAGTCCAATCAAAAACCTCAATTCAAAGGAGGACCAAAGGTAACTTGTTATAGATGTGGGGGAGATCATTTCATTAGAGACTGTCCCCAACCTCCTACATTAAGAATAGAAGGAGCATATTGCAAGGATTGTGGCAGGGAGCATTTGATTAAGGATTTCCCAAAAAATCCTCAAAAACAACAAAACACACCTAATAACATACCACTAAAAGCAGTCAGTATCATGGAACAGGAAGAATTGAGTGACATTGACCAAGTAAATGTAAATGCTATAACAAGGTCACAAACAAAACAACAAAGAACAACTAAGGATCAAAATGAAGGTTCAATCTCAAAGGTAAAGAAAAATAGACAAAAAGGGAAATGGGAAAGGCAACAGAAAATGGGTAAAAATATTGAAGAAGAAAATAGGGAACAATCAAACAGTACTTCTCCTCAAAAGACACAAATTGAGTTGGAGATAGGAAATTCACAAAGTCTAGACACTCTAATAAAAGCATACAAAGGAAGAATTCAAGAGGGACCAAGCCCTGCTGATCATAAAACGGCTTATCCTATGCCAGACCTAGAACATGAAAGAATGCAGAAGTGTAAACAAATCATACGGGAAGTGCAACTCAAAATGGGGAAAGAAGACAATTCTCAAAAAACAGTTGAGGAATCTGAGACAACAAAAACAAGAGGAAATAGTATCAGGGAAGAAAACCCACAAGTAACACTCCAGGTGAATATAGATAAACGATGCACAATTCTTTATCATACTACATGGGAAGATTTAATGAAACAAAATCCTCACCTACAGAACCAAGTGAAAAAATGGGAGACAACACGAGAAAATCTTCACCCACAACTACAAGAAATGGAGGAGTTATGGTATATTCCCATTGATAAGATAGGAGGATATTGTGAAGGGGAAGAGGGAAATTCAACCTTAAAAATACAATTTGGTAAAAACCAGGCCAAAGCTATTCTGGATAGTGGATGAGGAGTGGCCATCATGACTAAACAAACTTGGGAGAAATGGGGAAAAAATGAATTAATACCCACAAAAATGAGATTGCAACTTGCAGATGGACACATAGAAAAACCCCTAGGAATATGGGAAAAAGTGATTGTGGACATATGTGGAATAGAGATAGAACATACCTTTGCTATAGTTGAATTCCCACAATCCACTTCATATGAAATTATCCTAGGAAGACCATTCATGAGACAAATGCAAATTGTGCAAGATTGGGGTAATGATTGCTTATACCTATAGAGCAAAGGAAGAATAACCAAGCTGAATCTAAGAAATGGGCACTACTGCGACATATCTCCTCAAGAATGGTATAAAATTCATCAGAATCAAGAGTTGAGTGAGGAATCAGAGATAGAAGATCAGGATGAGGCTGAATCATCAGTATGGAAGTGCAATATGATAAGAAATCTTACCAGTAGGAAGAGGAGATTAAGAAGAGAGGATTGTGTGGAAGGAAGGAAGTTACAAGATGAGAATTATGTACCACAACAATTCAAGGATGAGGAATTTGAGCCCTATGGGTGGAATCAAATCTTGGCTACCATGGATCTAGCCAGTGATGAATATGTAGGAGTGGAATTTCAAAATGAAGAAGGATATGATATTTTTCACATTGGAATACAAATGATAAAGGTATCCAGAACAGAAGAGGACATAGAAGAAGAAATGATATTAGAAAAAGGAAAGACACAATTTTTGGAGGAAGTAAAAGCTGAAGATGCTATTAAGGATAAAATCTCAGGTAAGTACAAGAAAAACAAACACATGGAAATAGAAGAAAATCAAGAGAATGAGAAAAAGACAAGGGAAATGAACAAAGATCAACAGTTTGATGTACCAGAAAATTTCAAAACTTATGAAGTGGAAAATAGATTACTTCTCAAAAGGAAACCAAAGAGGGAAAAGAAGAAAGGAGAGGCTTATGATAATGACGAAGAAACTAAAAAGATCGTGATCACTCAGGAGGAGGGAGAAGAAAGACACATTGTAGTGGCTGATGACATGACAACTCAAGAAGAAGAGGAACTAAGAAACTTGGCAAGAAACTATAGGGATGTATTTGCTTATAGCTACAAGGATTTGAAAGGTATTGATCCTAAAATCTGTGAGCATAAGATTCCTATTACACCTGAAGCAAAACCTAGTAAACAGAGACATTATACATTTAATGATAAATACTCTGCTAAGATAAAGGAAGAAATTGACAAGCTATTAGCTGCCAATTTCATCTATGAAATTGAGTATACAGAATGGATATCTCCTATAGTTGTGGTACCAAAAAAGAATGGGAAACTTAGGGTATGCATTAACTTGAAAAAGGTAAATGTAGCAACTATAAGAGATAATTATCCATTGTCGATAACAGATCATCTTCTAGAAAGAGTTGCAGGGAAGGAGGTTTATAGTTTTTTAGATGGTTTTTCAAGATACAACCAGGTTCCTATAGCATTGGAAGACCAACATAAAACTGCCTTCTCCACAGAATGGGGAATTTATGCCTTTAGGGTTATGCCCTTTGGATTAACTAATGCTCTAGCAACTTTTCAGAGATTGATGTTTCATATCTTCAAAGAGTTTCTGAGAAAGGTAATGGAAATCTATGTAGATGATCTTTGTACTTTTTCATTAAAAAGACAAGATCACTTGCAGGATTTAGAAATATATTCAGGAAACGCAGAACCAACAGAGTATGTTTAAATCCAGAAAAATGTGTATTCTTTGTGAGACAAGGAAGAATGTTGGGTCATATAGTCTCTAAAAATGGAATTTCAACTGACGAGAGGAAAATAAAGGCCATAATAGAGCTTCCAAGACCAACAAATGTAAAGGAACTTCAAACTTTCATGGGACATTGTGGGTACTATAGGAAATTTGTACACAAATTTGCCGACATAGCAAAACCCTTATATGCCCTAATAACAAAGTTTGAGTGGACTAAGGAGTGTGACCAAGCCTTTGAAACTCTAAAAACTTGTTTGGTAACAGCCCCAATTCTGAAAACACCTCAATGGGACAAAATTTTTCATGTTCATGTGGATGCTTCAAATTATGCTTTGGGATGTGTGTTAGCACAACCAATAGAAGGAAGCAAGTTAGATTTTCCAGTGGCCTATGCTAGTAGACAATTGAATCTAGCAGAGAAAAATTACACAACCACTGAAAGAGAGGGATTGGGCATGGTATTTGCTGTAAAAAAATACAGACATTACCTTTTGGCCAACAAGTTTAAGTTCTTTGTAGACCATCAAGCTCTGTTATATTTGGTAAATAAACCTTGTCACATAGGGAGAATAGTCAGATGGTTTCTTTTGCTAATGTAATTTGAGTTTGAAGTGGTGGTCAGACAAGGGAAAACACACTTGAGAGCAGATCATTTATCTCAAATCCAGTCTGAAGAACCCAGTTCACCTTTAGATCACAGTCTGCCAGACACTTATCTGTTTAAGGTAGAGAGTGTTCCTGAGTGGGCCATGACTTTAGTACCATTATTAACCATGGGACCTTGTAGAACAGTTGGGAACAAATGCACACTTAGTATTGCAAAGCAGGAACTTTATGTTACTAGCTGGGCATTTGTACCATCTCAACCACACAGGCATATTAGAATATTGCACTCCTGAGGAGGAGCAACAAGAATATCTGAGGAGAGCTCATCATTGGAACCCTTGCACTCATGCTTCTAGGGTAGTCACCCTAAGTAATCTCAATAGGATGGGGGTACATTGGCCTAATAAAATTCAAGATGTATCAAAATACATTGTCAATTGCAGGAAGTGCCAAATATTGCAAGATTCAGAATTCATAACTCTATATTGGTTCCAGAAAAATCCAGATTGGAGTGAAAATATCATTGAAGAATTGAGAAGGAAGAAGAAAGGAAAACAAGTGATAACTGGTACAGATTCAAAAAATTTACAAGTAATCTCTGAAGAATATCAATTGATAGGAGAACAGTTGTATAAGAGAGGAATGGATGGATACCTAAGGATTTGTGTTCCTGAGAATAAATATTTGGAAATGTTGGAAATGGCACATTCTGGAGTGGCAGGAGGACACTTCTCAAGTGACAGAACTGCTAAACTCATTTTATATTCTGGCTTTTGGTGGCCAACTCTATTTGCTGATGCAAGAACCTATGTAAAAAGGTGTGATGTCTGTCAAAGGGTGAGTAAACCAAATAGAAGAAATGATATGCCATTGGTTCCATTAATTTCAACCAGAGCCTTTAGTAAATGGGGATTGGATTTCATTGGACCTATACATCCTCCAGCAAAACAATCCCATGCTGAATACATCATAGTGGCTACAGACTACCTCACAAAGTGGGCTGAGGCCAAAGCCACAAAAAGAAATGATGCTAATACTACTGCCAGATTCCTATATGAAAACATTATCACCAGATTTGGACTTCCAATTGAACTAGTAAGTGATAGGGGGACCCATTTTGTAAACCAGATCATAGAAAACATCACTGAATATTTCCTGATTAGTCATAGAAAGTCAGCCCCATATCACCCACAAGCCAATGGGTTAGCAGAAAGTACTAATAAAGTACTTTGTACTGTACTATCAAAATTAGTGAACACAAACAGGAATGATTGGGATCTACAACTTAATCATGTCCTATGGGCTTATAGAGTGGCTTATAAAACTGCAACAGGGAGCACACCATTCAATCTAGTATATGAACAAAATGCAATTTTACCTATGGAATTCCTTATTCCAACATTAAAAGTAGGAAGTCACTACAATTGGACTGGACATGAACTATCAGAGAGAGTATTGGAATTGGAAAAGTTGGGAGCATCTAGACTCCAAGCCATTATGAGTTTATATGTGGACAAGAAAAGGCAAAAAGCTTATCATGATGTTCACATAAAAGAGAAAGATCTACAGGTAGGAGATCTAGTGTTGGCTTACACAGTCAGAGAACATCATAAAAAGTTCCAGAAAAAAGGACATGGACCATATATTATACATCAGATAAGCAACAGTGGAGCCATTCAACTAGCTAACATAGACGAAGAAATCATGCCAAATTTTATAAGTGGATGTAGAGTTAAGAGGTATGATTGCCCATTAACCGTTGATGAATGGAGAAGGTTGCAACAAGCTCAAAACAGAAAAAGAGAAGAGGAAGACATGAGAAAGGAAGCTCAACAGGAAGCTATGGAAAGGATAAGAAAAATCAATGAGCTTAGGGAAGTCTATCTGTGTGAAACTCCTCTCAAACCAAAGGAACATGTCCCTGTGATGATAATGGATTTTCAAAATGAAAGCATTAGGTTTTTGATAGATTCTGGAGCACAAGTAAATCGGATTAGTTCAGCTTTGGTAAGTAAGTTCAACATAAAAAGAACTAAAATTAGAACCCTAATCAAAACTTTGGAGGGTCAAATAGTACAGAGCATGTCTTCACTGACTATTGAAGTAAAGTTTAATGAAGAATATATGAAAATAGACTGTGAAGAATGGCCAGATAATTTGATGACTGAAAAAGTGATTTTAGGTCAACCATGGCTTCAACAAGGTAAAGTGATCTTGGATTTTGAAAAAATGAAGCTTAAATTGAACATAAATGACAAAAGGTTTTTAATATTTTTATTGAGTAATGAAAAATAGGAAATTCAATCAGATGTGCATGACATACACTTGGAAGGATTCACTTTTGCATTTGAGGATACACAGACATTACCAATACAAATGTTAAATGATTAAGCTTCATATAATCAAAATCAGCAAAAGATTGGAAGAACAAAGAAGGGTGGAGAGATAGGAAGAAGATGGCAATCATGGCATTGTCCAAAGAATCAAAGCATCGGAACAAGAAGCACATGGAATCAAAGGCTATAGGAGGTCTACTCATCAAAACAGAAATCAAGGACAAAATGGATATGGAGACCAAAAACTCCTACAAAATGCTTATCTGAAGGGAATGGATGTTTGCCTAAAACCAGAACAATTGGAGTCAGGAAGTATTGGGTTAAAAAATTAGAGTTGTTCCAGTGGAAAAAAGATAATCCAAATTTGATCTGTATTTAGAAAATCATAACATGTTGAAAAAATTATGAAAAAATATATATTTTGACCTGATTTTCTTTTCTAAAAAAGAAAATTAGGAGGGGAAGAAAAGAAATAGAAAAAATTATTATTGAAAAAAAAAAGAAGAGAAAGAAAAATTGAGAAAAATTGGTTATTTTTCTTTTTCACAAAAAAATTATATAAGCACAAAGCAAGATCTAGGTAGAAGAGTAGGAGAGATCTATTTATTTTTTATTAATTAATTTTTGTTTCTATCATTGATAAATGATTTGTTTTTCTCCAAAAGAGTGGTTAGGAAAAGGGACTGCACTAGACATCTTGCTACACCTGTAATGCTCACTTTTTGAGTCTTTCTGAAGAAACAAAATTTATTTGGGATTTTATTTTCTTTCTTATGTCATGACATCCCAAAATAAATATTACTCTTTGATTTCTTGTAACTTATGTGGGTAGAGTTTTTCTTTGTGTATTTTATTTTTCTCAGAATGGTGAATATAAAGGAGTTGCCAATTCATGACTTCAAGGCAGAATCAGTCGTTCTATCAAGAGGCCATTGGTTTCTGGAAAGTGAAGCTGTGGAGGAACAGGTGGACCTAGAGTCAGATGAAGAGCCAGAAATTCGAGAGGCTGAGAAGGTGGTGAAGGAACTTAAGGAGACCCTAAACATCATTGGTCAGCACATATTCACAGTGGGAGTAGGAGGATATAAGTATACAATCTTGTGCCAGGAGTTCTGCACGTTCCAAAGAGTGGCAGTCAATATGAAAAGATGGAAGGCAGTAGGACTACACAGAATATTGGAGGAGCCTATCTTTTTCATTGATTTTGAGAGAGTAGCACAAGTAATGAGCAGTTTGATGGAAATTGGAAGAGGGAATGATGCCTATTTCAGGTGCAAAGTCAAAAACAAGGATAATCAGGAAGTAGGTATCACTATCAAGGCGGAACATATCAGAGCAGCATTACAATTCTACACGATGGGAACCAAACTTGACCCGAGCTTTGTCAAAAAGAATAAGGAAACTTATACAGGATATGCAAGATTCACTGACTTTAAAGGAAGGGAGAATGAAGAATATGCCATAAGGATGTTCTTACAGTACTTTTGCTTTCCAAAACTACCAAGGTATACCATGCCACATAAGTCAGTGACACTATTGATGTTTAACAACAAGGATAGAACCAAACCCTTTGGAGTAATGGATGTCTCACCATACATCCATGAACAGCTAAAAGAAGCAGCAAAACACTAGGAACAGAAGAAGTTCATGAATGGAGCCCAGTTCTTAACAAGAATCATTTATCATGTTCTAGGGATGGAAGATCAATTGAAATTGGCTCCAGAGGCACAGTATTTCAGAAGCCTTATGTCTGGAATTAAGAGTCCTCCAAGGAAAATGGCTGAAAGGGAAATAGAAGGACAAACCCGCATGAGGGGAACAAGAATGAAAAGAAAGATGATATCTGAGGAAGTGATTCCTGTAAAGAAAAGAAGGTTGGACCCAAGGAAGGTTGGACTAGAAATAGTGGAAGCTACAAAAGAAGAATATGAAGAGGCACAAAAGCAGGTTCAATCCTCAAATGAACCTCATCCACCCCAAACAAGCAAAGAGCAATTGTATACTTATTTAACCCAAGGAAATAACAAAAGAGCTATGTATGAGGCACAATATCAGAAAATGCTGGAAGATTATTCATGCAAAGCTACAGATTGGGTTAAGGAGGAGGTGGAGCACTATGAAGCACTCCATGATCAAATGATGACAGTCGAAACAGAAGAAGTGTTTGTCAAAAAAGAAGTTGAGTTGCTAGCCTACTTCAAGGAATTGCAAGGACCTCCAGAGACCAGAACCACTATTGTGGTGAAAAAGAAGGTTCCAAAGAAACCAATGCAAAAGAAGAAATTGACCAAGAAGGGAAAGGGCAAATTAGTGGTTGAAACTGTTATCACCAAAGAAAGGGAGGAAGTAATAATGGAAGAAACACAGAAGCCATCCACTGTGGAAGAAGCATCAAGACCTACAGAACCAGAAAGAGGAGGGCCTTCACATTTTTCCTCTGATTCTGAAAGTGATATTGAGAGCTTTTTACTAAAGAGTCTAAATTTGTCAATACCAAATACTCCTAATGTAATTACACAGGCTTCTGAGAAACAGAAAACACCTGAAGAATTGAAGAAGAAGTCTCAGGAGAAGCCGATTCAGGAACAAGCAGGAAAACAGCTCAGTATTGAAGATGAAAGAAGGTTGATGAAGGGAAAAGCAGCTATGATAGAACAGGCAAGTGAAATAAGGGAAGAAGTCAGTTGTGGACTAGTGCATACTGGGATGAAATCCATATGGACAAAACCCTCACAAACCTACTTCAAACTAGATGAGAGCATAGAAGAAATATCCAAGAAGGCACAAATAAGCCATTCAGTCATAAATAAAAAAGGTACAGATCAAGATCCAATTCAGGAAGAAGAGGAAATGGTAGTGAAAGGCAATATTCAAGAAGTCACAGGGGGAGTAGTGGAAAAGGAGATCATCCAGAGTATAAAGGATGTACTGCATGATCTGAAGAACAATGAAGAATTTACATCCAATGAGGATCAAGAACAAGAGGTAGCAATGGACCTCATGAACATTGATGAGTAGGGAGAAGAACACACAGAGGAAAGAAGTAATGATCAGGTCAAAGATTTTGAAGTAACTGAATCAGTTCTAGCCCAGGAAAAGGAAAGACAGGAAGAACAAACAGGTGAATGTCAGGGAAACTCTGGTGGGGAAACTAAATATACTCTGTTCCAGGAAACTTTAAGCCAGGAAGAGGAGATACAAATAAAGGAGGGACACCTCTTTGAAGAGAAGCAACAGGTGATGGAGAAGGAAAAGATACAGGAAATAAAGCTTATTTCAGATGTTTTAGAGCAAAAGAATTCAGGTGTTCAAGAAGACATGGCAGATTCAGAAACATTGGACACTCATCCAAGCAATGGAGAAAACAAGGCCAAGATTATAGAATATAAAGAAGAAGAGGAAGAGGAGAGTGAATGCAAAGAGGACAAACAACTAGAAACTAAACAAATGGAAATGGAAGGGGGATTGGAAAGAATACCAAAGAATATAAGATCAACATGTCAGATCATTATGAATAACATTAAACAGTTCAGACCTTCTAGCCGGAACATGATCATTTCAGGGATGGTAGCAGAGTCAAAATTTGAGAAAGGCAGTTTGATTATTAAAGAGCATAAAAGGGAGAAGGAGCAGATGTCAGAGCAATTGAGGAAGGTACAAGAGAAAAATGAGGAATTTACCAACAAAATAATTGCTTTGGAAGAGTAGAAGCAAAATAAGATTCAATATCTAGAAGAAAAGAGTGTAAAACTAACAGAGCAGAATATTAAATTGGAAAAGGAGTTGAGAAAGATTAAGGGAAGATATAGAACTCTGCAAACCTCTTATCAAATTTTGACTAAAGCAAATGAAGAAATTAACAAGCTACTATTGGAGGAAGGGCAGTTGAAGGAGGAAAGTAAGACAGCCCAGATGACAGAGGAAGAAAGGGAAGGATTACTCAAAGAGATTCAGAAATTACAACAAGAATTGAAAGAAGCCAAGGAATTAGAAAAGCAGGCTAGTATATATGCTGCTACATCTATGAGAGGATATAATAAGCTACACATGGATATGGAAAAGGAAAGAAGTGATTGGCAGACAAGGAGAGAAAAGGAACAGGATAAATGGAAAAAAGAAAGGGAACTATGGGCACAAAGAATGGAAGTCTGATGATGACTATAGAGGAATTATAGAAAAATTTGGATAAGCCACAAATTCAGGAAGAAACACATGTGGAAACCACATATATAGAAGAATATGGGGTAGAAAATAATGAGGGAATACAACATGATAGTGAACCGGCAGACAAAAGATCAGAAGGAGAATATTCAGAAGATTTTGTGAAAAAATTGCTGACAAATAGAGATTCCAGAATGGAGTTTATCAGGAAGATGCATGATGAATATGAAGAGCAAATTGTCACATTTGCATTAAATAAGGGAATTAATCCAGATCAGCATCACTGGGCCGCAGATGGATTGGGAATACCATTGTGTATGATTATGGAGAGTATAAAGAACTACCAGATGGCCAGAGTTGGGCTACCTCCAAACAAATATCTTGAGTATGAAGAGGACATCAATGTGACTAAAGAACTATTTGAAAGAGCCAATCCAAAGTGGAGAAACAAATGGTTGGATGCCAACAAAGAATGTAGGAAAATTTGGAAGGAGGCACCTCTTCATCTAAAAATCAATCCAGCTTACTGTCCAGTGGCAAGAAGGAGAGAATGGGCAATTTTTTGGGAAAGAAGAAAAGAAGGTCAAATTCCACCTAAGTGGTTGAATTTCCCAAAAATAGCAGGTCCAAAGGCAGGCACATGGCCTACAAAGAGTTACATGGTGAATACTGTTGAGTCCGTAATAGCTACATACAAAGATGTAAATGACCCTGCATGCATTCTACTTATCAGAATAATGAGATTAATTTTGGCCTGTATAAAAACATACACCGACACAGATATCAGAACTTTAAATTATATCGGCTTTAATTCTCCAACAGATGCATTATTATTTGATTTGAGCGAAACACCTGATAGAATCTGCTTAATGGCATACTACAGCAGAGTGATATTTTTGGGCAGTCATTTCTTACAAATTTTTGAAGACGCATTCGATTACGGGTTTTTTGAAAGAGAATCATAGATTTTTGGAAATCTATCAGTTGTTACTAAGTCCAGACTTACAGCATATGAAGCCTCCTATACAGAGTATTTAAAAAAGGATGTCATTGATGAACTAGAAGCTGCAGTATAGTGGAGAAAGGCATTATTTGAAATGGTCAATAATCTAAATGTTACAAAAAGGAAAAGTCATGATTTGCTGTCGCAAGTATATCAAAGAAAGAAGAAATGAAGAAAAGTGATCAGTGCAGAAGAGCAGGAAAGCCTTTTGTCAGGAGCCAAAAGGTTTAGGAGGGGAGAGATGTTAGAAGATGCATTTTTGGAAGCCTTTTTGAAGAAAAATAATTGTAAAATGATAGAAATTTGTAAAAATATTTATGCAATTGTTGTAAAAATAAGGAAGATTCTTCCTTATATAGGATAGAATCTTATGTAATTTTTCTAGAATTTTTGGAAACTCCTAGATAGCATATTTTTAGAATAATAGAGGAAAGGACCAAAATTCAAGTGTGAAAAGGGACACCTGAAAATGTATATAAGCTAATTTCCTCTATTATGAGGGGGTTGGTTAATCATTTGTTTACATGCTATCCAAGTGAATAGAGAAGGAGTTTTCTGCTGAAAATCGTGTTTTCTCCTCTTTTGTGTGGTTTCTTTGATTTGTGAGTCTAGTTCTTGTGTATCCATGGAGATTTGTGAGCTTCTATTGTGTAAATCTGTTGAATGTGTATGAAGAGAGCTGAATACTGTTGTGTTGAGTGATAAGTTGATGAAGAATGGTGCTGGAGCTGAAAATCGTCTGTTTGCACAGAATCACGATTGTCTCATCTGTATGGTGCAGGTGATATTTTTTTATTTTGACTTCATCATTGTGTTCTGCTGATAAAATAGCATGCAATAGACACCAAGATTGTAGAAAATGGTGAAGATTTGCTCAAGATAATCCAAACCCTAGAAATTCCTCTTCATTTTCACTATTCTCATAAATCTAGCCATTATTCTCTTATTTCTTGGATTCTATCATCTTGAAGGGGCTGTGGTCTCAAGAATACTTCCAGGATTGACAAAATAAAGATGTATTGTTGATTCTTTATGCTAAATGATTGGAGAGGACAACTCCAAAGACCAATAACAAACAGTGATGATCACCCAAGAAGAAGGGGAAGAGAGACATATTGTCATAGCTGATGACATGGCAAATCAAGAGGAGGAAGCATTAAGGAATTTGGCTAGAAACTATAGGGATGTGTTTGCTTACAGTTACAAGGATTTGAAAGGAATTGACCCTAAAATCTGTGAGCATAAGATTCCTATTACACCGGATGCAAAACCTAGCAAACAAAGACACTATACATTTTATGATAAATACTATGCTAAGATAAAGGAAGAAATTGACTTGAAGAAGGTGAATGCTGCAACTATAAGGGATATCTATCCATTACCCATAACAGACCATCTTTTGGAAAGAATTGCAGGTAAGGAGGTTTATAGTTTTTTGGATGGCTTTTCAGGATATAATCAGGTACCAATAGCTTTAGAAGACCAACATAAAACTGCTTTTTCCACAGAATGGGGAGTCTATGCCTTTAGGGTTATGCCCTTTGGTTTAACTAATGCCCCAGCAACTTTTCAAAGATTGATGTGTCACATCTTCAAAGAATTCCTTAGGAATATAATGGAAATCTATGTGGATGATCTTTGTACTTTTTCATTAAAAAGACAAGATCATTTGAAAGATTTGGAAAATATATTCAGAAAATGTAGAACATACAGAGTATGTTTAAATCCAGAGAAATGTGTGTTCTTTGTGAGGCAAGGGAGGATGTTAGGTCACATAGTCTCCAAAAATGGAATTTCAACTGATGAAAGAAAAATTTAGGCCATAGTGGAACTTTCAAGACCAACAAATGTAAAAGAACATCAAACCTTCATGGGACATTGTGGGTATTATAGAAAATTTGTATACAAGTTTGCAGACATTGCAAAACCTTTGTATGCTTTAATCACAAAATTTGAGTGGACCAAAGAGTGTGACCAAGCTTTTGAGACTTTAAAAACTTGTTTGGTAACAGCACCAATCCTAAAAACCCCACAGTGGGATAAAATTTTTCATGTCCATGTGGATGCTTCAAATTATGCTTTGGGATGTGTGTTAGCACAACCATTAGAAAAGAGCAAGCTAGACTTTCCAGTTGCTTATGCTAGTAGGCAATTGAATTCAGCAGAAAAGAATTATACAACCACTGAGAGGGAAGGGTTAAGAATGATATCTGTTGTAAAAAAAATATAGACATTATCTTTTGGCCAACAAGTTTAAATTCTTTGTGGATCACCAAGCTTTACTCTACTTAGTAAACAAACCATGCCATACAGGTAGGATAGTTAGATGGTTTCTTCTAGCTTTCCTTTCTTGTTTCTTTTCAACTCCTCAATTATGTTTGCACTCCAATCTAGATTTTTCTGAAACCAATATAAGGTTATAATTTCTGAATTTTGCAAGGATTGGCATTCCCAGCAGTTGGAAATATACTTTTTTACATCTTGAATCTTATTAGGCCAATGTACTCCCGTTCTATTGATGTTATTTAGGGTGACTATCATGGAAACATGAATACAAGGATTCCAACAATGAGCTCTTCTTAAATACTCTTGCTGCTCATCTTTTGGAGTACAATATTCTAATATACCCATATGATTGAGATGATACAAATGTCCAGCTAGCAGCACAAAATTCCTACTTTGTAATACCAGATGTGTGTTGTTTTCAGATGTTCTGCAAGGTCCCATGGTTAGCAAAGGTACTAAAGTCATGGCCCATTCAGGAATACTTTCTACTTTGAACAGATATGCATCTGGCAAGTCATCCTCTAAAGGTGAACTTGGCTCTTTAGTTTGAATTTTGGACAAATGGTCTGCTCTCAAATGAGTTTTTCCTTGTCTGACCACTACCTCATGTAAGACAATAGTTACGCAATATAACACAGGAGCAATAGCAGAGAAGATAACAGATATAGGAGAATCTCAACAATTTTCTACTAGCAGCAAGTACAAAGATGATGGCGTTGTCCACCCGTGCGCTCTCAAGGTAGAGCTTAAATGGTGATCTAGACAACTCTAGATAGGGAGATACAAGGTAGAGGTATGCTGGCTCAACTCAATGTCTTAGGTAGTGCAGAAGTCATGTATATATAGGATCATGGGTGGCCTGCCATGGACGGCTATACATGGGCGGTAGAGCGTGGGCGGCCACCGCCCGCGTAATTGCCATACACGGCTTAGACTGGTTGAACCGACCTAACAAATATAAATGATTTCTGACTCCGACAGGGAATATTCCATGGAATATTCCCTTTACCGTCGCGCCGGGGGCGCTGCCCCCGGACCCCCACCAGGGGGCCCGCTGGCCCCCTGGGACCCCCCAGCCAGGGGGCCCGCTGGCCCCCTTGGACCCCCCAGCCGGGGCTGCTCACCGTTGCCCCGGACCCCACAATTGGGGACCCTGGTAACTCCCTTTCCTTATAATATCTTACATGGTCCAATATGACCTTCATCCAACATTCAAGTTGGGATTCCCATCAATTGGGTAATGCACGCTTGGCTTCTCCTCATAAAGGGGGCCTTACAAAATGTGCATACAATCATGAGGGGTAGACATTGATCATACTCTAACACCCCCCCTCAATGTTTACCGATGATAAATCAAGTAGGTCTCGGTCCTATGCCCATCTGTTGAAGATGCTTGTTGAGCTGCTCTCTTCCAAGTGCTTTAGTGAATATGTCAGCACAATTTGCCTCTGTTGGGCAATATTCTAGCTCCACAATTTCATCTTCAATTAGCTCACGAATGTAATGGTACTGTACTTCTATGTGCTTGGTGCGAGCATGAAATACTGGGTTCTTTGCAATAGCCATACAACTTTGATTATCACACTTGAGTACAATTGGCATATTTGATGGAAAGCCTATATCTGCAAGAATTCTCCTTAACCAGACTGCCTCACAAGAAGCAAAACAAGCTGCTTTGTACTCTGCTTCAGTGGAGGAGAGTGCGAGAGTTGGTTGCTTCCTACTTACCCAAGAAAATATTCCTGAACCAAGTGAGAAACAATATCCAGAAACTGATTTTCTAGAATCACAATCTCCAGCCCAATCTGAATCACAATATCCTTGGAGTGTATCACCTGTGGTATACAAAATACCAAAATCCAAGGTTCCTGCAATGTACCTTAGAATTCGCATTCCAGCATTCCAGTGACTCTCCTTAGGTTTGTTGGAAAACCTGCTTAACACTCCAACAGCATAGCAAATGTCTGGTCTAGTGTTGCACAGAAAAATAAGACTTCCAACGAGCTTCCTATACTTCTTAGCATCTACATCAGGCATGTTATTATCCATAGATAGCTTATGATTTACCTCCATAGGTGTGCTAGTTGGTTTGCAGTCCATCATTCCAAATGCCTTGAGAATTTCTTTGGAATATTTTTGTTGTGAGATGAAAATGCCATCCTTCCTTTGCCATACTTCAATTCCCAGACAAAAATGGAGTAGACCTAAGTCTGTCATTTCAAACTCAGTTCCCAAGCTGATCCGAGTTTGATTGATGAGTTCCTGATGATCTCCTGTAATGATCAAATCATCTACATATACAATGACAACAACTAGCTTGCTATCCCTTTTCGTTACATACAAGTTAGCATCAGAAGTACTTCTTTCAAAACCCATATTTTTGAAAAAATGATCAATTCGTTGGTACCAAGCCTGTGGAGCTTGCTTAAGTCCATACAAAGCTTTCTTCAACCTGCAAACTTTATTTTCTGAATTGGGCACCTCAAAACCTGGTGGTTGAGATACATATACCTCCTCCTTGAGGTGACCATTCAAAAATGCAGATTTGACATCCATCTGGAAAATAGGCCAAGACTTTTGTGCAGCTACTGCAAGTACCGTCCGAATAGTTGTCATGCGTGCTGTTGGTGCAAAAGTTTCTTGAACATCAAATCCTTCAATCTGTGAAAAACCCTGTGCAACTAATCGTGCCTTATACTTTTCTAATGTTCCATCAGCTTTATACTTAGCTTTCCAAATCCATTTAGTACCTATTACCTTCTTCCTTGGCGGCAAGTCGACTAGATCCCATGTATCATTTTTGAGTATACTATCATACTCAGACTGCATTGCCGCTCTCCAATCTGGATCATCAATGGCTTCTTCAATGGTGGTAGGTTCCTTTATCGAACCCATGATATCTGCCATTAGAGCCATGTTAACAATGTGTTCTGAGGCTCTTCTTTGCTCCTCTATTCTCTTTGATCTTCGTAATCCATCCGATGATGATTCTGGTGCATCTACATGTGGATTGTGATCATCAAAGAGCTGTTGTGCCCACTTCGGTAGTGGCTTACGCTGTGCAGCTACAATTGGTTGGCTTTTTATTGAGGAAATTTCTCCATCAGATGTTTCCTCCTTCTCAACTTTAACCTGTCTTTTGATAGGCACAAGGTGAGATATTTCTCCGTTTGATGAGATAGTAGATTTACCTTTATCTTCTACTAAGTGTGGTCGTTCATCAAACACCACATCTCGGCTGACAAAAATCTTCCTTGCCTCAGGATCCCATAACCTGTATGCTTTAGACTCTTCACTATATCCTAGGAAGACACACTTTTTGCTTTTTGAATCCAACTTTGATCTTGTTGAATCAGGAATATGTGCATAACAGAAACAACCAAAAATTCTGAAATGCAAAACTGAAGGCTTTTTACCAGAATATGCTTCTTGAGGAGTCATCCCCTTCAGAGCTTTTGTGTAGCTTCGATTGAGGATGTAGACTGCTGTATTGACTGCTTCTGCCCAGAATGAATCAGGCATGTCTTGAGCCTTTAACATACAACGAGCCATTTCAACTACTGTCCTGTTCCTGCGCTCAACAACGCCATTTTGTTGAGGTGTATGAGCTGTGGTAAGTTGCCTTTTCACACCATGCTCCTTACAGTAATTGTTGAATTCTGTTGACAAGAATTCACCTCCTCTATCTGTTCTAAATTTCTTCAGTTTCCTTCCTGATTCACTTTCTACATACTTATGCCACGCTTTAAATTTTTCAAAAGCATCAGCCTTCTCTCGAATGAAATAAACCCACATCTTTCTACTATAATCGTCGACTAACAGCAAGAAGTAGAAAGATCCTCCTAAAGCAGGTGTAGACATTTTACCGCAGAGATCAGCATGTACCAACTCTAGAGGAGCTTGAGATCGATTGCTGGTCTCTCTTGGAAATGCCTTTCGTTGTTGCTTGCCCATCATACAAGCTTCACAAGGTTCCTGCAACTCTGAAAATGCAGGCAAATGAGCAACCATCCCTGTTCGTTGCATCTCCTTCAAAACTGCAAATCCGAGATGCCCAAATCGTTGGTGCCATAACCTGCTCACATCTTTATCTTCTGTAGCAGTTAAAGCACTTAACTCATACAAGTTATCCCGTCGTGTGCCTTTACCTACAACATTACCTGATGAATCCATGATTTCCGCACCACTCTTATTGAAGTGAACTTCGAGTCCACGATCTGTTATTGCAGAAACTGACAACAAATTTCTTTTGAGTGTAGGTACATAGAGAACATCGGATAACTTTTTCTCAACACCTGGAGAAGTGATAAAAGAGATGGTTCCAGTTCCTTCAGCTGGACACTTGGAGTCGTTTCCCACCACTACATTGATGGATTCCCGCAGAGGCACTAGGGAACTATACCAATCCTTTTTACTAGTCATATGGCGAGAAGCTCCACTATCTAAAATCCATGGCTCATCAACACGAGCTTGAGCAGATGAACATACCTCTTCAATAGCTACCCAAAGTTCCAGCTCTGTGTTGTTTGCAGACTCTTTGTTCTTCCATGATGATTTTACAGTCCCATTCCGTTCATCAGCTTGCTTCTTTCTGCAATCCTTGATGGCATGGCCTTTCTTTTCACAATAGAAGCAACTTCCTGTGAACTTTTTCTTCTTTGGCTTCTTCTTTGATCCCTCTGAAGAGCCTTTACCTTTTGCATTTGCTGAGAATGCAGCATCAGTTGTACTTTGCCGATTCTTCAGCCGCATCTCTTCTTCTAAAAGCATGGCACAAAACTCTTCAAATGTAAGAGGAGTTGGCCTTACCTGAGTGTTAAGGGCTGTTACTAATCCATCATACTTTGCTGGAAGAACACGTACAGATCTTCGAGCTAGCTCTTCTGGTGTTATAACAACACCAACTGCAGCCAATTGATCTTGAAGATGCTTTATCCGTTTGATAAAATCTTCAGCCTTTTCAGAATCAGAATGCTTTTCATTTGCCAACTGATTTTCTAAATTCTGTATCCTAGTGTGGTTCTTGGTCTCATATTGTCGAGCCAATATGCCCCAAGCCTCATGTGCTTTAGTAGTATGTTGAACTAAAGTAAGCACAGAATCACTTACACTAGTGACAATCGCACATAATGCATCAGCATTCCGCCTCTTCCAAGCTCGTAGAAGATCTGGATCTGGCTGAATCATCAATCTTGAATTTGCTGGATCTTCAACTGGGATAGGCTCTGGATCCAATCCCATCGGTCCCATGACAGTGTCAAGTAATTCATAGGAGTCCAAAATTGTAGAAATTTTGAACTTCCAGAGTGTATAGTTGGTTCCATCCAGCTTCCCTTCAGTGAATGCAGGTGGACGAATTCGAATAGGTGCAGCATTAACATTAGGTGAAGCACCAAGACTAGTGTTCGACGATGAAGCCATCATGTAATCACTAGAATAATCTACTGATATTCTAGTCTGCTAGTAGGCTAAAATAATGATACTTCTCAAGCTATTCGAACCTTACAGCTCTGATACCATGTAAGACAATAGTTACGCAATATAACACAGGAGCAATAGCAGAGAAGATAACAGATATAGGAGAATCTCAACAATTTTCTACTAGCAGCAAGTACAAAGATGATGGCGTTGTCCACCCGTGCGCTCTCAAGGTAGAGCTTAAATGGTGATCTAGACAACTCTAGATAGGGAGATACAAGGTAGAGGTATGCTGGCTCAACTCAATGTCTTAGGTAGTGCAGAAGTCATGTATATATAGGATCATGGGTGGCCTGCCATGGACGGCTATACATGGGCGGTAGAGCGTGGGCGGCCACCGCCCGCGTAATTGCCATACACGGCTTAGACTGGTTGAACCGACCTAACAAATATAAATGATTTCTGACTCCGACAGGGAATATTCCATGGAATATTCCCTTTACCGTCGCGCCGGGGGCGCTGCCCCCGGACCCCCACCAGGGGGCCCGCTGGCCCCCTGGGACCCCCCAGCCAGGGGGCCCGCTGGCCCCCTTGGACCCCCCAGCCGGGGCTGCTCACCGTTGCCCCGGACCCCACAATTGGGGACCCTGGTAACTCCCTTTCCTTATAATATCTTACATGGTCCAATATGACCTTCATCCAACATTCAAGTTGGGATTCCCATCAATTGGGTAATGCACGCTTGGCTTCTCCTCATAAAGGGGGCCTTACAAAATGTGCATACAATCATGAGGGGTAGACATTGATCATACTCTAACACCTCAAACTCAAATTCCATTAGTGCAGACTCAAAAAATCTACAAATGATTTTTGAAGAGTATCAACTGATAGGAGATCAATTGTACAAGAAAGGGATGGATGGATATTTAAGAATCTGTGTTCTTGAAAATAAATATATGGAAATTTTAGAGATGGCACATTCTGGAGTGGCAGGAGGACATTTTTCAAGTGAAAGAACTGCTAAACTCATATTATATTCTGGTTTTTGGTGGCCAACTCTATTTCCTGATGCAAGAACATATGTGAAAAGATGTGACATTTGTCAAAGAGTGAGTCAATCAAATAAAAGAGATAATATGCCATTAGTATCACTGATTTCAGCAAGAGCATTTAGTAAATGGGGGTTGGATTTCATTGGACCCATACATCCTCCAGCAAAACAATCCCATGTTGAATACATACTAGTAGCCACAGATTACCTGACTAAATGCGCGGAGGCCAAGGCTACAAAAAGAAATGATGCTCAGACCACTGCAAGATTTCTTTATGAAAATATTATCACCAGATTTGGATTACCAATTGAATTGGTAAGTGATAGGGGTACTCATTTTTTGAACCAAATAATAGAAAACATAACTGAATATTTTATGATCAGTCATAGAAAGTCAGCCCCTTATCACCCACAAGCCAATGGTTTGGCAGAGTACTAATAAAGTACTTTGCACTGTGTTGTCAAAATTGGTAAACACAAATAGGAATGATTGGGATTTGCATCTTAATCATGTCTTATGGGCCTATAGAGTGGCATACAAAACTGCACTTGGAACCACACCATTTAATTTGGTATATGGACAAAATGCAGTTCTGCCTTTAGAATTCCTTATTCCTACACTAAAGGTGGGAAGTCAGTACAGGTGGACTGGACATGAATTATCTGAGAGAGTGGTGGAATTGAAAAAACTGGGAGCTTCTAGACTTCGTGCAATCATGAGCATATATGCAGGTAAGAGAAGGCAAAAAGCTTATCATGATGTTCATATTAAAGAAAAGGACTTACAAGAAGGAGATCTAGTTTTAGCATACACTATAAAAGAACATCAGAAGAAATTTTAGAAAAAAGGACATGGGCCTTATATTATCAATCAAATAAGTAACAGTGGAGCTATCCAATTAGCTAATATAGATGGAGAAATCATGCCAAACTTCATAAGTGGATGTAGGGTAAAAAGGTATGATCTTCCATTAACTGTTTCTGAATGGAGAAGAATACATCAAGCTCAAAACAGGAAAAAAGAAGAGGAAAAAATTAGGAACAAGGCTCAACAGGAGGCAAAGGAAAGGATAAGGAAAATCAAGGAGCTTAGAGAAGTCCTTTTATGTGAAAACGCCTTTAAGAATAAGAGAGCATTTGCCTGCTATAACAATGAATCTTCATGATGAGAAAATCAAGGTTTTGATAGATTCAGGTGCACAAGTAAATTTGATCAGTTAAGTTTTGTTGAATAAGTTTAACCTAAAAAGGACAGAAAGTAAAACACTTATCAAAACCTTACAAGGACAGATAATACAAAGCATGTCTTCACCATCTATTAAAGTTAAGTTCAATGAAGAATATATGAAAATAGATTGTGAAGAATGGCCAGATCATATGATGACTGAGAAATTGATTTTGGGACAACCATGGCTCAGGCAAGGTAAAGTAAATTTGGATTTTGAAAATTTGAAGCTTAAATTGACATTAAATGACAAAAGGTTTTTAATGTTTTTATTGAGTGATGAACAACAGGAAAATCAACAGGATATCTATGACTCAGAATTGGAGGGATTTACTTTTTCACTAGAAGCTACAAAGAAATCACAAACACCAGCTCTTCATGACCAAATTTACTTCAAAGAAAAACAAGAGAAAATTGAAGAAACAAAAGGTGTTGAAAGGACAGAAGAAAGGTGGCAAGTATGGAATGGTCAGAAGCATCTAGGCATCAAGACAGGAAGAATGTGGAAACAAAGTACATACAAGCACTGCTCATCAAAAGAATTTCCCAGAACTAAATGGATATGGAAGCCAAAAACTTCCAAGTACAGTTTATCAAAAGAAGATTGTTTTATTCCTAGAACAAAGTCAATAGGAATCAAGTATTATTGGATGAAAAAATCATATCTGATTCAATGGAAAGGAAACAAGCAGGAAAATACTAAAATAGCTCAAAAAGTATGAAGAGTTACGGACAAGGGAAAGGACAAAATGGCTATCTGATGCACACATGGGATTCTTGATAAAGATTTCAGAATTTTTACCCGAAGGAATTATCACACCTTGGAAATTATTTTCATTTACTCTACCTCATCCTCTTTTTAAGAAAAGAAATAGGAGGGGAAGAGAGAGAAGTGGAGGAAATTATTATTATTAAAAAAAAGAGAAAAAGAGAAAACAAAAAGAAAAGAAGGAAAAAAAGAGAGAGAAAAATTATCAATTTTTTTAATTTCTTTTGATTATGTAAGTTATATAGCACAAGCAAGATATAGATTGTAATTGAGCAGGTTTCTATTTTTCATTCATTTTTTCTTTCTTCATTTTTTGTTTTTTATTGTTAAAAAATATATAAAAAGAGCTATCAAAAGGGAAGAGAGCACTAAACATCTTGCTACACATGTGATGATCACTTCAATTGAGTTATATCTGTGACACAAATAAGGAAGTCAGGATTCATTTGAGGTTTTATTTTCATTTCATCTCAAGACAAATGTGATTTTTATTTATGTTTCTTGTGACTCATGTGGGTGGAGTCTTCTTTTTTGTGTGATGTTATATTTTCTCCTGAATGGTGAATCCAAAGGAACTGCGAATCCATGACTTCAAAGCAGACTCAGTAACTCGGTCTAGAGGACATTGGTTCTTGGATAGTGAAGCAACAGTAGAAAAAGTGGAGCTAGAGTCTGATGAAGAGCAGGAAATTCCAGAAGCAGAGAAGGTAGCCAAGGAACTAAAGGAAACCCTTAGTATCATTGGTCAGCATATTTTTACAGTAGGAGTTGGAGGTCACAAGTACACCATGCTGTGCCAGGAATTTTACAAATTCCAAAAAATTGCAGTCAATTACAAAAGATGGAAAGCAGTAGGATTACATAGACTGTTGGATGAACCTTTATTTTTCATAGACTTTGGAAGAATATCACAGGTGATGAATAGTTTGCTGGAAGTTGGAAAGGGCAATGATGCATATTTCAGGTGTTCGGTCAAGGACAAGGAAAACAAAGAAGTGAATATTACTATAAAGGAAGAGCATATCAGGGAAGCCCTTCAGTTCTATTCAATGGGAACCAAGGTGGATAACAATTTTGTCAAGAAGAATAAAGCAACCTATGCAGGATATTCCAAATTCACTGATTTCAAAGGAAAAGAGAATGAAGAATTTGCAATCAAAATGTTTCTTCAATATCTCTGTTTTCCAAAACTGCCTAGATACACCATGCCACACAAGCCAGTGACACTGATCATGTTTAATAATAAAGACAGGACCAAGCCATTTGGAGTGATGGATGTAACTCCCTACATCCATGATCAATTGAAGGAAGCAGCCAAACATTGGGAGCAAAGGAAGTTCATGAATGGAGCACAATTCTTAACAAGGATCATATATCATATTTTAGGGTGGAGGATCAATTAAAATTGGCTCCAGAAGCTCAATACTTCAGAAGTTTGATGTCAAGAATTAAAAGCCCTTCTAAAATGATGACTATAAGAGAAGTAGAAGGAAAAGAAAGGGAGTTTCAGAAGAAGTCATTCCTGTAAAGAAGAGAAGATTGGATCCCAGAAAGGTAGAATTGGAACAGGTGGAAGAAACAAAGGAAGAGCATGAAGCTCCTCAAAAGGAAGTTCAGTCTTCAAATGAACCTCATCCACCTCACACAAGTAAGGAACAATTGTATACTTATTTGACTGAAGGAAATAATAAAAGGGTAGTATATGAAGCCCAGTATCAAAAAATGTTGGAAGACTACTCTTGTAAAGCAACCGATTGGATACAAGAAGAAGTGGAACACTATGAAGAGTTGCATGATCAGATGATGGTAGCAGAGAATGAAGAGGTTTTTGTTAAAAAGGAAGTAGAATTGTTGGCTTATTTCAAGGAGTTACAAGGTCCTCCTAAAACTAGGACCACAGTAGTAGTGAAGAAGAAGGTTCAGAAGAAACCTGTGCAGAAAAAGAAGTTGACCAAGAAAAATAAAGGAAAGCAGTAGAACCTGTACAAAGGATGGAGACGGGAAAATTGTCAGCAGAAGAAAAGAAGTAGGAGGAATCCATTGTTATAGAAGAACCAAGAATGGACGAATCAGGGATAGCTGGTTCTTCACAGTTCTCTTCAGATTCAGAGAGTGACATTGAAAATTTTCTGTTGAAAAGTTTGAATTTATCAGTACCTATCACACCAATTGTGACAGTCCAAGTCTCTGAAAAAAGCAAAATACCAGAAGATATGAGTCAAAAGTCACAAGGAGTACATATCTAGGAAGAAGCAGCAAAACATGTTAGTCCTGGAGAAGAAAAGAGGATACTAAAAGGTAAAGCAGTGATGATGGAAGAAGAGGTTGAAGCAAGGAAGGAGTTCAATAGTGAATTGGTGGACTCAGGGTTTAAATCAGTATGGACAAAACCATCATAGCAAACCTATTTCAAATTTAATGAGGAAAAGCTAGAAATAGAAAAGGAAGCTCAAATATGTAGGTCATTACACAAGAAAGAAGACAAAGATCAAATTAAGGAAACTGAGGAAGTATTAGAAAAGATGAATTCCAAAGAGGTGAAAGAAGGGAATACAGAAAAAGAAATAAACCAAAGCATAGAAGATATACTTTATGATCTAAATCATAATGAGGAGTTCACAACTACAGAAGATCAGGAAAAAGAAGAAGACTTGGATCTTATGGATATAGATGAGCAAGAGGAGGGACAAAAGGAGGAGATAATCAATGATCAGATAAAGCTCTCTATGGAGATTGATTCAACCTTAACTCAAGGTAATAAAGTACAGGAAAAGGAAGAACAGATCATTGAAGAGAAACAACAAGAAATGGAGAAAAAGAAGGCAGAAGAGATGGAGATAATGAAAGAAATATCAGATCATGAGAAGGAAGAGGATCAGACACTGAAGTATGAGGAAGAGGTTGCAGGCAAAGAAGAAATGAAAGCAGAAAAGGGCTATGAAGAGCAAAAGAACCAGGTCATAGAATATGAGGAAGAAGATGAAGAAGAGAACGACTTCAAAGAAGAAAAGCAGATAGAAGTAAAGCAAGTAGAGTTAGAAGCTGGATTAGAAAGGATAACTAAAGATATCAGGTCTGCTTGTAAAATTATCATGAGCAACATAGAGCAGTTCAAACCATCTAGTAGAAACATGATCATATCAGGAATGGTGGATAAATCAGAGTTTGTGAAAGGTAGTAGAATCATTAATGAGCAAAAGAAAGAAAAGGAACAATTAGAGGAGCAGCTGAAGATTGTACAGGAAAGAAATGAGGATTTGACCAAAAGAATAATCCCATTAGAAGAACTGGAGATGCAACAACAAAACAAAATTCACTTTATCGAAGAGAAATGTGCAAAGCAGATAGAGCATAGCACCAAAATAGAAATGGAGTTGAAGAAAATAGAAGGAAGATACATAACACTTCAAAGCTCATATCAGATTATGGTCAAAGCAAATGAAGAAATAAACGGGTTATTAATGGAAGAAGGTCAAATAAAAGAAGAGAGCAAGATTGTACAAGTAACACACGATGAAAGGGAGGAATTGAACAAAGAAATTCTAAGACTACAAGCAGAACTGAAGGAAGCCAAGGAATTGGAAAAGCAAGCTAGTGTACATACTGCCAGCTCAATGAGAGGTTATAATAAACTACATTTGGATATAGCAAAAGAGAGGAGTGATTGGCAGTTGAGTATAGAAAAAGAAAGAAGTGAGTGGAAATCAGAAAGAGAGTTGTGGATATCTCAGAATAGAAGCTTAATGTTGATGGTGGAGGAGCTACAGAAAAAATTGGAAAATCCACAAAGCCAGGTTGAAGAGCAGGTAGAGATTACACAAGCAGAAGAGTATCAAGGGGGAGATGATAACAGAACTCAACACTTTGATGAACAAGAAAACAAAGCAGCAGTTGAGGAGTACTCAGATGAGTTTGTTCAGAAGCTTTTAATAGATAGAGAATCTAGAATGGAATTTATCAGAAAAATGCATAATGAATATGAAGAACAAATTGTGAATTTTGCTCTCAACAAAGGAATAAATCCAGACCAACACCATTGGGCAGCAGATGGCCTAGGCATACCTTTTTGTATGATTATTGAAAGCATTAAAAATTACTAGCTTGCAAGGGTAGGATTGTCATCAAACAAGTATTTGGAATATGAAAAAGATATCAATGTAACTAAGGAATTATTTGAAAAAGCCAATCCTAAATGGAGGAACAGGTGGTTAGATGCCAATAAAGAATGCAGGAAAATCTAGAAAGAGGCACCTATTCAGTTAAAGATAAATCCAGCCTATTGTCCAGTAGCAAGAAGAAGGGAATAGACTGTGTTTTGGGAAAGAAGAAATTCAGGACAGATTCTAGCAAAATGGCTGAACTTTCCAAAGGTAGCAGGACCTAAAGCAGGAACGTGGCCAACGAAGAAATATATGGTTGACACAACAAAGTCTGTCATATCTACATATAAAGATGTTAATGATCCAGCTTGCATTCTATTGATCAGGGTGATGAGACTCATATTTTCATGTATAGAAACTTTTACAGATACAGATGTCAGAACCCTCAACTACATTGGTTTCAATTTACCAACTCATGCTTTGTTGTTTGATCTCAGTGAAACCCTAGACAGAATTTGTTTAATGGCCTATTATAGTAGGAAAGTATTTTTGGGTAGTCATTATCTTCATATTTTTGAGGATGCCTTTGATTATGGATTTTCTGAAAGAGAATCAGAAATCTTTGGAAATTTATTAATAGTCACAAAGTCTAGACTCACAGCCTATGAAGCAGCATATACAGAATACCTAAAGAAAGATGTGATAGATAAACCAGAAGCAGCTGTACAATGGAGAAAAGCTCTATTCGAGATGGTGAATAATTTGAACATCACAGAGAGAAAAATTCATGATCTACTATCACAGGTTTATCAAAGAAATAAGAAGTGAAGGAAGCACTCGTTATATATCAGCAAGAATATTTTTTGTCAGGAGCCAAAAAGTCTAGGAGGGGAAGAATGTTAGAAGAAGCATTTTTTTGAAGAGAAATATTTGTAAAATACCAAAACATTGTAGAAAATATTTATGCAAATGATGTAAAAATGAGGAAGAGTCTTCCTCATATAAATTAGAATCATATATATTTTTTCTAGAATTTTTGGAAGCTCTTTGATAGCATATTTTTAGATTAGAAGGGAAAAGGACCAAAATTCAAGTGTGAAAAGGGACACTTGAAAATGTATAAAAGATAATTTCCTCTATTTTGAGAGGGTTGGTTGTATTATTTTTGCTATCCAAGTATTGTGAAGAGCTCTCCTGCAAAAAATCGTGTTTTCTACTTTCATGTGAATTTCTTTGATTTGTTTGAGTCTTTGTGTAATCCATGGAATCTTTGAGCTTCATTCGTGTATTTCTAAGTAATGTGTATGAAGAGAGGTGATTCTTGATGTATTGAGTGAGACAGTGTAGAAGAACAAAGCTGGAAATAGAAATCTTTAGTTTTCAGAGAATCGTGATTGTCTCGTCTGTGTGATACAGGTATCATTTTTGAGATTTGAATTCATAATTGTGTTCTACTGAGAAAATGGCACACTTTAGGCACCAAGATCATTGAAAATAGTGTTGTTTAGCTCAAGATAATCAAAACCCTAGATATTTCTCTTCATCTTCATAATTTCTCAGAAAAACAGTCATTTTCCTCTTATTCTTGGATTCCATTAACTAGAAGGGGTTCTGGTCTTTGCATACTTCCCGGATTGACAAATGTAAGATGTATTGTTGATCTTTTATGCTAAAATGATTGGAGAGGACAACTCCAAAGGGTAACAACAAACAAAGAGGTTATGATTATTCGCTCCACTGGAGGGATGACTTTGGATGTAGTAATAGCTATGGTGCTACAGTTGGAGCATAAGGTTGGCAATATCAAAGAAGGTCTGGAGTGGCTCAATGCCAGCAAAAGTAAAAGTGATGATCCATTAAAACAGGTTTACTACACAAAATGTAAAAACCTTGCCCATGTAGCAAAAAATTGCACTCTTAATCAAGTCTACTGCACTATCTATGATATTGCTAGCCATTCAACAGATGCCTACCGATACAACAACCATCATAAATATGTGGTTCCTTTGGAGGACATGAAACCCTATGAGATTCATGCATGGCCATATGTAGTGGAGCCTGCACATATGTTAGATGGTTTGTCTGATTAGGAGGAGGAAGACTTTCTGACTACAAATAAGGATTTGCCTTCTTTGGGAACAGTAGATCTCCAAAAAGTGTTGGACCAATGGTCTTTGATGGCATGTATGGTACAACAACTAGTGGACAATGTTGTTAATGACACTGAGGAACTTGTAGAACCTATGGATGTTAAACATTTATTCTAGTTGGTAGTTTATGTCTCTACCTCACGACAATTTTATGTGCCTGAAGACTAGCTAGTAACTTGCCGCCTGGGTAACGATGCTAATCCATGTCTAGTTAAAATCAAAGATAGGCTGACGCCTGATTTCTAGGAAGATTTACTCAAATTATTAAAAGAATTTACAAATGTCTTTGCTTGGGACTATGGGGACATGAAGGGTCTAGATCCTCGCATTTACCAGCACCATGTTGTTTTGAAACTGGATGCCCGACCAGTTAAACAACAGAGTTATTGCAAAAACCCTAACTATGCCCAACAGGTCAAGGAGGAATTAGATAGACTATTGAAAGTTGGATTTATTATCCCCGTGGAGCATGTAGAATGGATTTTTCCTATAGTGATAGTCCCTAAAAAGAGCAAATAGTTATGAATATGTGTTGACTATAAAAAATTGAAAGCTGCTATGGTGTCTGATCCCTTTCCATTGCCATTCTTGGATAGCATGTTGGACAATGTAGATGGCCGTGAGATGTACTCATTTTTAGATGGATATAGTGGGTACAATCAGGTTTGAATGGTTGAAGCAAATATTCCTAAAACTACTTTTATTACTAATTGGGGAGTGTATGGTTGTACTCTCATGTGGTTTGGCTTGCGAAATGCACCCAACACTTTCTAGTGTTGTATGCAAGAGATATTCTCCTCTGACCTAATGAGTTTCATGAGAGTGTACCTGGATGACTTCTCTCTGTCAGATGACACTTTTTCACGTTTACAGCATCCCCGATGCGGCTTTTTAAAATGCAAAAGTACCATTTTTGTTTGAACCCTAACAATTCTATTTTCTGATCACCTATGGTAAACTATTGGGCCACATTATTTCTAAGCAAGGCATTCAAGTGGACCTATATAAGTCCAAGTGATCTTAGATGCACCTAGACCGAAAACACCTAAAGAAGTCATGTGTTTTGTGGGCTAGATTCGCTAGCATGGCTGCCATCTTTGGTGGTTGGCTCACTTATTTATTCCACTCACTCGACTAACCATGATGTCTCCTTGCCAATTTTGTTGGACTAACGAATGCTAGTTGAGCTTTTTGAAAAATCTCCTCACGTAGGTTCCAATCCTGCAGGCTCCCAACTACCAATTGCCATCCCATGTTTTTTTTGATGCATCTGACATTGGCATTCAAAGTGTATTAACGCGATGTTAGGGCAAATGGTATAGACTTACTTATTATGCTAGCCACCACTTTGCTTCAGTAGAATGCAACTACTATGTAACTGAGTGGGAATGCTTGGGATTAATATACTCCATTAAAAAGTTTCAACACTATTTACTCGGCCAAAAGTTTACTTTTCATATAGATCATGCTGCTCTAGTCTACCTAGCCCAACAACAGCATCTGGGTGGACAACTTGCTTGTTGGGTACTCCTATTCTAGGAATTTGACTATGATGTTCTGCACCGACTAGGTTCGGCACATGCCATTGCCGATTTCTATCTAGACTCGATTCTAGTGAACCTGCAAGTTGGTGGATGAATCTTCTCCAATAATCTATTCCACTACAACACCGAGTGTGCCAGCAACTTCTTTACCAATTGCTAACTCTTATTACGATACTCTTATGATTTTTCTCACTACTAGGTATCCACCAAGTACGGTGTCTCGCATAGCCCGCCATAAATTAGCTATATATAGTCATCAATTTCGTATTATTTTCGGCCAATTGTATTATGCAGATCCTTCTAGAGTCTTGCTCAGATGTATCCCCACTCATAAAGTCCCTTCCATGGTTGTGATGGCTCATTCTCTTCCGTCTAGTGGGCATCTTGCTGTCGACTTGACCTACCATAGAATTTTGCAAAGTGGCCTATGGTGGCCTACCATGCAACGTGATGTTTGTGCTTATGTAAAGCAATATGATACATATCAGCATACTCAAAAACCTTTTGCATTGTAACCATTTTCCTCTCCAAGTAGTTCTTCCTTTGGAATCCTTCCAAAAATGGGGGTTAGATTTTATTAGACCCATCACCCCGCTAGCTATTTCGACTGATAACAGATATATCCTCCTTTGTACTCATTATGTGACATGTTGGGCTCAAGCTTGGGCTATCTGCTCTGCCACAACTCAGGTGGTGGCTAAATGTTTGACTCGGGATGTTTTGCCCCAATTTGGGTTGCCTCTGGAAATTTTGTTTCAGATCATGGCATCCACTTTGTGAAGACTCTTATACATGCCTTAACTCAAACTTTTAATATTATCCATAAATTTAGTATGTCTTATTACCTGAGGGCCAATGGACTGGTTGAAAGTACAAATAAGACCTTACTCACCATACTCAAGAAGCTAATTATCAAATGCCCTAAGCACTAGGATCAACTTCTCCCTTCCGTCCTTTGGACCTACCGAAGTACATACAAAGCCTCTAAGAGATGCAAACCGTTCAAATTAGCTTATGCTCTAGAAGCTACAAATCCCATGGAACTGGTTGTTCCCAGTTTGGAGTGGCTATTGACAAGAATTTATTGCCAGCTGATTCTTTATCTACACATCTTCATGCCTTGCATTCGTTAGATGAACAAAGATTGGAAAGTTTTTTGTTGATACAAGAAGTTCAGACTCTGCATGCCAAGACTCGTGATCAATTTCTGCGAACTCCTATTTTCGAAGTCGATTAGTTGGTTTTATTATACAATTCTAAATATGATTGCATTGCAGGTAAGTTTAAGCTTCAATGGTTTGGTCCTTACTATATGTTGGCCCAACTGGATCCAACTACTTTTTGGTTAACCACCACACTCATCAGAACGGTTCTTCCCAACCTAGTAAATGGCTTTAAGTTACGACACTTCTATCCCTCACTCACATCTGCATGACTTGGCATGACTTTTCACGGTCACATCTAATGTGTCCTTGTTTATCAATTGATCCATTTCAATAGCTATTTCGATTTTCATTGCAAATCCCCATAAGTTTTTTGGTGTTGTTTTGGTTGACCCCTTGACCGTAATATATTTTGTACTCTTCTTTTTGGTATTTTGCTTGTCGCTTCACCTACACATTTTTCGCAGTTGGCTGCCGACCTACTCTAAGTATCACCCTTCCTTGTTTTATGTCCATTATTGAGATATGCTTTGTATGACTGCATGATGGCCCAATATCCTCTATGGTGCTCACTTTTATGATTAATTGCATGCTGCTAGTTATGCTTTGTCTACTTAAGTTGTGAGTTTTGCTTTATCTCTTTTATTGTGTTTGTGTTGCATGCTTTTTGTGTGCTCTATGCATCCCACATATTTTTTTGTTGTGTTTTTGTGTGTTTATTCCTTCTATGGCTATGGAGCCCCTTTCCCATATCACTGCCTTCAACGCAGGTATCCCTCTTGAGCTCGCCGAGTACTTCCAAGTATGGAGCTTGCTCAACTTTGTTGAGTTGCCATGGCATGTCATGTCGGCACATCCGTTATCCCTAACCTTGGCTCATGCAATTGTTGCATATCTTGTCATCAACACCCAGTTGATTGTGCCCCCTTCTTTCATTGTCCACATCACCCTTCCAACTGTGGTCTCCAATCTCCACATGTCGAATGAAGGCCAGAATGAGATTACCTAATTACTTGTCGCTACCATGAATTATTTATTTCCTTGTAAATCTTCCAATGAGTATGCCATCATGTGTCACCCCCCCATAAGTGCCATGCCTTGTAGTTCATTGTGTCTACCATTAATCTCCAAAAACAAAATTACAGTATCTCTTGATGGATGTATTCAGTCGTTGATGTGGCTTCTCGTGAACCCATCAACTTGGCAGTGTTTTACTTCCATCGCATTCTTTTACTTCCGTCACATTCACAAGGAATATCAAGCGGTTGTAACGCAATTGTCCAAGGGAGAATCTCCTCGTACTCACTTGCATCATATTTTTTCTTTCCTGGTATCGACTGCGGTCGCATCAGCTCCCCTAGTACCCCCTCTTCTTGCAGTGATCGCTTTCTCTCACATGGACATTGATGATGATGAAGAAGAAGTACTTCTATGTTTTCTCCAAAAACACCACCATTTGGCTACCACTTCATCACCCACTTCCAGTACTTCTTCTACACCCATCAATACGGGCATCCTCCTCACCCAAAAAGATGTTTCTACTGTTGTGCTTGCTCCCAAAGAAATTGTTGTGGATGACACAACCAAAGAGGTTGCTATAGAAGGAACGATCAAGGAAGTGAATGACATCTTTACCATTCCTCATAGCTCACTGCTCAATGCATTGGCCGCCTCTTCCTCGCCCCTAATTTCTTCAATAGCCTAGGAGATTCTTACCACCCTCATCGATGACCTTCCCAATCGTCTTGTTACCTCACCAAAGGATGTCCATGAAGCCACCGTTGTTGTTGTCCCATGTCTTCCCCCCTCTCCACCTACCCATCACCAACTGGTTGCCGCTACAGTGCCTTCTGCCCCTATTATTTCCCCTGATATTGTTTCTTCCTTGGTGACTCCTCTACCGACACACCTCTGACTTCACTTGATTACTCACCACCCCATTCCGAGGAGGTTGCCCTTGCCCGCTCCTCTGTAGTCATACCTCCACATTCTTTCGAATTACCTCTTCCCTTTCCACCCTCCATCCAAAATTTGGCCAAAATTGGTCAATATTTTATACAGGTCTTCGAGGCACTCCAATCTTAGATGATGATTGAAAAGCAGACAATCTGCTAGGAATTGCAGCATAAGATGGACATTCTCGAAGCAGACATTGTTCCACTACAAGTGGAGGTATTTGGTCTCAGAGCTAGCAAAGTACACTTCAGCAATAAGTGGTCACTCAAGAAACTGAGTTGACGCAATTAGGCAAAGCCTTCGCAGAAAAAGACACCACTTTGGACCATATCGGCTCCCATTTGGAGGTGACTACAGAGAAGGTAGCTCAACTGGAATAGACTTGCTCTGATGTTCATGCTAAAGCTATCTAGTGGGAGACAAAACTGAAAGCCACAAAAGAAGAGTTGTTCCAGAAGGTGCAGGCATTGATTGCACAAGTGGGAAGGATAATTAAAGTGAAAAAAGAATTATAAGCTACTTAGAAAGAAAGACATGCTTACTTTAAGACCATACAATTCCAGTCTCAGCAGATGGAAAGACTAAAAAAATAGTTGGGCATTGAGAGTGATAAACTACAAAGAATCCATGTCGAGATTGAAGAAAATACACTCTAGTGCACGGTAGCTTTAAAGAAGGACTTCTACCTCCAAGAAGCATTTTTGCAAGGGCAAAGTCAACAGTTGCTCAATCAGGCCATTGCTTCAAGCTCTGCTAGCTTGGATGGTCAACTGCTAGACCCTAAGCATATGCAAAAGTTACTTAAGGCTCTAGAGAAGAGAATTAAGTGCAATTTTGAAGAACCATGTGCTATGTATATACAAGGAATTGTTGATGAATACTAGTCTATGATTAGGTTCAAGTCCACCATGTGCGCCAATGTTAGGCCGCCAGATTATTATTTTGTAAATCTGCAAATATTTTGATGCAGCTCCGTAATGGCCTAACCATTGTAACCCTTTCCTACATTAATACAAAAGGGATCTAATCATGTCATTCCACGGTGTGGCAGAGATGCACGGCGAGTCCGCTTGACTATGCACAATGGAACAATCAGATGCAGACTTTGTTTATCCATATTGATTGTTCTATAAAGTACAATACAGTGTTGTTAAGTAATAGATAAGTAATTCCTTTTGTTGTAGTGATTAAATGTTAAGAAGTTCTAATTGAAAGTGAACGTGATCAATTCTATAATCTCGTTGATAATCAAAGTAGTCGATGACTATTATATAAAGTTCAGAATAAGTGAATTCAATAGTAGATTATTCGAATGATAGTACATGTGGTGATAGATATTTCTGAGTAAGTAACGCTTAGCATAATGTATGGATCAGTAATTAAAATAGTGAACACAATTAGTGAAGTTGAGACACTAAAACATGATTGATAGTATTCCTTCTAGTAATTGTTGTAGTAGTGGATTTAACTTGTCGAGTGGGAAAATATTATAGGGCCTCTAGTAACAAATTCCTGTCCATCCCAAGAACCTTGTGAGGCACTCTGATACTCTAGCCATACTTGATAGAGTTATTTAAGACAAAGATTTAACACTATTCTTTTCCTCTGCAACACCATTCTATTTTGGAGTGTAAGCGATAATGAGTTGATGAGAGATACCTTTGTCCTCAAGAAAAGAATTAAAGTCTTTAGACATGTACTCTCCTCCTCAATCACTACTCAAAATCTAGATCTTTGATCAAATTTCATTTTCAAACATAGCTAAGAACTTCTTAAAAGTAGAAAAGATTTATGACTTTACTTTAATACCATAAATCCATGAATATCTTGAGAAATCATCAATAAACATAACATTGGACCATTCACATCTAAATGTATGATCTGCAACTTCCTTATGGCTATGATATATCCATGCTTCTTGGAAGGAAGTTTATGAGGCTTTCCTTCAAGACATCCT
Source organism: Ceratopteris richardii (assembly GCA_020310875.1). Classification (NCBI taxonomy): domain Eukaryota; kingdom Viridiplantae; phylum Streptophyta; class Polypodiopsida; order Polypodiales; family Pteridaceae; genus Ceratopteris; species Ceratopteris richardii. The sequence goes on along the minus strand of CM035427.1, from coordinate 73,423,302 downwards.
TCATATGATTTTGCATCCTCTAGTAAAGAATAAGTACGAGAACTCTCCACCATAACTTGATCTTTGATATGCTTGAGAGCTATGTAATTGATATGAGCAAGCCATGCCACTTCTGTTCTCGCCTTAAAGTAGACAATGCTCCTCATAAGGTGAGAGGGTCTGACATGAATCTTTCTTAAAAACAAGTTTATAGCCATCTGACAAGAAAGTAGATTACATACAAAACATTGGAAATTGTGAAATTTCTACGTGCTTTGGACTTAAGGTTCACTTCTCGAACACCTAAAACATCTAAATCATGACCATCTACAATGGTCACTCTTCTACACGAAGAGTTAGGAAGTGAAGAAAATACATTTTTGCATTATATCATATGCTTAATACCTCCATAATAAAGAATCCGAGGATTATCTGAGATTTCATTTAATGCTACCTCATCAAAAGCTACTTCTTCAATAGTAATACATGCACATGAATCTACCTTTGGAGATTTAGGTTTTGAATCATCTTTAGCATTATTACCTGATGCTTTCTTCTTTTCATTTAAAATCCTTCTTTTGCATTTTGCTATGAAATGACCTGGTTTCTTATGGTAGTGGCATACTCGTTTCTTTGAATCAAATGTAGTCAAAGAATTTTCTTTGGGTGTAGAGAAAGCATTACGGGAAGGACTGGAAGACTTAGGATTAGAAGATTTACTTTTGTTCTCATATTGTTGACTCTTCTTCTTCTTCTTCTTCTTATTTCCCTTCCATGATGATAACATGGCTTCATCATTCTCTTCCATACCTTTTTGCTGATCTTCATCTTGAAGTAACAAGAATTGTAGCTCTTCAAATGAAAGTTCTCCATCTCTTGCAGTAAGAGTAAAGGAAGTAACAAAAGCACGATATGCTGATGGAAGTGAATTTAGAAGTGTGTTTACCATCTCTTCATCTGAAAATGTTGACTCCAACATTAAGGAACTGATCTCGTAAATCTTTGAGCTTCAGAATATGTGTTTGAACTTATTCACCAAATTTCATCCTTGTGTTGGCTAGCTCTCTCCTTAGATTAGCTTTCCTAACAGGATTTATACTCTGATAGAGATTCTCTAACTCCAACCAAGCATGACAAGAAGCTCGGCATGACTTGATTTGAGATATAATATGCCTCTTGGCGCCCATAGCAATATACAAAAGTTCTATGCCTTGAATGCCATCTAGATTGATCTTCTATAGGAAGTAATATGATAGTAGTACTACTGACTCCTAATGATGAAGTGGTTCCTTCTTCTTGACTAACCTCTTTTTGACCAAAAATAGGAATAGGGGTTCTTCTAGAAGATGAAGTAGTCTCTTCTCTGACTTCTCTTGGCCTTGGATAAGTATCATTAACAATATTCCACAAGTCTTTAGATACTAACAAATTCATCATCATAAAACTCCACATTGGATAATTAGACAGTTCCTCAAGCTTGTCTTCATTCTCAATGGCCTTCTTGCCAGGAGGCAAGTCACATAAAGACCATGTACCATTCTTCATTATAATTAGTGCTAATGGCCTTCTTGCCAGGAGGCAATTCACATAAAGACCATGTACCATTCTTCATTATAGCATCATATTCAGATTGCATAGCAGCCATCCAATTTTCTGAATTTTGTGCTTCATCAAAAGAAACAAGCTCATTCTCATCACAGAGACTAGATGCAGCCATAGCATAGCAATCTGATGCAAAGGAGGCACTATGAGAGCCTGAACGAGTACGATATGACTAAGGTGCATCTAATTTGCTGTCACGCAAAGTCTGCACCAACCATTTTGGCATAGTTTTTGCCTGCTCAATATCAGCTTTCTCATCAACAAGTGCATCATGTAAATCTGCATCAGAAATGGAATGATCTGCATCATCATATGAAACCTGCAAAGGCTGAGAAGTTGCCTCATTAGGACCAGCACTAGCCTGTCCACCTGTAAAAAGAGGCATCAAAGTATCATACATGTCTTTGGAGCTAACAGATGTCTCCTTAGTACATGAAAGCAATGGCTGAATAACATCTTCCACAAAGACAACATCACGGCTAACCAGAATGCGTTTAGTCTGTGGATGATATAGACAATAGCCTTTACTTTCAGAACTGTACCCAACAAAAATACATTTTACTCCCTTATCATCCAATTTTCTGCGATGTTGTTCAGGCACTAATGCATATGCTAAACAACCAAAAACACGCAGATGAGCAACAGATGGCTTGCGGTCATGCCAAGCCTCATATGGAGTGATAGACTGCAACGCTTTAGTGGGACACCTGTTCAGTACATATGCTGCAGACATGACAGCCTCAAGCCAGAAACTATGTCATAAAGCCTGACTTTTGACCATGCACCTCGCCATCTCCATGAGTGACCTGTTCTTTCGTTCAGCAACTCCATTCTGTTGAGGTGTATACGGCACTGTACATTGGTGTTTTATCCCACGTTCAGCCAGAAATGCATTAAAATCTGAAGACATATATTCCCCCCCTCGATCAGAACGGAGGGTGCCCATTTTACATGCTAACAGATTTTCAGCCAAAACCAAAAACTGTTTGAAGCACATGAACACTTCGGACTTTGCTTTGAGTGGATATACCCATGCATGCCTGGAAAAATCATCAATGAAAGTCACGAAGTAAAGGTAATTTCCAAAAGAGGGTGTCTGCATAGGACCACAGACATCACTATGTACAAGCTGCAATTTCTGCGTAGCCCAAACTGAACCATCTTTTGGAAAGGAAGAACGCTGCATTTTGCCCAAAATACAGCCTTCACAAACATGTTTTCCAGGAGCCTCAAGTTTGGGCAAAGAGGACACCATTTCAGATTTCTGCAGGCGTAGCAAACTAGCAAAATTCAGATGAACAAAGCATGCATGCCAAAGCTTTGCATCTGACATAGCCTGAGAATCATGAACTACACATGCCAAATCATTCACAGATCTTTCATAGTCTATGAGCTTATACAGCCCACGACATAAGATGCCAGAAGCAGTAATCACATCACCATTTGAGAGATCATGGACTGTACACCTGTCATCAACGAATTTCACAACCAAGCCAATCTTGGCTAATGCAGAAATTGATAACAGGTTCTTTTTTATCCCTGGCACAAATACAGCATCTGACAAAGTGAAAGAACTACCATCAGCAGTAGTCAGAATGATCTTACCAGCTCCCATAACATGATAAGAGGAGTTATTGGCGCATGTGATAGTATTCCCTGTAGGGGTAGGCTCGAGTGAAGAGAAGAAACTGTGCTGCGAGGTAATATGTTTGGTCGTCCCACTGTCAAAGTACCAAACATCTGATTCTACTGCAGACATGCACTGATCATGAGAAGATGGGTCAAAACTGCAGACAGTAGTAAACGCCCATTCTTCTTCCTGCACAAGATTTGTAGACTCTGTTTTTGGTGTAGAGGCCTCTGCAACAACCATTCCAGCCTCTTTCTTCTTTGCCTCTTTAGCAGCCAGTTTTGGATAGTTCTTTATAATATGTTCATTTCCTTTACAGTACTTGCAGAACAATTTCTGCTTTTCTGATTTCTTCTCATCTTTATCCTGGTTCTTCGATTGTGCAGCATTTGCAGATTTCTGCTTACTAGCAGAAGAGCTCCATTTTCCTTTGCCCTTCTGACTAGCCAAGAAAGCTTGATCTGCAACACGCATAATGGACTTGTTCTGCCTGGACTGATCTTCTTGCAACAGAACAGAGACTAATTCCTCAAATGACAAGGCATTCGGATTGCCTTTCATCATCAACCGAAGAGTAGAGGCAAAACTCTGATATGAATCAGGAAGACCATTCAGAACAGTCTTCACAAGTGAGCTATCTGGTATAACCTCATCAGCAGAAATCAATTGTTCCTTCAGGTCTTTGATCTTTGTAAGAAAACTGTCCATAGAATCACCTTCATTCATGTGCTCACTCTCCAACTGTTTTCGGAGGTAAGCAACACGAGCCTCATTCCTAGCCTGGTACAAAGTGGTAAGTGTATCCCAAGCATCCTTTGCTATTCTGCAAGAGCGAATGTGAGGAATAATGGCACGTTTGATAGACAAAGCTATCAATGCATGTGCCTGGGCATCTCTGCCATCCCAACAAATCTGCTCTGTAGTAGGTGCAACAGAAACAGCAGCACGAACAGGAATCTGTGGAATATCATCTTCGACACCATCTTCATCAGCTCCAGCACCTGTATTTGTAGTACCTGTAGTCGCAGGTGTAACAGGACGTCTTTCAACACCCTGCACAATGTTCCATAGTCCTTTTGCAACCAGTACATGTCGCATCATATAAGCCCATAATGGGTAGTTGGTACCATCCAACTTATCCTCAACAGCCAACATACGGAATACATCACTGCTTTCAGCCATGGCCGGTGACTAAAATACCTTGATGCAAAAAATTGATTGTATCTCAAAAAGTTGAACGGAACTGCCCAGACGAGTTCTGCTAGACCTATAGCAGACTTCGAGACGCTTAAACTGGCGAACAGAAATTGGTATATACCTTTGGCACAAAAGGACTAAATAGCCTGCACAAGCACTGTGATAGTGCGTTCGAAGGCCGAAACGAGCTCAGATCGCGATTTCGACACCACATAGCGAAGCTGTTTTGATCTCGGAAACACCCTGAGTATGCTCACCAAATTTTGTGCGAATCTGAGACTGCAAACGGAGGAGTGTCGATGGCACCCTAGAAGAAGCGACGACCTGCTCTGATACCAATTGTTGGAGATAGACGTCTGTGGAAGCATGCGAACAACACAAGGAAGAAGAAGAAGCTTGGAGCACAAACACACAATACTGAATGTATTACTAGAGAATGTACAAAGATAAGTAGCCCATTAGGGCAATAGGCGTATATACAAGCCGGGGGAAAAAACCTCCTAAAGAGGGAAAAAAGTGCCCCGGCGGTCCTAGCGTGTTCACACACATCACTACCTAAATATATCAACATATATGATATCTCCATTCCCAAAAAATATGACAAGTCTCCCAAGTCACTGATTTTGAACTCTTTCTCCATTTGCTTCTTTAGTCTTTGAATGCCTTTCTCATCTGTACCTGTAAGAATTATATCATCAACATATATGCACATGTAAATAAACCCATCATCACTTGCTTTAACAAGCAAGCTACTATCTACTTTAGATACTTGGAATCCAAGTTCCTTCAAGAACTTCACAAGTTTATAATTCCATGCCCTTGGAGCCTGCTTCAAGCCATACAAAGCTCTCTTGAGCTTACATACATGATTTGGATACCTTTCATCCCTGGGGTTGCTCCATGAAAACATCATATGAAATATAACCATTTAAAAAAGCATTCTTCACATCTAATTGACATAATTTCCAACCTTTACATGCAGAAATAGCTATGAGTGTCCTGATGGTTGTCATCTTTGCCACAAGACTATAGGTCTCATCATAATCTATACCATATGTCTAAGCAAACCCTTTCACAACAAGTCTAGCTTTATACCTAGACACACTTCCATCTGCATACCTCTTTGTCTTGTAGACCCATTTACATCCAATGATCTTCTGACTATTTGGTTTAGGAACCAAATCCCATGTGTCATTCTCCATCAATGCATCATACTCTTCCCGCATAGCTTTCTCCCAATTTTCCTTACCTTTTGCCTCTTCATATGTAGAAGGGTCTTCATCTACTTTTATCATATAAGCATAATCTTTGGTAGCCAAAAAAGAAGTGTCATAACTATACCTTGTAGGTTGCCATTTAAGTCTTGTTGACCTTCTGAGTTCTCCACTCCTTGAGGTTTCTGGTTCATCACACTCTGGATCAAACCTTGGCACTTCTTCATCTTCAATCTGCACTTCATTGTTCTCCTCTTCATCAAATATCTAAACCTTTAATTTACCTTTCTTTTGATTCACAACTTCTTCATCACCTGCATAAATATTGATTGTACCTGCATACCAAGTACCTTGTTCATAAAATGTAACATCCTTTGACACTAGAAATTGTTTTGTGGATGGACTCCACAATCTATATCCCATCTGATTATCATCATATCCAATGAATACATATTTTTCAGCTTTAGGTTCCAATTTGTGCCTTATTTGTGATGGCACATATGCATATGCCAAACAACCAAATACTTTGCAATGATCTAGATTAGGTCTCTTACCCCACCATGCCTCATATGGTTTCATACCCTGCAAAGCTTTACATGGTAATCTATTAACCAAATAAGTAGTTGTGTTTATAGCCTCAGCCCACAAATAATTTGGGCAATTTTTCTCCTTCATCATAGATCTTGCAAACTCAACAAGACTTCTATTCCTTCTTTCTGCTACACCATTTTGTTGAGGAGAGTACCTGCAAGTAATTTCCCTTTTTATACCTGCATTCCACAAGTAATCACTGAACTCATTAGAGAAATACTCTCCCCCTCCATCTGACCTTAGTCTCTTCAACTTATGACCTGTAATTCTCTCTACATACACATGATAATGTTTGAATGTATTGAATACCTCTGACTTATCTTTGATCACATAGATAGTGATCCATCTGGTAGCATCATCAACATAAATCACATAATACCTTGAACCATTGATACTGAAATCTTTTGATGGTCCCCACACATCTGTGTGTACCAATTCAAGCTTCTCTGAATACATAAAACCATGCTTGGGATAAGATTGCTTATGAGCCTTACCTAATTGACATGCCTCACATCTGTATGTCATATATTGACCTACAATATTAGGCAATCAAAGCACTGAACCATTATTAACCATATCTTTGATACCTCTTTCATTGAAATGTCCAAGCCTCTTGTGCCAAAGATCTAACTCAGAGATCTTATGTCCTCCATAAGTGAACAAAGCATGACCAACATTACCTTGGATCTTTAATGTGAACAATCTTCCTTCTTTCTTCCCTGAAACAATTTGTTTATACCCATTGCTAGGGTCTTCCACAAACACTCCTTCATTAGTGAATCTAACTTCATAACCTTTTTCAACAATTTGTCCTACACTTATCAAATTCGTAGGAATTGTAGGAACATACAAGACCTTACTCAAGAGAGTACTTCCATCCTTAGCCTTCACTGATCCAATTGACTTCACATTGTGCTTTGTATTGTCACCTATTTGAACTACATGATTAGTATTACCTTATTCTCCAAATCTGTCATCAAAGCTATGTTGCCACTTAGTGATTGCTACACCCTGAGTCAATGTAGAAGACTCTTTGGTCTTCACTTTGCCTTTCACAAGTTGCATTCATTATCAATGTTGAATCCTCCTTCTGATCTGAAGCATAATTGTAGTAGGTATTGTTGTATTGTTGACTTTGGAATCCTCTACCTGCATTTCTTCCAAAGTAACCTCTACTACCTCTACCTCTGAAATTACCTCTTTGTTTCTGCCACCTCTTCCTCTTTAATTAAAAATCTAATTATATCCACCATTACTCTGAGTATTATGCCAACATTCATTAGCTAAGTGATTTTTCTTACCACAAATCTAGCAAGCCTTGACTCCATCTTTATTACTCCTGCCTCTTCCTCTACCTTTGCCACCTCCTCTTCCTCTTAGGAAGTTAGCTTGGCAAGTTGTACCTTCATCTTCATTTACTTGTTGCTTCCCTTTGATATTCTTCTTCTTATCCTTTGAATACATTGTTTGACCTGCACTTTTATCACTTTCACCTTTGACATCCTGCTCAAAGGTTAACATGTGTCCTAGCAACTAAGTAAAATGATCAAGTGATAATTCCATAGACAAAATGAATGGCTTCCATTTGTCATCACCTCTCAAACCTGTGAGGATTTGCCTTACCAATGTATCCTCCTCAATATCTTCATCAACTGCTCCTAATGCATCTGCAATGTCCATTCTTGTTACATAATCTGAGATGGATTGAGATGCCTTCTTCTTGAATGTGGTAAACTCTGCCCACAAGGATGCCTTCCTTGACTTTGTGGTGTTTTGGAAATGCTCCTCCAAAGCATTCCATATATCACTTGCACTTTCAAGACCTCTAATGTGAGGTAGCAAGTAGTCATTGACTGCCATATAGATAATGCTCCTAGCTTGAGCATCTCTCTTCATCCAAATTTTCAAATCTGATAATTCCTCCCTAGTTGGAACACTAGGATCTCTGAACTGAGGCTTTTCTTCTTCACCTGTAATATAACCTATCAAGTCTTTGCTCATAAGATGAGCTTCCATCCTCATTGACCATGCTGGATAGTTCTCTCTATCCAACTTCTCTATCTGAAGAGAATCTCCCATCTTTTCTTCACCTGTGTATTAAATCCATCAAGCTTTATGAGTAATAGATGTACCTTTACTTTGAATGATACTCCTTTTGTCTTCCTTGATGTCTTATGGCCTCCTTCTCAAGCTTTGCTCTTAAGCTTTCACCTTTTGAACCTTCAAGTATTGACTTCTTTATAGCTGTAGTAGTTGGTGTCCTCCTTTCTTCAATTTTGATACTTCTTGCTCTGATACCACTAATGGAGAGTGTTAATCTCCAAAAGAACAAGCTACTCTTGAAATTAGAACACCTCTATATCAAGAGTAACTCAAAACCTTCACCAAGTTTAGAGGATCAATGATCAATTATCAAAATTTTGATCAAACTGTGAAGAAGGTGACTACACAAAAAGTCTGTTGCACATAACTTTCTCATTGACTTACCAAATGTGTCAATTTTTTTATAAAGCTTTGCATAAGGTGTCGCCTATAGTTTGCACACCTCCTCCAAGTCAAATCATTCCAAAAGACTAAGTAGATCTTGAGAAATGATCTCAACAAGTCACCTATGTCTAAAACTGCTCTTTTGAGAAGTTGATTCAAACACCTATAACTTCTGACACTTAGTTCTCTTAATCTAGAACCTGTTTAAGCAAATGGTTTTAGTCATAGATAGCTTACCTTCCAACTTAGATTTTGACTCTTTACTCATGCAAAAATTTAACTTATGCACTGAGAAATGATCAAATCTTTGACCATCGAGAATGCGCTTGTTTTAGAAAACAGTGAACACTTCTTCACATATGAATGTTCCTACTCATAATTCTCATAGCCTATTTACAATTAGGCTCTCAAACTTTAACCATAGACTCATTAAATATGGAATTGGATGTCTACAAAAGGATTCTTGAAATGATCAAGCACAGAAGGAGAATGCATAGAAACATCAGGTGCAATTTTTCTTCCATTACTAGAAAACTTTACATCTGGATGAGAGAGCTAATCTTCACACTTCTCAAGTGCCTAATCACACCTAATTCTTCTAAATTCTTGTATTCTATATGCTCATACATTTGCCCCCGACATTTTCCTTTATTTATATAGTCAGATATGTACAAGCTCATGACTATACAAAAGTATAAGTGAACTATCTTTTAATTAATGTACATATGTGTACACATCTTCATCTTCTGGATATGCACTTCCTTCATGCTTCATAACTTGACTTTTTCTTCAGTCCTTGACTTCAATGTTCATCAAAAAATCAATTGTTGATTGCCCTACACCAACAATTATGGGCTCAAGCAAGCCCCAAGAGCTTGGAACCAAAGACTTGTGGACTACTTGGTAAAATGTGGATACAATCAAATTCATGCAGACCCATCAGTCTTTGTGAAGAAGGAAAGTAGCAAAATTTTTTTCATTTGTATATATGTTGATGATTTGATAATTACAAGGGATGATGAAGCCAAAGGACATAAAGAGGAAGCTTGGATATGAGTTTAGAATCTCTGATTTAGGGATTTTAAGGTACTTCCTTGGGATTGAAGTACTATATAAAGAGGAAGGTATATATTTGATGCAAAGGAAATACATTCTAGATCTCTTGAAGAAGTTTGGCTTGTGTGATTGTATGCCCATTTCAAATCCATTAGAATTAAATGTTAAACTAAGTGCTCTTGAAGGTGAAGAACTGAAGGATGTGACCATGTATAGGTCAATAATTGGTTCTCTCTTGTATGCTACTATGAGGAGACTAGATATTGTACATGTAGTTGGAGTGTTATCTCAATTTTTGCAGGCTCCGAGAGTACCTCATCTTGTTGCAACCAAAAGGGTACTTAGATACCTCAAACGATCAGTGATTGAAGCTCTATATTATCCATTTGATGATGGATTAAATGTACAAGCTTATTGTGATGCTGATTGGGGAGGTTCCAAAGATGATAGGAGGAGCACTAGTGGTTATGTTATCATGCTAGGGAAGAAGACCATATCATGGATTTTCAAGAAACAACCAACAGTGGGTCTCATCGACCAAAGCTGAGTATAGAGACTTAGCATAGGCCTCATGTGAGCTTATGTGGCTCAAGACGTTGTTTGTTGATCTTGATTTGTAGGTTAAGCAAGTACCTATTTTTGGTGACAACATAAGTAGCATATGCTTGGCTCAAAATCCGATGTTCCATGCAAGGTCGAAGCATATAGAAGTGCATTACCACTTTATTAGATAGAAGATCATGTCTAAGGATGTCTAGGTGGAGCATGTCAATACAAAGGACCAATATGCACATATGTTTACCAAATCATTGGATGGATTAATGCTACAACACTTCAAGGCATGCATTGGAATGAAGGACCTTGAGATTGAGACTTGAGGGGGAGTGTTGAAAATCAAGTCTCAATCATACAAAAGGGCTCAACCATGAATTTTGCAAGTTGACCAATCAAAAAGGATAACACAAAGTCATGGAATGAAGTTAGAAGCTCCACCAAACTCAATTAAAGTCAAATTTCATCAAATGAGAAGTGCACCTACATTGATTGGTGGGTCATTAGCTAGATTGTAGGGAAAGGAAAACTCTATATAAGCATCCTCCCACCTTTTTTGCTTGAGTTGTATGAATTCCATAAGTTTCCCGCTTAGTTTAGTGAAGTCATAAACTCCAATAAGTAGCCCCCTTGCTTGCTTACCTCATTTTCTCATGATATTGCTCCTCTCTATCTAGAGGTGTAGTTACGCTTTTCCAAATCTGATTGTACCGAATTGTAGAGCATTGTTTGTTCTCTCATTTTACTCATTTTCATCAATTTCAAGGTTCATTTGGTCTCTTATATAGTGCCCTAAACTTTGCCAACGTTTCAAGGTCTTTGACTGAGTGACTTGTGAGAAATTGCCAACTTTGTGAAGGTATATCTCTGAACATAGGCAGAGAGTGTTGCCAATAGGTAGCATGTTTTGCAGAGGGTGGAACTCCTAGCTGGAATATCCATTTTGGATGATTTAAAACTTATTGGGTATCTCTTATCCTCTACTATATGTTTACAAAGTTTCAGTTTAAGCCTCTGTACAAGTGCAAAGAAAAGCTCAAAACAATGAGCATATATCATAGCTTGTGGGCCTAGGGGAAGGAAGCCATCTTCTATTTTTGCATTGGGGTGTTAGAAACATCTCCCACCAAACTCAACCACCACAAATTCGTGAAATCTGGGCTCTATTTTCATGCTTTTATATGTGTAAAAAACTACAATAAATGAGAATAGGTAAAAGCGCTTCAATGGATATTTTGGCATAATCCAAACCATAGCCTTCTTGATGTAGATCAAATCCACCTCAAGCATAGTGTAAGATTGTTGTTCCAATAGCTCCCCCTTAAGCTAAAGTATGCTTGAGTCTTGATTCTCTAATAGGTTGAATATCTACCATTGATTTAAGTTTTCAAAGCTTTATTCCATCAAGTGCCATGAGCTTCTCCCTGATGAAGTGGTAATGAACCTATATTTGTTTGGTTCTTGCATGGAAAATAGGTTTTGCTGCTAGATGTATGGAACCTACAGTATCTCCAAATATGTGAGGTTTGGAAGTCACAAGTCCCAAATCTGTATACAATGCTTTTAACCATATTGCCTCTTGAGTTGCTATGGCCAAACCCTGTACTCTGCTTTAGTTGAGGATAGAGCAACTATTGGTTGCTTCTTGGAAATCCATGACACTAGCTTTGAACATGCAAATGCAAAGTAATTAGAGGTACTTCTTCTATCATCCTTAGCTCTTGGCCAATCTGCATGTGAATAGATTTTGATATTCAAATCAGAAGATTAAGGATAGAATATACCTTCATTGATTATACCTTTGAGATACTTAAGTACTCTCTTAGTTGCATCCATGTGTGGTCTTCTTGGTGACTGCATCAATTGGCTTAGCACTCCTACACTATATGAGATGCCTACCCTTGTATGAATAGCATATATCAAGCTACCTACCAAGCTTTGATAATCTTTAGTGTCTTCAATTTTCTCACCTTCATCAACACTAATTTTATGATTAATCCACAAAGGTGTATCTGCAGGTTTAGTGTTCTCCATTCTGAACTTAAGAAGTAGATCCTGAATGTATCTCCTCTGAGCCAAATACATTCCTTCATTTGTGTATATTACCTACATACCTAGGAAATATGTGAGCTCATTTAAGTCACTAATTTTGAACTTCTCTTGCATGTGTCTCTTAATCCTTTGAATGCCATTCAGATCATCACATGTCACAATAATATCATCTACACATACACATAGATATATAACCTCATTGTGATCCATTTTGATGAATAGAGAAGGATCTCAATTGCTAGGTTTGAATCATTGATCTTGAAGGTATGTAACCAATCCGTAATTCCAAGCTCTAGGAGCTTGTTTCAATCCATACAATGCTTTCTTAAGTTGGCAAACATAAGATGCAAGATTAGGGGTTTCAAGACTGTTAAAATGCACTTTTACATTACAAGCATTTTAAGTTCTTTCGGGTTCTTGGGAGTGGTAGGGGTCTGATAAATCAGAGGCTTGTAACTTGATTTTCCCAATTAATTTATCCAAACCTCAATACGTTAACATTCAACACTCTGTTTAATCCAAATTACTGTCAAGACTCTGGTTAGTCTCCTCGCAGATTTATTGTGCATACTCAGGTTAATACTGTTCACAGTGTGTCACGTAGCAATTACTGATTACCATCGCACAAACGAATATCGACAACAGAACCTTATGTGTTAATCACAAATTAATGAAATTAAACAAAGGTAAGGACGAAAATACTCAGACTTCATGAATACTGCACTACAGCTTCTCCACAGACTGCAATCACCCAGACAGATAGTCTGGCGATCCGCTTGTCGCTTTCGGAGCATCACCGCAATGTCTTTTTATTAGTTGATAAGCTGATACATCTCTTCACACGACCTTTCGATTCGTACAGAATATGAAACCATAGGAATTATGAAAATACAAAATGCCAATCCGGCGGCTTACACTGGCACGCACGGTGGACTTGAACCCGCAATGGAACAAAATTTAGGGCTCATCTACTATACCCTGTAGATACATGGCACGAGCTAATTTAAAAGTTTGGGAAATTTTCTGCTTCAGAGAATCGAGCATCAATTTTAAAGTGTCTGGTTCGACTAACTGTGCATCAGTATGAACAGAGCTTGCGGTAATCACTTGACTCATTAATATGTCAACCTGTGTCTGCAAAAAGGCCTCCTGCAGGTAGAAATCATTTGCAAGGGCAACATCACGACTCAATTTCATATCTTCAATCTGTTTGTTGATTCTGGATAAACGTTCTGCTTGAGCACCCAACTATTTCTCTCTTCTCTCTAACTCCTGAGACTGATATTGAATGGTCCGGTAATAAGCATCTCTTTCCTTTCGAATTCCGGCTTCCTCCTTTTGGAGTTGAGCGGTTAAAGTCATCTGGGTTTTAAGAGCAGAATTTGACTCAAACAAATTGGCATTTTCTCTCTGGAGTTCTTCATTAGTCCGCTTGGCTAAATCCGCCATCTCCTGTCCTTTCTGCACAACTTCATCAAGTTGTACTCACGTTTCTTCCAATAAATCTCCAAGTGCTACACGAGCATCCTCTTTATCCTGAACTAATTGTTTCAACTAGATGATCTCTGCATCACAAGCACTTAATAAATCATCTTTGGCTCTTAACTCAGCCAACGCCGCATCTCGTTGAGCAACCAAAGAATCCTGTTCGGCAATCTGTGCTTGAAGGTGCTGAATCTGTTCGTGCAGGGCATGATTTTCTGCTTTAACTGCATCCGCTTCTTCTTGTAATGGAGTAATATCTACTTCTAGAAGATCGACTTTATGCTGCAATTCTTGACGAATGTTATCAGTGGCCATTCTGAGTTGTGTCGGTAGCTGCTGCAAGAATTAGATCAACATACGACCCATCGATTCTAATTCTGTAAACATGGGACTCGGAGGAAGAAGAGGGGGAGGAAGTGGTTGGGATGAAGAGGCTGATAAGAGGTGATGGGAAGATGGTAGAGAATAGTTAGGCAAAGAGGATGAAGTAGCAGTTTCTTCAGGAACAACCGGTTGAACAAGGATAATGGGCTTAACCGGAGGCATTGGTGGAGGAGTGAGTAGAAGACTGTTGGGCACCAACACTATTCCAGTAGGTTGCTGCGTAGTCACTTCAGTCCGGTCAATTATAGCATCGACCAAGGTAATGACTTCATTTATTATCTCTTCAACAATGGCTTGCACATCCACCTGAGTTTGCTGCTGAAATTCCTCCTTAGAAGAGTTTTCTTTGGAATCAGCAGTGGACGCACTGTGTTCCTATTGCCGGATGGGAGAAGACTGGGTAGACGAATCAAGGTGAATTGGGGTTGTAGTGTCGTGGAAAATTTCTTCTACATTTCTTTCTTCTTCATTTCCAGCGGTGAAACCTTGTACTTGGCTTTCCGACGGGCTTATGCGGGTGCGTTTTCGGCGGAGAAGCTGGAAAAGATCTTCATCCTCATCTTCTTCGTCTTCGAGCACTTGGGTAGATTCTTCATGATACAAAATTGGAGCTCTTGGTGGAGGTTGCGCGGCTTGAATGGCTGGGAACAGAAAGGTAATGATATGTGGTAAACGCAAATGCGGAAGCTCTCCCTTGTTAACATGCTTAATAATCGTAATGCATTCACGGTGAATGCGCCGGAAATAGAACGAGGCAAGATTAACATGCTCACGGGAAGCCATGTCAATCATCAAATAAAACGGGTGAGAAATGCCATAAGTGCGTTTCTGTAAATTATGGATAGCAACAAGAAATTGTAAGGCGGTACATTCAGGGTCAGGGCGACACAAAATGGCGTATTCATTCGATGAGGACCGTCGGAATAATTCAATGTTGGTGCAATTCAAGCCTTCACATTTTGCTTGGAACCCTTGAAGGATATCACTATGTGAAGCAAAGAGCATAGGAACCTATGCCTATGATTTATTACCATTTTATCCTTGTAAAAGTCTAAATGACTTGGCATTTATGTATTCACACCTACTTGATTGGATTCGTGGAAATTAGAATGTATAAGTGGAGAGAATATCTCCCTACTTTTAGAGGAGAGATTCTAGGGAGCCTTAGTTTGAATTTGAAATTCAAATACATCTCCATCACATATAAAAGTCATGTAAAAACTCGCGGGATAGAGAGGTGAACTTCTTAGCTTCATTTTGACTATCTCTGAGTGTGTGAGTGCTACACTATAGCCTACACATCTCCAACTCATTAGGCTACATCTATCAAGCCAATGAGATTGTACATTCATGTGAACTAATAGAAAGATTTACATTCACTATCTCTGGTTTTCTCTGAGTCATCATCTGCAAGTCTGTCAACTTCAAATAGGCATATCTCAGTGTTTACTCAACCAAATCAAGTGATTCAAGGCTTGTTGGAACCAGCTCAAAGCACTCTACAAGACTACAAATTTTGAAGAAGTTTGGTTCAGCCATTTTTGAGAAATCGCCTTCGAAGCAGTCTCTGGTATTAGTCTGCACATCTCCTAAAAAGTCGGGAGTGACCATAAACTTGCTAAAGTTATTTCTCTGTGCATAGTTTATCAATTTGAATGATTCCACTTGCAAATGGTAGCTTGTTAAGCTAATTGAATAACTCTAAGAGGAATTTTTCCAATTGTAAGTGTGCTGGTCATACTGAGTGAAAGACTGAGCAGGTATCAAGATCAAAATAGAAAGTTTTCAAGTCTAGTGAAGTACAAACTCATCTGTTTTGATCTAATCATTATTCAAATCATTTCCAAAGTACATATAGCATATTTTGGTATCATTTGGAAGCTCAAGGATTCTACTAAGCATATCTGGAGCCAAAGAGGGCTGGTGCAAAGCAGGATTAGCAGTACCAACTCAATCTTCAGAGTGTATCCAACCATCTCTCCCAACAATGGTATCAGAGCAAATAAGGTAACATGGAAGATGGTTTTCCTTCATTCATTGACAAATTGGACAGGAACAACTACCAAGCTTGTTCTCTAAGGATGAAGAACTATCTACAAGGAAGGAGCTTATTTGGATTCATCTCAGGAGATGAGGAATTGCCCTCATTCAAAGCAAGAGGACTACCCACCAAGGATGAACAAGAGAGGCTCAACACATGGTGTGCAAAAGATGCATTGGAAAGGTCTTATCTTCTTAACTCTATATCTGATTTCCTTTTACCTCACATAAGGAATTGAAAGACTTCCCAAGAGATTTGGGAAACCTTGTCAACATATTTCTCATCAAATACAAGGGCCAGAAAGAATCAACTATGGATTGAATTTACAACTCTTAGGAAGCAATCAAAGCAATCAGTGTCAGATTTTGTCACTAAGGTCAAAGACATTGCAGACCAACTAGCCAGTATTGGAGAGGAGATTGAAGAGGAACAAATAGTAAGGCAGGTAATCAATGGACTAAAGGCTGATGACAAACAGGAGAGCTTTACCACAGCAATGGACCTATACATGGACATACATGCTCCTGATTTAACAACTCTGATTGGTCAACTCTTCACACATGAAGCAAAGCTTACAAGGAATGGAGAGCAATCAAAAGGTAACAACCCCTCTGCTTTATACACTAATAAGAAGGTTAAAGATAAAGGTAAAAGTAAGAAGGTTGATGAAGAAGGCTCTACCTCCCAAGCAAACTATGCAGGGAGAGGTAGATCTTCAAGAGGTAGAGGCAGAGGAGGTAAGTCAGGTAGGGGGAGACCCTACAACTCATCACCATGCAACATTTGTGGATTGTCTAACCATACCATAGATGAGTGCTACAGAAATTATAAGAATCAGAGAGGAAGAGGCCATCAAAGAGGTGGATACTCTCAAGGCAGAGGAAGATTCAACCAACACCAAGGCTACAATGGATACAACAATCAGTACAACAACAATTACAACCACAATCACAATGGTAACTTCCAAGGTGGATACAAAAATAGGAAGGACTACAACAACTACACAGAGGAGCAAGATGACTCCCTATTGATCATGAATATGACTTCTAAGTCAGGTATCAATGATGATCATTTATTCTATATTGATAGAGGATGTTCTAACCATGTAGCTGGTAATGTGGCACTACTTTCTGATTTGGAAGAACCCAAGGGCAAGCATCAGGTACAGACATGTGATGATACTAAGCATTCTGTTGTAAAGGTTGGTAATGTAAAGACTAGTGATGGTAATCAGAACTTATTGAGCAGAGTACTCTATGTCCCAACTATTACCAAGAATCTAATGAGTGTAGGTCAGATTGTGGAAAAAGGTTTACAGGTCAGGTTCAATCAACATGGAGCATATGTGGAGGACCCAAGACATGGATTCAGAAGAATAGCCAAGGGAGAAAAATCAGGTAGATTGTTTACTTTTGAGCTAGAAGACACCAAAAATATTGCTTTATACAATTACAAGGATCAAACACTTTCAGAATTGGAAATTTGGCACAAGAGGTTAGGTCACATAGGTGAAAGAACCCTAAAGCAAATGTGCAGGGATCAATGTGTGCTTGGGATACCCAATGTATCCAAGCAACACATGATTTACAAGTGTGGTGCTTGTAAATTTGGTAAGTCTCACAGGTTACCTTATACAAGGAAAGGTTTTATGCATGAAGACTACCTAGAGTTGGTGCACACAGATGTTTGGGGACCTAGCAAGAACCCTTCCATTTCAGGATCAAGGTACTATGTGTCCTTCATTGATGATTATAGCAGATGGACTGTGTTATACTTTATGAAGCATAAGGATGAAGTATTTAATTGTTTCAAAAGGTATCTTGCACTAGTTGAAAATCAAACAGGTAGAAACTTGAAGAGACTAAGGTCAGATGGAGGAGGTGAATACTTCTCCAATGAATTTGAAGACTTCTTGCAGGAAAGAGGCATCAAGAGGGAGATAACCACAAGGTACTCACCTGAACAAAATGGGGTACCTGAAAGAAGGAATAGACTCATTGTTGAAACAGCTAGGTCTATGCTTAATGAAAAGAAATTACCAAATCATCTTTGAGCAGAGAGTGTATCTACTGCCACATATCTTATTAACAGGTTGCCATCAAAATCACTTGATGGAATGACACCTTATGAAGCTTGGCATGATAAGAGACCATCATTGGATCACTGCAAAATCTTTGGTTGTGTTGCATATGTGCATATTTCCTCACAGGTAAGGGGAAAGCTAGACCCTAAAGCTGAAAAATGTATCTTCATTGGTTATGACATGAACCAGAAAGGGTACAGATTCTACAACCCCTCAAACAAAGGTTTCAAGGTAAGCAGAGATGTCATTTTTGATGAAAATGACTCATGGTATGAGAATGAATGCAGGAAGGTTAGTCTACCTTATGACATGGAAGAAGACTTCCCAAAGCTCACCAAGGAAGAACCAATCCAGAAAGAAGACTCAAGCTCAGATGATGATGACACAATTAATCTTGAGGAATTCAAGGCATGGAAGTCCAAAGGGAAGATGAAAATGAAGAAGCTAGAGGATATACCAGAATCCTCAACTCCAGCAATGAGGAGATCTTAGAGAGAAAGTAAGAAGCCTATCAGATATGGGTATGACACTTCTCTTGTAACTAAGCATTCTGTATATCTTGCAAAGGATCTATTGAATGAAGAACCAGGTTCATATGAGGAGGCAATCACCAAACCAGAATGGAAAGAAGCTATGGATGAAGAAATAGAGGCTCTCAAGGAGAGTGACATATGGGACTTGGTACCCAAGAAGGACTCTATGAAGGTGATAGGATCCAGATGGATCTACAAACTCAAGAGGAACTCTGATGGTACAATCAACAGATATAAAGCTAGGTTGGTAGCCAAGGGTTTTGCACAAACCCAAGGCATTGATTATGAGGAGACATTTTCTCCTGTGGCCAAGATGCCAACAATCAGAATTTTAGTGAGTGTAGCTGCATCCAAGAATTGGAACATGTACCAATTAGATGTCAAGAATGCTTTCTTGAATGGATGGATATCTGAAGAAGTCTACATGTCACAACCACCTGGCTATGAAGATCCCAAGAAGGTAAATTATGTTTGTAAATTGAAGAAGGCTCTATATGGGTTGAAGCAGGCACCTAGAGCATGGAATTACAGGTTGACAACATATCTCCAAGACCAAGGATTTGTGATAAGTAAAACAGACACTTCTCTATTCATAAAAAGGAGTAGTACAGAGGTAATCTACTTGTGTGTTTATGTTGATGACATCATCATTACAGGCAATGATGTAAATGGGATTAGAAGCATCAAAGGACAGATGATGAAGGAATTCAAGATCAATGATCTTGGATTATTGAAATACTTCTTAGGTCTTGAGTTAGTCTACACTAATTCAGGTATATATATTACTCAAAAGAAGTATGTACAGGATATGGTCAAGAAGTTTAATTTGCAGGATGCTAAAGTCTCAAGCACTCCTATGGAGGTCAACCTAAAGCTAAGTGCTCATGAAGGGGATGAAGTTCAAGACATTACAGGATACCAAAGTATGGTAGGTAGTTTGAATTATGCTACCTTAACCAGAATTGACATAGCATATGGTGTTAGTGTGCTTAGCCAATTCATGCACAAACCAAGGGTACCTCACTTAGAGGAAGCAAAGAAGATCTTGAAGTATCTAAAGGGAACTCAGAACCATGGTTTGTACTTTCCTTATACATCAGATATTGACATTAAAGTATATTCAGATGCAGATTGGGCAAGATGCAAGGATGATAGGAGAAGCACATCAGGATACATATGTTTTGCAAGTGATAAACCTATTTCTTGGTCAGCCAAGAAACAACCTACAGTAGCTTTGTCATCTACTGAAGCAGAGTATAGAGGGCTAGCCAATGCCACTCAAGAAGCTATCTGGTTGAAGCTTTTGTATACAGAGTTAGGTCTATACACAAGGCCTCCAATCATCTTTGGAGATAACACAAGTTCACTTCACCTTGCAGCTAATCCAATATATCATGCTAGGACAAAACACATAGAGGTTCATTACCACTATGTGAGAGAAAAATTGCTAAGCAAAGACATTCAATTGACTTATGTGTCCACTAATATGCAATGTGCAGATTTACTCACTAAAGCTTTGGATGGAAGTAAGTTATGCAGATTCAAATCCATGATTGGATTGCAGGATGTGATTGAAGAATGAAGCTGAAGACTTGAGCCAAGATGTTTGGCTTGAGGGGGAGCTGTTGGTGCAATTCAAGCCTTCACATTTTGCTTGGAACCCTTGAAGGATATCACTATGTGAAGCAAAGAGCATAGGAACCTATGCCTATAATTTATTACCATTTTATCCTTGTAAAAGTCTAAATGACTTGGCATTTATGATTCACACCTACTTGATTGGATTCCTGGAAATTAGAATGTATAAGTGGAGAGAATATCTCCCTACTTTTAGAGGAGAGATTCTAGGGAGCCTTAGTTTGAATTTGAAATTCAAATACATCTCCATCACATAAAATAGTCATGTAAAAACTCGCGGGATAGAGAGGTGAACTTCTTAGCTTCATTTTGACTATCTCTGAGTGTGTGAGTGCTACACTATAGCCTACACATCTCCAACTCATTATGCTACATCTATCAAGCCAATGAGATTGTACATTGATGTGAACTAATAGAAAGATTTACATTCACTATCTCTGGTTTTCTCTGAGTCATCATCTCCAAGTCTGTCAACTTCAAATAGGCATATCTCAGTGTTTACTCAACCAAATCAAGTGATTCAAGCCTTCTTGGAACCAGCTCACAGCACTCTACAAGACTACAAAGTTTGAAGAAGTTTGGTTCAGCCATTTTCGAGAAATCGCCTTCGAAGCAGTCTCTAGTATTAGTCTGCACATCTCCTAAAAAGTCGGGAGTGACCATAAACTTGCTAAAGTTATTTCTCTGTGCATAGTTTATCAATTTGAATGATTCCACTTGCAAATGGTAGCTTGTTAAGCTAATTGAATAACTCTAAGAGGAATTTTTCCAATTATAAGTGTGCTGGTCATACTAAGTGAAAGACTGAGTAGGTATCAAGATCAAAATAGAAAGTTTTCAAGTCTAGTGAAGTGCAAACTCATCTGTTTTGATCTAATCATTATTCAAATCATTTCCAAAGTACATATAGCATATTTTGGTATCATTTGGAAGCTCAAGGAGTCTACTAAGCATATCTGGAGTCAAAGAGGACTGGTGCAAAGCAGGATTAGTAGTACCAAATCAATCTTCTGAGTGTATCCAACCATCTCTCCCAACATTCAACCATGGTAGCAATAGGAAGGAGAGGACCATTCTCCATGCCTTCTATGGGCAAACGGAATGTTGCAGTGAATGATGCTAATGTGATTACGACGCGAGATGGTAAACATGTAATCGGCCAACTCTGCTCGGTAGCAGGAGTGGCGGCAATGGCTGCAATAATCTGTGCATAATAAGGGTGACACTCCACTGAATGCCAACGCAATTCAGCGAAGTTTAACAGGCCGCGATTATGCAAGAACTCACTGACGTCATGAGGGAGTCCGTCACGGAAAGTAGAAAAATTAGCTAAAGCTTCCATGATGCACACTCAAAATCACAAGGACACGAATACACGGCAAACACAAGAAACACAACGCACAGAACACACAGACACAATAGCGATTAACAGGGAAAAGAAGAGGATTAAGTAGACACTCGACAATGGGAAGCGATCAAAAATACTTAATCATCGCGCGATGTTGAGATGATAACCTTCATAATTATGGCGGGCATGCATGAGCAGAATCAATAACACAAGGCGGTGATTAATTATGATTATATATCAAAACGAGGAGCTTTACGGTCTTATTCAATTAACACACAAAAATAAAAAGAAAGTAAATAACATGCGGAAAAAACGAAGGACACGTCAGCAAGAATCAGGCACTTTGTGATACGGCCGCAACTTTGAACCATCGATCACTTTAGGAAGAGGAAATCCGGTCAAGGTAGTCAACCCAAAAGTAGCAGGTCCCACTTGGTCACTAATTTGGTAAGGACCGAACCACTGTAATTTAAATTTCCCAGCAGCACGATTTGATTTGGCATTGTAAAATAGCACAAGTTGGCCCACCATAAACACAGGAGTCTTGAGGAAACGATCATGAGTCTGGGCTTGCCGCAACTGAACTTCTTGAAGAGTTAGAAAGCTTTCCCAACGATGTTCATCCAAGTTTCTGAGTGCTTCCAACCAAAATGGCAAAGAGTCTTCGGGTAACAGCTTCTGAGTTATGGCCATGCGTAAGCTTGGCACGACAATCTCCATAGGTGCGATTGCTTCCATCCCATAAGCAAGCTTGAAAGGAGTCAGTCCGGTAGCAACTTTGTATGTAGTCCGGTATGCCCATAAGACTGCAGGTAGTAACTAATCCCATCTTTCTAGTGATTCCACGATCAATTTGCGAAGCATACTTAACAGCGTCTTGTTGGTACTTTCAGCTAAACCATTAGCACGAGGATAGTACGGTGAACTAAATTTATGCACGAGTTGAAAATTATGCGTTAATACTTGCATCAAATTGTTAGCAAAGTGTGTTCCTTGATCTGTCACAAGTTCCAGAGGTAATCCATAATGCGGAAAAACATCCTTCATCAGGCATTTTGTCACTGAAATAGCTGTAGCGGACCGCAAGGACTAAGCTTCTGCCCACGGGTAGCATAATCTGTATAGGTCAAGATGTAACGATCGTTGCTAAGGGTTGTTGGAGGTGTGATTGGTCCAATAAAATCAAGACCTCACTTCTGGAAAGGCTCCAAAGGTAATACAGGTTGCAAAGGAAAAAAGTGGCATTGTAATGGCTGGCCAGATCGCTGACAAGTGTCACACTGCTGCACAAACTGAACTACGTCTTTGTACATGGTAGGCCACCAAAGCCCACTTTGCAAAATCTTCCGATGAGTGAGATCTGCAGCAAAATGTCCACCGGAGGGTATCGAATGTGCCATAGTGATGATTGAGTTCGCTTGATGTGGCGGAATGCAGCGAAGTAATACACCAATGTGGTCCATATAGTACAACTGTCCTACCAGCAACCGAAATTGATGACTATAAACTGCAATCTTCCATCGCATAGCAGGGGGTGTATGAAGAGGAAGACATCCATCAGTTAGGAAAGTTAACAACGTATCATAATAGGTAGGCTGCTCAGGATGTTCGGGAGATTCATCACGAGCTGGTGCAGCAGCGTAAATTGCTGGTGTGGTATCGTCAACGCCCACCGGAGCTTCACCAGAATCCAACCGAGAGAGGAAGTCTGCTAAGGCATGGGCTGTACCTGGTCGATGAATCACTTCGTAGTCGAACTCTTGTAACAATAAGACCCAACGAGCCAAGCGACCACCTAAATGTTGCTGCCGGACCAGATATACAAGTGCACCATGATCCACATGAAAAGTGAATTTTCGGCCTAGCAAATAATGCCTAAATGTCTTTACAGAATATACCAATCCGAGGCATTCTCGTTCAGTGACATAATAATTCCTTTCTGCAGGAGTGAGTCGGTGACTTGCATAGTAAACAGGCCGAAACCATTTGTCCATTTGCTGCATTAAAACACTGCCAATCGCTATATCCAATGCATCTACAAAGACATGGAATGGGTGTTCCCAATCAGGAGGTTGCAAAATGGGAGCTTGCGTCAATAATCCTTTTAGACGATCGAATGCAGTTTGGCATTCCAGATTCCATTCGAACTGTCGTGGAGTACTAGTCATTAGCTGATTTAGTGGTGTTACTAAATGGGCTAGCCACCGTAGATGCGTGCCATGCCACCGGATTTGATCCAAGAAGCGCATAACCTCTTTCGGTGTTGTAGGAACGGGTGCTTCTAACACAGCTGCGACTTTGTCTAGATCAACTTGGATACCTTGTGTCGATATGATATGTCCAAGGAGTTTACCACAAGACACCGCAAAAACAGATTTTGTCGGGTTCAGAAAGAGTCCGTATTCACGGCATTTCTCAAAACAACACCGTAAATGATACAGGTGTGCTGTAATCTTGTCGAATAAGGAGAAGTAATCTAAATAGACTTGCATAAAAGTGGTTAGGTAGGGTGAGAAAATTTCCTGCATACAACGTTGAAATGTGCTGGGAGCATTCCGTAACCCGAACCACATGACCGTACAAGCAAAAACACCCCAGTTTGCAATGAAAGCCATTTTTGGTATGTCTTGTTCAGCCATTCTGACCTGGTTATAACCACCGTAGCCATCCAAAAAGGAGTACATCTCATGCCTGGCCACTCTGTCAAGCATTGTGTCAAGAAAGGGAAGAGGAAACGGATCAGGTACCATGGCCGCATTCAGTTTCTGGTAATCCACAGAGATTCGTAGCTGCTTATTTTTCTTAGGAACAATAACGATCGGAGATATCCATTCAGCGTGTTCCATTGGTATGATGAATCCCACCTTCAATAACCTATCGAGCTCTGCTTTGACATGTGCTGCATAGTTGGGATTCATATGGTAACTGGATTGTTTAATTGGCTTCACTTCCGGCTTAAGCACCACTCGATTGTTGATAGATCCGCGGATCAAGACCCTTCATATCGCGGTAATCCCAGGCAAAAACATCAAAAAACTCACACAAGAGTCGGATCAAATCTTCTTGAAAGGCCTCGGACAATCCTGCCTTAATCTTAACAGGTCGTGGATTAGCTTCATCACCCAAATTATAGGTCACTAACTGGTCTTCGGGGACATAGAATTGACGAGGTTTCCCCAAGTCGTCAGCTGATTGTAAAATCTGATTTAGAGTAGCTCCATCCATAGCAACATTATCATCTACATCTGTATCTCCGGTCACGGGAACAACCGTACAGACTGCCGAACTCCAATTATTGGCTACAGCTTGAAGATCTATAGTACCTAAGGAAATCAAATCTTTATTGTTCTGCACAAACGCCTCTTCTTCATCATCAGATAAGCCATCCAACATGTGGACTGGCTTGGCTACATAGGGTCTGGCATGAAGTTCACAGGGCTGAATGGCATCCAGTTTGACAACATATTTACGATGGTTGTCTCTGAAAGTCAGTTCCTGCGCTGACCAATCCTGTATAACATTAGCCTGTTTCAACCACGGTCGACCGAACAGAAGATTATAGTCGAGGCTGGATTCTCGTAGTTCTAAGACTACGAAAGTCATTTTGAACGTTGTGCCCTGCAAAGTAATCGGGATATTCCTTACGAGTCCCACTTGATGGACTCGGGATTGATCTGCCATTCTGACAAAGAATTGAACGGGCTCAATTTGGATCCACCCTAACTTTTTGCAGAGAGCTGCAGTTGCTATGTTCACACCGGAACCGCCATCGATTAACACTTGCGTAATCTTGTGATTTTTATGCCAGACAGTGATTAAAGGGACAAAATGATCCACCGTAGAGTCAATTTCCGGTTGTATTGTTGCGATCGCCGGAGTAGTGGGAGATCCCGGACTAGCTTGTCATTGAAACTGCTGCCTAACTCCGGGCACCAAGGCGAGTAGTTGCCCCAAAGGGAGTGTAGTTGAAGCCTTCGAGAGAATATCCCATACCTGGTCTGTTGGAATTGCACTCTTCACTGGTTCCGATGATGATTCTCCTATTACTGGAGTAGAGTCTTTTTCATGTGCTTTCCCATGTGGCACGGGAACCTGTGTCATCGGAATTGGATCGGGGAACACGGTAGGCTCTTTGGCTGTCCATTGGCTGGCTTTGGTATACATTCACTGCTGTTCACGAATACCAGGTTCAAACACCTCAGCTGCGGGTTGCAACTGCTTACCGGATCTTGTCTGGACCACTACTGCTTGCGATTCCACTGGGAGATATAGACCATGTTGGTCATCGGGTTCTGGCGCTCTTTCTTTCGTTGGTCGTATTCGGCTGCATCCTTGCAGAATCTCTAGATGTGGCAAAGTTCACCACAAAAGTGACATCGAGGTGGTGGTAGAGAAGTATTCTCCGCTGATGTATTGGCCTGCCATCGATTTGCATTGAAGTTGATATTCCGCTATCCCCGGTAATTTCGGTATCCTTGTTGTTGATTGTTTCGGATCTGCGGTGGTACATAGTGGGTTGCGGTTTGACCTGGTTCTTGTATAATGGCGTTTACAGCTGCTCGTCCCTGCACTTCGGCATTATACGCATAATTTTTGGTTGAGTGTCCGGTGGTATTGCAGATGGTGCGATACATCTGATTAAGGGCACAGGTAGCACTGGTATGCCCTGGATTTTTGCACTTGGTGCAATACATCTTTTTTTCCTGATCATCTATACCATGCTTACTGGCCTTCAACCATTTCAAGTCTTCAGTGAATCCCCCAACCTTATGCTCTAGTTGCAAGGCCATCGCAATAACAACATCCAGTGTCATAGCTCCCACACAGCGGATGATCATGATTTGCCTTAGCTGTGGGGTCAAACCATTAATAAACCAATAGGTTATAACATCATCCGGTAAATTAGCATGTGCCGGAGGCAATTGTCTTAAATGAGTTCTAAATAATGTGGCATATTCCTGAAGAGTCTAGTGCAGCTTTTGCCTGTTGTTCTACAAGTAATCAAAGATTTCGACAGGATTTTTCTTCAGTCGGAACCTCTGTAAAAATGCATCCCTTACTGCCTCATAGGTAACAAAATGATTGAAATCATACTCCGTTAACCATCTCGCTGCTTCATTGACTAATGTAGACTAGAATACAATGGCCTTGTATGCCGGATCGGGTGGATGGTTCAGTACGGCATAACTTATCTCAAAGGTACGCATGTGTGCATCAGGGTCGTCACCTGGAAATCCACCGAACTTTGTGTACGTCATCCCTGTTGGAACAGGTCGAAGTGGAAGTGGTTGTTGCTATTGCTGCTGTTGTTGTTGCTGCTATTGCTGTTGCTGTTGCTGCTATTGTTGTCCACTCATGGTGCTAGTAGTGGTACCGTTGTCGTCTCCTGAGTTCTGAGGAGGTGTTTCCGGTCCTTCGGAATCTGTATGGTCAGACTACTCACCTTCCGGCTTGAAAATAGCATTCAATCTCTTACTGATCTCCAAATCAAAGAGCCTATCCTCAGCTTGGATATCCCAGGTAGGCAAATTTTCCCCGAACAGTGGTGTCCGAAATGAAGATTCACCAGGAAGTATCACACGCTCACCGAAAAACTGTAAATTCCTTGCAACTGGGACCAAACTATCACCGGAATTTGTCAAACTTTCCCCAAAACAGGGTATTCTTTCACTGGCAATGATCTCTCTGGGTAACACCACTTTATCCTCCGAAAAGTTCGAATCCTGACCAGACGATGTCGGGTCAACTACGCACTGTGTCCCTGAACACTCCGAAGTTTCTGTACCTTCCGCAGACTGTACCAAAATTACACCGGAATCTATCGGAATTTCCTCCTGTGTCACTGGAATTCTACCAGAATCGCTACTAACAGACTCTGTTCCTTCGACAAGTGGACTTAACCGGTCTGTGCTTCTGCCGACTGGAGGTGTCCCTAACAAATTTGGTACTGTCCAGGGATGCTGGTCTCTCCTATACTTCGGATACGACTCGCCGGACTAAGTAATCGGCATATATCACGTGTGCACCACTTGCGTACTACTCCACCTTACTGATTATTCACAGTTCTGTGCCACTTTCGCACAGACGGCGCCAGTGTTAAAATGCACTTTTACATTACAGACATTTTAAGTTCTTTTGGGTTCTTGGGAGTGGTAGGGGTCTGATAAATCAGAGGTCCTGTAACTTGATTTTCCCAATTAATTTATCCAAACCGCAATACGTTAACATTCAACACTTTGTTTAATCCGAATTACTGTCAAGGCTCTCGTTAGTCTTCTCACAGATTTACTGTGCATACTGAGGTTAATACTATTCACAGTGCGTCACGTAGTAATTACTCATTACCGTCGCTCAGACGAATATCGACAACGGAACCTTATGTGTTAATCACAAATTAATGAAATTAAACAAAGGTAAGGACGATAATACTCAGATTTCACGAATACTGCACTACGGCTTCTCCACAGACTGCAATCGCCCAGACAGAGAGTCTGGTGATCCGCTTGTCGTCTCCGGAGCATCACCGCAATGTCTTTTTATTAGTTGATAAGCCGATATATCTCTTCACACGACCTTTCGGTTCGTGCGGAATATGAAACCATAGGAATTATGAAAAGAGAAAATGCCAATCCAGCGGCTTATAAGACCTAGAGGTTGTGACATGTATACCTCTTCACTTATCCAACCATTTGGAAATGCATTGTTTACATCAAGTTGGAGGAGTCTCCAATTTCTTGTAGCAGCTACACTTATCAATGTTCTGACTGTAGTCATCTTTGCCGCTAGAGAGAATGTTTCCTCATAGTCTATACCATGAGTTTGTGAGCATCCTTTGGCAAATAATCTTGCCTTGTACCTACAAACTAATACATCTGAGTTTCTTTTAACTTTATAGACCCATCTGCAACCAATTACCTTTTGATTGGATGACATTGGAACCAAATCCCAAGTGTCCATCTCCTTCAATGCATTTATGTGTTCTTTGATGGCCTATTCTCAATTAGGGTTTCCCTTTGCCTCCTCATAGGTTGATGGTTCCTCTGAAATTGAGTCTTTTGCCAAGTAGATTAAATACTTTGTAACAAATGAGGAATCATATTCATACCTTGCTGGTTGTTTCTTCTCTCTTGTTGATCTTCTAGGATCTTGTTTAGAGCATTTTCCACACTCATGCAGCTTTGCTTTGCCTCTTGACTTCCATAGTTTGTAATCCTTTTGCCTTTCATCTTGGTCATGATCTGTATCACTTCTTGGATCCTAGACCTGTGTATCATGCTTACTTCATAATTGATGAGAATCAGAATCAAGATCATATGGTAGAGTTACCTTTTGTTTGCCTTCATCATACCAAGACCTGTTTTCTTCAAACAAAACATCTCTACTTGTAGTGATATGCTTGGTTGAAGGATTATAGAGCCTGTAACCCATATGAGTTGAGTCATAGTCAATAAACATTGTCTTTGTTGCCCTTTCATCTAGCTTACCTCTTATTTGTGATGGTACATGAATATAAGCGAAACAAACACCTTCCAATGTCCAAGTCTAGGTTTTCTTCCATGCCATGCTTCATAAGGAGTCATACCTTGAATTGATTTGGATGGTAGTGTATTGACAAGGTATACAACAATTGAAATAGCCTGTACCCATAGCTAATGTGGCAACCTCTTCTCTTCAAGTATTGTTCTGGTTGATCCAACCAATGTCTTCTTTCTCCTCTTTGCAATTCCATTCAATTGAGGAGAGTACCTAGTATTCACTTCCCTTTTGATACCTCTATCCTGAAAGAACTCATAAAACTCTTTGGAGAAGTATGCTCCCCCTCTTTCAGATCTAAGCTTCTTGAGTGATCTACCTGTATGGTTCTCCCCATGTGCTAGATATTTTTTGAAGCAATCAAACACTTCATTCTTACTCTTGATAAAGTATAGAATACTCCATCTACTATGATAGTCAATAAATGAGACATAATACCTTGATTTTTCCAATGAAGGTTCATGACTTGGTCCCCATATATTTGTATGTATTGAGTCCAATACATTGTTGTGGATGTAGTCTTTGTGGTTGAATGGTTTTCTCTGTGCCCTCCCAATTTGACATGCATCACATCTGTTGATCATGTGCTGCTTTGATATGTTTGGAAGTCCAAGAACACTTTGATCCCTACATATATACTTCAAGGTTCTCTCATTTACATGAGCAAGTCTCGTATGCCACACTTCAAGCTCACTTAGGGTTTCAGACCCAAATGTGAATAGAGCTATGTTCGTGGTTTCTCTAACTTCAAAAGTAAATATCCTAGCATGCTTCTCACCTCTGGCTATCTTCTTGAAGACTTGACATGGATCTTCCACAAAAGTTCCATGTTGGGTGAACCTAGCTTGCAAGCCTTTTTCAACTATTTGGCCTACACTTATTAGGTTTTTAATGATAGTGGGACATAGAGATTCTTACTCAGAATGTTTGTCCTACCATTGGAAGCTTTGACATTACCAATCTTCTCCACGTTGTGCTTTGTGTCATCTCTTGTTTGAACTTCATGTCTATGCTTTGGACTTTCCAAATCAGATAGAAGAACAATGTTGCATGCAATATGATTTGAACATCATTAATCTATGTAGAACAAATAATCAACCTCTTTACCTTCTTTGTGCCTTAGATTCATTAGAAGCAATGAGTCTTCATGTGCTTCATCTTTTGAATAATCGTTGAAGTCCCTTCTATTATGGCATCTATTGTTGTTGTTGAAGTTGTGTGCACCTCTGCCTCTATTGTTGTCATATCCACCTCTTCCACTACCTTTTTGGGTCTTCCCATTGAACTTGCAATTCTAAGTGGTGTGGTTGGTCTTATCATGGATGGCACAAGGTTGAACATTCTAACCTTTGGCTTTGTCATGCTTTTGTCCTTTCTTCTTCCTTTTCCACTTGCTCTTGCTTGCAGCGTTGGCTTGGGAAGTCTCCTCTTCATCTTCTTCCTTCTCCTTCCCTTTCAACTTCTTGTACTTCGTATCTGCATATAGAGCACTCGTTGAATTACCATGAAAGGAGTTACTTTCCTTTATGCTATTGTTGGCCTCTTGATTGCATATTGTCCAAGAAAGGTGTTGAAGTCTAGAGTTTGCACATCCATGATGAGATCATAAGCCATGGTGAAGGATTGCCATTGCTTATCACTTCGAATCCCATTGAGAATTTTCCTCATGATAGCCTCTTCTTCAATAAGCTCTCCAATGGATGTTTACTCATCCACAACCTCCTTGACCTTGGTGACAAACTCTCTGATGGTTTGTTTAGGTGTCTTCTTTTTTTGGTTGAACTCATTCTAGAGATGACTCTTTCATGATTTTGTTAAAATGCGCATTTAAATTACAGGCATTTTTAAGTTCTTTCGGGTTCTTGGGAGTGGTAGGGGTCTGATAAATCAGAGGCCTTGTAACTTAATTTTCCCAATTAACTTATTCAAGCCGCAGTACGTTAATGTCCAGTATTGAACTCTTATATGGATTAATGTTAGAACTCTGGTTAAACTTTTCACGGTTCGTAACATAGGAGTTATTCATTACCATCGCACAGACTTATTACCCGCACTTAACTTTACTGTGTTAATCACAAATTAATGTAATTAAACAAAGGTAAGAGCAATAATACTCAGATCTCACGAATGCTACACTACGACAACGTCTCCACGAACCGTAATCGCTAAGACAGACAGTCTGGTGATCCCGCTTGTCGTTACCGGAGAGTCACCGCAATGTCTTTTCATTAATTAATAAGCAGATACATCACTTCGCAACGACCTTTCGGTTTGTGCAAGATAGGAAAATATAGGAATTATGAAAATACAGAATGCCGATCCGGCGGCTTACACTGGCACGCATGGTGGACTTGAACCCGCAGCGAAACAAAATTTAGGGCTCATCTACGATGCCCTGTATATTGTGAAGAGAGATGGTGGATGCAATCCAAAGATGAGTTGGTGCTGCTACAACCAGCTTCACACCAGCCAACTTAGACTTCAGAGTTGATTAATAGACCCTTTGAGCTTCCTAAATCCACCAAAATATCAGCCAAGTACTTTGGAACATGTATCCCAAAAGTTTAAGTGAAGACAGACAAGTTGCGAAATGACTAGCTCCCAAAACTTGCTATTTTTGGACATACACCTGCTAGAAAAAATGAACAGTGCTCTCAACCTGGTAGGAACTTGAAAAATTCCTTTTGCGCATAGCAAATAGACTTAGCAAGCTTTCCAATACAAGTTAAAACACTTCAAATGATGGACTGAGCACTGAGAACAAAGTTTTACAAAGTCTGGAACATGCCCGCCATTCTCGGGGCTCTGTAGAGATAGAGGAGTGAGTAGTAAATTGCAGATATCTTCACAACTGTTAATCCAATGACCATGAAAATTTATCAGCAGAAACTAGACAATAAGAGATATCCAACGCACATTAAAACACTTGAAAAGGATGAGTAGAACTCGAGATATGACCTTCTGAAGGTACTGCTCTGAGTGAGTATAACAGAGAACAAAACAGAGAAGTAGATAATGACAAATGTATAGATTCACATATGATTACAACCACATTGGCAATGAATCTTTGCACAATGGGAGTAGAATGATAGAGCTATGGAGTAAGCTCTTCAATATCTACAAAATGACATGAAGTCATCACATACAAGGCTTGCTAATCGCCTCTTCCTTCTTGCTCTTTTTATAGCTATTCTTGGAGGGAATTTTGAATTCGAATTCGAATGGCTCCACCTAAAAGTGATCTCCAAAGTTAGGATTCCCTCAGCTCAAAAATTCGTGGTTTTAGGTAGATAGGGCCATGAATTTTCTTTTACATCATGGATGAGGTAAGCCATCCTTTTCCTTTTTTCTTTTTCAAATTACAAGAGATAAAAAAGAACTCTTTTACAAGAGGTGTTCACATGACTACACATGTGACTTACAAATGAGGATAATATCAAGCATATCAAGCATTTAGGCATGGGTAAAATGCACCAACAGCTCCCCCTCAAGCCTAACATGCTTGGCCTCCAAATAAGTCTTCAATGGTCCTTGATTTCCTGCAAGCCAATCATCAACTTGAATCTACTTAACTTCGTACCATCAAGAGCTTTTGTCAACATGTCTGCATATTGCATATTTGTAGACACATAGGATAGTTGAATATCCTTGCTCATTAGCTTCTCCCTTACATAATGGTAGTGGACTTCAATATGCTTGGTTCTAGCATGGTATACCGGATTAGCTGCTAGATGTAGTGAGCTTGTGTTGTCACCAAAAATGTGAGGTGTTGAAGAATGAAGTCCAAGATCTGTGTACAAAGATTTTATCCACATGATTTCTTGCGTTGCATTACCCAAACCTCTATATTCGGCTTCGGTAGAAGATAATGCCACGGTTGGTTGCTTCTTCGATGACCAAGAAATGATTTTTGAACCTGCAAATGATATATACCCTGATGTGCTTCTTCTATCATCTTTAGATCCGGCCCAATCTGCATCTGAGTAGACTTTTAGCTCAATATATGAAGTAAATGAATAAAACAAACCTTCATTCATAGTCCCCTTTAGGTACTTGAGGACTCTCTTGGCCGCTTCCATATGTGGCCTTCTCGGCTTATGCATAAACTGACTCAATATGCTAACACTATAGCATATATCCACCCTTGTGAGTGTTGCATAGTTCAAACTTCCAACCAAGCTTTGATAGCTTGTGATGTCTTCAATTGGATCTCCTTCATAAGCACTAAGCTTATGATTTTGCTCCATAGGTGTACCTGCACACTTGGTATTTTCCATCTTGAACTTGACGAGCAGGTCATGGACATACTTCCTTTGTGTGATGTATATACCTGAATCTGTGTAGATCAACTCCAATCCAAGAAAATAAGTGAGTGGTCCTAGGTCACTTATTTTGAAATCCTCCTTCATTTGACTCTTTACCTATTTGATTCCTTCAAGATCATTGCCTATGATAATAATATCATCAACATACACACATAAATAGATCACTTCATATCCATTCCTCTTTATGAACAAAGAGGTGTCCGCCTTGCTAGCTTTGAATCCTTGGTCCTGCAAATAAGTCACCAATCTGAAATTCCAAGCTCATGGAGCTTGCTTCAATCCATACAAAGCTTTCTTTAGTTTGCATACATAGTTAGGATGATGTGCATCCTCATATCCAGGAGGTTGTGCCATATACACTTCCTCAGAAATCCATCCATTCAAGAAAGCATTCTTTACATCAAGTTGATAGAGATTCCAATTTCTAGATGCAACAAGACTGATGAGAACCCTAATTGTAGGCATTTTTGCAACAAAAGAGAAAGTCTCCTCATAATCAATACCATGGGTTTGAGCAAACCCTTTAGCAACTAACCTTGCTTTGTGTCTATTTATACTTCCACTGGATTCCTCTTGATTTTGTATATCCATCGAGATCCAATTACCTTCATAGATGGCTTGTTAGGTACAAGCTCCCAAGTGTCATTCTCCTTCAAGGCTTCCATTTCTTCATCCATTGCATCTCTCCAAGCTTTCTTACTTTGTGCTTCTTTGAATGTGGTAGGTTCTTCATTGGTTGAATCCTTTGCAATGTAGATTGAGTGCTTGGTGACCAAAGAAGTATCATAACCAAACCTCTCTGGTTTCTTCTTCTCCCTTGAAGACCTTCTAAGTGGTTGATGTGAGCTCTCGGGTCCATATGTAGCATCCTGCATCTTTGCTTTACCTTTGTTCTTCCATAGGTTTAGTCTTTCCAAGTCTTCTAGGTCAATCTCCGAATCACTTTCTTCAATCTGCTTTGGCTCCTTTGGTTGAAGTGATGGAAAATCTTCATCCAAGTCATAAGGCAGCTTCACTTTCCTGTCATCATCAAACCATGATTTGTTTTCATAAAAAATTACATCTCTAATCACAGAAAATCCTTTATTGGTTGGATTGTATAATCTATATCCTTTTTGGTTTTGATCATAACCAATGAATACACACTTCTCTGCTTTGGGATCCAATTTCCCTCTTACTTGAGAAGGAATGTGAGCATAGGCTAAGCATTCAAAAATTTTGCAATGCTCTAGACTAGGTCTTCTTCCATTCCACACTTCATATGGAGTGGTTCCATCTAGTGACTTAGATGGAAGTCTATTTATGAGATATATGGCTGTAGACACAGCCTCTGCCCATAGGTAGTTTGGCAATCCCTTTTCGTTGAGCATGGACCTTGCAGCTTCGACAATAGCTCTGTTCCTCCTCTCTGCTACACCATTGAGTTCGGGTGTATACCTTGTAGTGACTTCCCTTTTAATGCCTCTTTCATGCAAGAAGGCATCAAATTCAGAGGAGAAGTATTCTCCTCCACCATCTGATCTGAGTCTTTTCAAAGTCCTACCTGTTTGGTTTTCAACAAGAGCAATATACTTCTTAAAGCAATTAAACACTTCATCCTTGTGCTTCATGAAAAACAGAATGGTCCACCTGCTACAATCATGTATGAAAGACACATAATATCTTGAGCCTGATATAGATGGCTCCTTACTTGGACCCCACACATCCGTGTGCACTAGATCCAAAGGATTTTGATACATATATCCTTTCTTATTGAAAGGTTGTCTATGAGCCTTGCCGAGTTGCCAAACTTCACACTTATAAAGCATGTGTTGCCTTGTGATATTAGGCAAACCAAGTACACTTTGGTCCCTGCAAATTTGTTTGAGTGTCCTCTCACCAATGTGAGCAAGCCTTTTGTGCCATATCTCCAACTCTGTAAGAGTTTGAGATCCATAGCTAAACAAAGCTATGTTCTTTGTATCTTCCACTTCAAAAGTGAAAAGCCTTCCTATCTTTTCTCCTTTGGCAATCCTTCGAAAGCCTTGCCTTGGGTCTTCAACATAAGCTCCAAATCGGTTGAATCTAACTTGCAATCCTTTTTCAACAATCTGTCCAACACTTATTAAATTTTTGGTAATTGTAGGGACATACAAGACTTTGCTTAAGAGGTTCATATTCCCATCTGATGTCTTCACATTACCTATCTTCTCAACTGAGTGCTTTGTGTCATCTCCTATCTGCACTTCATGCTTGTTATGAGGATCTTCCAAATCAGAAAGTAAAGCCACATTTCCTGCTACATGGTTTGAGCATCCCAAATCAATGTAAAATATGTGATCATCATCCTTACCCTTCTTCACTGATAGATTCATAATCAATAATGAATCTTCTTGACTTTGGTCCCCTGCATAGTTATTGTAGTCTCTTCTTCCTCTATGGCCACTTTGATAGTTGTTGTTGTTGTAACTGTTGTTGTAGTAGTTGTTGTTGTTGTAGCCTCCATTGTATCTGCCTCTATTTGATCCATAGCCATCTCTATTGAATCCTCTTCCTCTTGAGTTCCTTGGATTCCTGAAACATTCTTCACTAGTATGATTAGATAAGCCACATATGTTGCAAGGTTGAGATGATTGGAATCTCCCCCTGCCTTGCTTTCCACTTCTGCCTCTTCCTCTAGCTCTTCCTCTACCTGCAAAGTTTGCTTGGAAAGAGCTACCTTCATCTTCATTCTTCCTATTCTTTGACTTTTCCTTGACCTTAGCTTTATCAGAATATAAGGCAGAAGTTTGATTAGGACTCACCACCTTTGCTAATCTTTGCTTCATGAGTGAAGAGTTGGCCCATGAGTGTGTTGAGGTCGGGTACATGCATATCCATGTATAAATCCATGGCTGTTGTGAATGACTCCCACTTGTCGTCTGCTTTGATTCCCTTTATGATTTGTCTAATGATTTTCTCCTCTTCAATCACCTCTCGAATGCTTCCAAGTTGGTCAGAAATCTCCTTCATCTTTGTGACATAATCAGTCACATTTTGCTTCGGGCTTTTCTTCATTGTTGTGAACTCCATCCACAATTGGTTCTTCCTTGCTCAAGTGTTGGAAGAGAAGAACGAAGCAAGTGCATTCCAGGTTTCTCTTGATGTCTTGCATCCCTTGACATGAGGTAAAAGAAAATCAGAGATTGAGTTTAGAATATAGGATCTTGCAAGTGCATCCTTCGAACACCAATTCGAAAGTCCTTCCACTTCTTCATGTGATGGTTGCCCTTTGTTCCTCATGGTTGGCATTGCTTCATCTCCGGATATGAATCCATATAGATTCCTCCCTTGAAGGTAAGCCTCCATCCTTAGAGACCATGCTGGGTAGTTTTTTCGATCCAATTTGTCAATTGTTGATGGAAATCCATCTCCCATGTTGGTTGACTATGCTCTGATACCACTCTGAAGAGAGATGGTGGATGCAATCCAAAGATGAGTTGGTGTTGCTACAACCAACTTCACACCAGCCAACTAAGACTTCAGAGTTGATTAGTAGACCCTTTGAGCTTCCTAAATCCACCAAAATATCATCCAAGTACTTTGGAACATGTATCCCAAAAGTTTAAGTGAAGACAGACAAGTTGCGAAATGACTAGCTCCCAAAACTTGCTATTTTTGGACATACACCTGCTAGAAAAAATGAGCAGTGCTCTCAATCTGGTAGGAATTTGAAAAATTCCTTTTGGGCATAGAAAATAGACTTAGAAAGCTTTCCAATATAGGTCAAAACACTTCAAATGATGGACTGAGCACTGAGAACAAATTTTTACAAAGTCTAGAACATGCCCGCCATTCTCGGGGCTTTGTAGAGATAGACCAGTGAGCAGTAAATTGCAGATATCTTCACACCTGTTACTCCAATGACCATGAAAATGTATTGGCAGAAACTAGACACTAAGAGCTATCCAACACACATTAAAACACTAAAAAAAGATGTGCAAAACTCGAGATATGACCTTCTGAATGTACTGCTCTGAGTGAGTATAACAGAGAACAAAACAGAGAAGTAGATAATGACAAATGTATAGATTCACATATGATTACAACCACATTGGCAATGAATCTTTGCACAATGGGAGTAGAATGATAGAGCTATGGAGTAAGCTCTTCAATCTCTACAAAATGACATGAAGTGGTCACGTACAAGGCTTGCTAATCACCTCTTCCTTCTTGCTCTTTCCTATTCTTGGAGGGAGTTTTGAATTCGAATTCGAATGGCTCCACCTAAAAGTGATCCCCAAAGTTAGGATTCCCTCAGCTCAAAAATTCGTGGTTTTAGGTAGATAGGGCCACGACTTTGCTTTTACATCATGGATGAGGTAAGCCATCCTTTTCCTTTTTTCTTTTTCAAATTACAAGAGATAAAAAAGAACTCTTTTACAAGAGGTGTTCACATGACTACACATGACTTACAAATGAGGATAATATCAAGCATATCAAGCATTTAGGCTTGGGTAAAATGCACCAACATATATACATGGTGCAAGCTAATTTAAAAGTTCTGGAAATCTTCTGCTTCAAAGAATCCAGCATTAACTTTAAAGTTTCTGGTTCGACTAACTGTGCGTCAGTACGAACAGAGCTTGCGGCAATCACTTGACTCATTAAAATGTCAGCCTGTGTATGCAAAAATGCCTCTTGTAGGTAGAAATCATTGACCAAGGCTGTGTCACGGCTCAATCTCATATCTTCAATCTGTTTATCTATTCTGGATAAACGCTCTGCTTGATAACCGAGCTGCTTTTCTCTTCTCTCCAGTTCTTCAGACTGGAACTACATGGTTTTGTAGTAGGCTTCTGTTTCTTTCTACACTCCTTCGAATTCCTTCTTCAATTTGAGATATCATCCAAGCTCGTCCTATAACTCTTGATGACGCTGGAACAAGGTCTCGGTAGTCTTATGCAGCTCTGCTTCAGCTTTAAGTACATTGCTCGCCAGAGACTGAGAGGCTTCTTCTAATATGCTGTATGCTTCCCGCGTGCTATGCAGTTCATTGCCTATGGCAGTCATTGCATCTATTTTATCCATGATTTCTTGCTTCAACGTGCTGATTTCTGTATCCTTTTGACACAGCAAAGCATCTTTCTGTGCTACTCATCTTGAAGCTATTGAATCTGTAAGTGTAGGCCATGATTTTCTGCCTTAATTGCATCGACTTCTTCCTGTAGTGGAGTAATATCTGCTTCTAAGATATCGACTTTATGCTGCAATTCTTAACGAATAGTATCAGTGACCATTCTGAGTTGCATTGGTAGCTGCTATGAGAACTGGATTAGCATTCGACCCATGGACTCTAATGCAGTAAACATGGGAACCGGAAGAGGAGGAGGAGGAAGTGGCTGGGAGGAAGAGGTTGATAAGAGGTGATTGGAAGATGGTGGAGAATAATTAGGCGAAGAGGATGAGGAATCCGGTGCTTCAGGGACAATAGGTTGAACAGGTACAATGGGCTCGACCGGAGTCATTGGTGGAGGAGTGGGTATAAGAGTGTTGGGCACCAACACTATTCCGGGAGTCTGCTGCGTAGTCACTTCAATTCGGTCAATTATAGCATCGACCATAGTAATTACTTCATTGACAATCTCAGCAACAATGGCTCACACATCATCTTGGGTCTGCTGCTGAGAATCCTCCTTCGAAAAAATTGCTTCAGATTTGGTGGTGGATGCATTTTGTTCCTGTTGCTTATTCGGAGAAGATTGGGCGGAAGAATCGGCATGGATAGAAGTTGCGGTGTCATGAAAGATCTCTTCTTCATTGGTTGCGGTGGAACCTTGCACTTGACTATCAGACGGGCTTATGCGACGGTGTTTCCGACGAAGGAGTTGAAAAAAATCAGCATCATCATCCTCGTCTTCATCTTCAAGCATCCGAGTGGATTCTTCATGCAGTAAGAACGGTGCATTGGGTGGAGGTTGCACGGTTTGAATGGTGGGAAAAAGGAACGTAAGGATGTGGGGAAGGCGTGATCATGGAAGATCACCTTTGTTAACTTGCTTAATAACCGTAACGCATTAACGGTGAATGCGCCGGAAATAAAAAGAGGCGAGATTGACAGGCTCACGAGAAGCGATGTCAATCATCAAATAAAATGGGCGTGAAATCTTGTAAGTACATTTCTATAAATTAAGGATAGCAACTAAGAATTGTAATGCAGTACGTTCAGGGTCAGGGCGACACAAAATGGCATACTCATTCGATGAGTGCCAGGGAAATAAGTCTACCATAGTAGCAATAGGAAGGAGAGGACCATTCTCCACTCCTTCCTGTTACCGTTAGTGTTCATGTGAAAGGCCAAATGGCCACCGGACACTTCTTTGTATATGTTCTTTAATAAAACATATAGTGGTCTAGGCAGTCACAGACTATAAGCTCGATCGCATTTGTAAGACCTAAGAAGTTTGTCTTCGTGCTTCCTGTGTACTGTGTTTTCTGTGTACTCTACAGCCTCTGTGCGGAGTACTGTGTGCAGCCTCAGGTGCTCATTTTCTACTCAGAGCATTTCTTCGTGGAGCTCTCGAGAAGGAGAGCGCACTGTGGTGCATCGCCATCGAATCACTTCACTGGTATCAGAGTAGTTCGAGGCAAAAGCTTTGTTCCTTTTGTGCGAGCGAAGCGAGCACCCGCCCCCAAGTCTTACGACTAAGGCAGCGACCAAGGCATAGACCTTGGCGTACCTTGTCATCCGAGTCACCGAAGTCACCATTGGCGCCGTTGGCTGCGCGCGAGGGAGGACCTCAACGATCAAGGAATATAGAGGTTCCCGGTACTTCCCGGGAGGTCACCCATCCCAGTACTGTTCCCCCTAGAGCTCGCTTAACCGTGGCAATCTCTTGCCACTAAGCTACACTCTTGTGGTGTTTGAAGAAGGGGGAAGACTAAGGTTGACATTACCTTGAACAAGTTTTGGTCGCTCAAATCTTCTTTTTTGCTTTCAAAGCCTATTTCTGAAGCAATTTTGGGGTGTTTTTGGAGCCATTTCGGTACTTTTGCACATAGTTCTCTTCGCACAGGTCCAAGAACATCAAGAAGAGTGTTCCTTGTACTTCTCAGACAATAAATATCAACCTTTGGGGCTGTATTTTCAGCCACACTCGTAAAACTACAGGTTTCTCGAGGGGTTTTTCAGTTTTGGTGGGAGCAGTCGCTCCAAATTTATGCAGGTTTTTAAAGCCTAAAACATCAGAGTTGACAGACACTTGCAGGTGTTATTGGCTAGTTTTTGGGCTGTGTATTCAGCCTTTTAGTGTCATTTTACTACATATATTGAGCACATACACACCATGTATGCTTCTGTGGATACTGCTTATGTACGTCCATGTGGTCATTGATATAGCGGTTATGTTCTTTGCATAAAGCCTTTTACGTTTGATAAAGAGGGTCGTGATGAGGTTTTCTTAACT
This sequence comes from Ceratopteris richardii, assembly GCA_020310875.1. NCBI lineage: Eukaryota > Viridiplantae > Streptophyta > Polypodiopsida > Polypodiales > Pteridaceae > Ceratopteris > Ceratopteris richardii. Next base: position 73,382,148 of record CM035427.1, on the reverse strand, counting down.
GGGAGACACCCAGATGTCGGAGTCTCTTCAGTGATGCAGGTGGAAGACTTACCGAGCCTCGCCATAGGAGATGTATGATAGTTGTTCATAGGTGCTCGATAAGCCTAGTTGGCTCCTATTGGGTAACTGATTATATGCAATGGAGTCAGTGATTCACTATGCAGGTAGACATGTCAGTACTTGCAGTTTTATGATACTTTGACACTGGTCATATGCTAATTTTGCAGAGGATACTCTGGCAAAATGTTTCCAGATTTCTGGTTTAGTCAACTATACAGTTGTCGATTTACTCATTGATACACTTATTTGTTGGTGTTTGGACTCTTCTAGCTCCATTATCATTCTATTCAGTTCTCTACGATCATGGCATCAGAGGTCTCAGGCACATCTAGTGGATCAGGGTCTAGTACTAGTGTTCCGAGGAGGAGCTATAACTTGCAGGGCAAAGACCATTTTGAGATCCGAAAATTTGATGGCACAAACTTTGCTCTATGGAAGAATCAGATTAAAGATGTGCTGATTCAAAGGAGGCAATGGAAGCTAGTAAATGGGATTTCAAAGAAGCCTGTTGACATGGATGAAGATGATTGGGATGAGTTAGATGAAATGGCCAGGTCTACCATTCGCTTGCACTTGGCAGATAATGTTTACTTTACAGTATTAGACTGTGAAAGTGCAGAGGAGCTTTGGAAGAAGTTATGCAATACATATGAAAAAGAGACGGCATCAAATAAAGTGTATCTGATGAGAAAATTATATGACCTTCGTATGAAGGACACAGATAGTGTTGCTGCTCATCTAAATGAGTTTGATGCTATATTCTCCCAGTTACAAGCTCAGAAAATGGATATGGATAATGAAATGAAAGCAATATTGCTGTTTTGCACCCTGCCATCATCATGGGATACGTTTTGCACAGCTATTAGCAACAGTGCACCTGGTGGTAAGCTCGTCTATGATGACATATGTGGAGCACTCTTGAGTGAGGAGATTCGTAGAAAATCTATGGTTGGCACTCAGAGTGGAGATGCATATAATGTTTGTGATTCTTACCAAGGAAAGAATCAACAACGTGGCAGGAGCAAGAACAAGGAAAAGAATGGTCAACGGAATAAGAGTAGAAGTAAATCAAGGAAGAGGGATATCGAATGCCATTATTGTCATAAGAAAGGACACATGAAGAAAGAATGTTATGCATTAAAGAATGCTAAAGGTAAAGGACAGAATGTTGATGGGCATGTTAAACAGTTACCTGCACCATCTACTTCGACTCTGAAGATTGAAGAAATTAATGCTATTTCTGATGATGCTGATGTGTTGACACTTGATAGTATTGTGCCATCTGAGGCACTTATGGCTGATTCTCTTTCCCACACCTGGCTGCTAGATTCTGGTGCTTTTTTCCATGTGACACCACATAGAGAATGGTTCTCTAATTATGCAGCAAAGTCTCTTGGTACCATGAGACTTGGTGACTCTTACCAGTGTGATGTTGTGGGGATTGGAGATGTGGTTGTGCAGTTCATTGATGGTTCAAAATTTACTATGCATAATGTACGCCATGTACCTCAGTTATCATGCAGTTTGATGTCAGTTGGTCAACTTGATGACCTTGGTTACAAGGTGGTCTTCTATGCTCCGTCCTTTCGTATATCAAAGGGCAATATGGTTATTGCAAAAGGAAACAAAGTTGGCTCACTTTATCCTTTATTTGTATCACAGAAAGAACACTTGTTAGCTATTACTGAACAGCCTATGGCTTGTATTTGGCATGGTCATTTGGGCCATATATCTCGTAGTGGAATGGAAAATCTTTCTCGTTCTTGCTACTTACATGTGTTATCTTTCTCTGATTTTTCATTTTGTGAGCATTGTCAATATGGAAAGCAAACCAGAAATGTGCATAGAACGCACATTGACTCTTCAATTCAGCCTTTAGATCTCGTTCATACAGATGTGTGTGGTCTTATGCCCACTAGGTCCTTAGGTGGTTCTCTTTACTTTGTCACTTTCATAGATGATGCTACTAGAAAAGTCTGGGTATATCCTATCAAATCAAAGGATGATGTATTCCCTACTTTCAAAAAATGGCTTGCTTCAGTTGAGACTGAAAAAGGAACTAAGCTTAAGGCTTTATGTTCAGATAATGGGGGTGAGTATACCTCACATGAATTGAGCCTTTTCTACCAGTATAGAGGGATTCGTAGAGAGTTTACAGCTCCTTATACCCCAGTACAGAATGGTGTAGCTGAGAGGATGAATAGAACTATTCAAGATAGAGTAGTCTCTATGTTGCATCATGCAAACCTCTCACAAGGTTTTTTGGCAGAAGCAGTATTGACTGCAGTTCATGTGATTAACCTTTCACCTAGTACTGCCAAAGGTCTGAAAGTCGCACAAGAGTTATGGACAGGGAAACCACCATATTATGATCATCTTCGAGTTTTTGGGTGCGAAGCATATGTTCATATACCCAAGAATCTTAGACAAAAGTTGGACCATAAGTCAAAGAAATGCATTTTTCTTGGATATGGTCGAGAAGGACAATTTGGATATAGCTTATGGGATCCTGAAACACGGTCAGTGATCAAAAGTAGTGATGTCATTTTTAATGAGTCTAAGATGCATAAACAACCCATTAAGGAGGTTGAAGTGAGAAGAGTGGTGTTTGAGGATACTAGTCCTCCGATTAGCATGCATAAAAATGTTGCACATAGGGATGTTCAAGAGAATGTCCATTCAGATCAGTCTGCACATGTTCCTGTTCAGCAACCATTGAGACGTTCTGCACGTGTCTCATATCCACCTGATAGATATGTTCCAGGTTTAGATTTTGTTATGCTAACAGATGCCGGTGAGCCTTCTTGCTACAAAGAGGCTATGTAGACAGAGGATCATGTCAAGTGGGAGCATGCCATGAAGAGTGAGTTGGATTCTATTCACAAGAATGGTACTTGGGACTTAGTACCTTTGCCAAAGGGCAAGAAAGCTTTACCATGTAAATGGGTATATAAGCTGAAATTCACATCAGATAGTGCTTCTCCAAAATATAAAGCATGACTTGTTGCAAAGGGTTTTAAGCAACAACATGGTGTTGATTTTGAGGAAATCTTCTGTCCAGTGGTCAAGATGACTACTTTGTGCATGTTGCTTGGATTCGTTGCAATGGAGGACTAAGAGCTAGTCCAAATGGATGTGAAAACAGCTTTCTTGCATGGAGATCTTACAGATGAAATCTATATGGAACAACCAGAGGGTTATGTAGTTCCTGGCAAGGAAAGTCTAGTTTATAAGCTCAAAAAGAGCTTGTATGGACTCAAACAGTCTCCTAGACAATGGTACCAAAAGTTTGATGCTTTTATGAAGTCCCAAGGCTATTCTCGGAGCAATGAGGATCATTGTCTCTACACAAAGAGATGTTCTGATGGCAGCTTGATATGCTTGATACTTTACGTCGATGATATGTTGATTGCTGGGAAGTCCTCTTATGATTTGTCACTTCTCAAAAAGAAGTTGAGTCAGACATTTGATATGAAGGATTTGGGGGATGCCAAACATATTCTTGGCATGCGCATTACTCGTGATAGGATTAAAAGATGCATATACTTGTCTCAAAGTGAGTACATATCCAAAGTACTTCATCGATTCAATATGCAGGGTGGAAAGGCATTGAGTACACCTTTACCCACATATGTGAAATTGAGCAAGGATGACTACCCCAAATCAGATGAGGAAAAGGAATTCATGACCAAAATTCCCTATCAGTCTGCTGTTGGTAGTCTCATGTATGCTATGGTAGCTACGAGACCAGACATTGCATTTGCAGTGGGAGTTGTGAGCAGATATATGTCTAATCCTGGCAAGAAACATTGGGAAGCGATCAAAATGATTTTGAGATATCTGAGTGGCACTAAGGACAAGTGTCTATGCTTAGGTAGAGGGAAAGCATCCATTATTGGTTACAGAGATTCTGACTATGCTGGCTGTGTAGACAATCGTAAGTCTACATCAGGGTACATTTTTCATTTTGCTGGAGCTGCTATCTCTTGGAGATCTCGTCTTCTAGAATGTACAGCTGTTTCCACCACAGAAGCAGAGTATGTTGCAACAAGTGAGGCATGTAAGGAAGCATTGTGGCTTTCTCGTCTTGCTTGTGATATCGGTTTACCTCAGCATGTACCTCACTTGCTCAGTGATAGTCAGAGTGCCATTGCTTTGGCTAAGAATCCGGTCTATCATGCAAAGACCAAGCACATTGAGGTGAGGTATCACTTCATTAGAGATTGCTTAGTCACTGAGAGCATTATTCTTGAGAAGGTTCACACTCGAGATAATGCTGCAGATGCTTTGACTAAGGCTCTACCACAGGATAGCTTTCGACATTGTTGTCACTTGATGGGGGTTACTTGATTCTTGATCTTACGTAGTCACTTGTATACTGTGTAACATGCCCATCAGGTGGGAGGTATAGTTTGTATACTTACACTCAGGTATTCTTTATCATCCTTTATTTTTTTCTCCCATAGTTACTCTGGCCATATTGGCCTTTAGTGGGAGATTGTTACCGTTAGTGTCCATGTGAAAGGCCAAATGGCCACCGGACACTTCTTTGTATACGTTCTTTAATAAAACATATAGTGGCCTGGTCAGTCACAGACTGTAAGTTCGACCGCATTTGTAAGACGTAAGAAGTCTGTCTTCGTGCTTCCTGTGTACTGAGTTTTTTGTGTATTCTATAGCCTCTGTGCGGAGTACTGTGTGCGGCCTCAGGTGCTCGGTTTTCTACTTAGAGCATATCGTCGTGGAGCTTTTGAGAAGGAGAGCACACTATGGTGCATCACCATCGAATCACTTCACTTCTATGGGTAGACGAAATGCTTCAACGAATGATGTTAAGGTGATGATGACACGGTTCGGTAAACATGTGATCGGCCAACATTGCTCTCTGGCAGATGTAGCAGCTATGGCAGATATGATTTGTGCATAAAAGGGTTGACACTCCACTGAATGCCAAGGCAATTCAGCGAAGTTCAATAGGCCGCGGATACGCAAGAACTCACTCACGTCCTAAGGGAGTCCGTCACGGAAGGTAGCAAAATTAGCTAATGCTTCCATGATGCGCACGCGAAGTCACAAGAATACGAATATACAGGAAACACAGAAAACACAGCGCACAGAACACGCAGACACAATAGCGATTAACAGTGAAAAGAAGAAGATTAAGTAGATGCTTGACAACGGGAGGCGATCGAAAACCCTAATCATCGCGCAGTGTTGAGATGATAACTTCATAATTATGGCGTGCATGCATGTGCAGAATCAATAACACAGGGTGGCGATTAATCATAATTAGATATCAAAATGAGGAGTTTTACGATATTTATTCAACCAAAACGTGGAAATAAAAAAAAATAAATGACACGTGGAAAAACAAAGAATACGTCAACGGCGATCAGGCGCTTGGTGATATGGACGCAACTTTGAACCATTGATTAATTTAGGAAGAGGAATTCCGGTCAAGGTAGTCAACCGAAAAGTAGCTGGTCCCACTTGCTCACTAATCCGGTAAGGACCGAACCACCGTAATTTAAATTTCCCAGCAGCACGATTTGCTTTAGCATTGTAAAAGAGCACAAGTTGGCCCATCGTAAAAACTGGAGTCTGGAGAAAACGATCATGGGTACGGGCTTGCTGCAACTGAACTTCTTGAAGAGTCAGAAAACTTTCCCAGCGATGTTCATCCAAGGCTCTGAGTGTGTCCAACCAAAATGGCAAAGAGTCTTCAGGTAACAGCTTCTGAGTTATGGCCACGCGTAAGCTTGGTACAACAATCTCCATCGGCACGATTCCTTTTAACCCATAAGCAAGCTTGAAAGGGGTCATTCCGGTTGCTACTTTGTAAGTAGTTCGGTATGCCCATAAGACTGCGGGTAGTAACTGATCCCAACGTTCTGGTGATTCTACGACCAATTTGCGAAGCATACTCAACAACGTCTTGTTAGTACTTTCACCTAAACCATTAGCACGAGGATAATATGGGGAACTGAATTTATGCAGAATTTGAAAAGTATGTGTTAGTACACGCATTAAATTGTTAGCAAAGTGTGTTCCTTGGTCTGTCACAAGTTCCAGAGGTAATACATAATGCGGGAAGACGTCCTTCATCAAGCATTTTGCCACCGAAATAGCTGTGGTGGACCGTAAGGCCCAAGCTTCTGCCCACCTGGTAGTGTAATCTGTACAGGTCAGGATGTAGCAATTGTTGCTAAGGGTTGCTGGTGGTGTGATAGGTCCAATAAAATCAAGACCCCACTTTTGAAAGGGTTCCAAAGGCAATACAGGTTGTAAAGGAAAGAAGTGGTGCTGTAATGGTTGTCCACATCGTTGACAAGTGTCACACTGCTTCACAAACTGAGTCATGTCTTTGTACATGGTAGGCCACCAAAGCCCACTTTGCGGAATTTTCCGATGAGTAAGATCTGCTGCTAAATGTCCACCGAAGGGTATTGTATGTGCCATAGCAATAATCGAGTTTACTTCATGTAGTGGAATACAGCGAAGTAAGACACCAGTATGATCCATGTAGTACAACTGTCCTACAATCAACCGGAATCTGCGATTGTAAACTGCAATTTTCCACCGCATAGCAGGAGGCATATGAGGAGGAAGACATCCATCAGTCAGAAAAGTTAACAACATATCATAGTAGGTAGAAGGCACTGGAGGTTCTGCCGATTCGTCACGAGCCGTTTTAGTAATGTAAATTGTTGGAATGGTGTCATCAACACCCACCGGAGCTTCACCGGAATCCAACCGAGATAGAAAATCTGCCAAGGCATGTGTTGTGCCACATCGATGAATCACTTCATAGTCGAACTCCTGTAATAATAAAACCCAACGAGCCAAGCGACCACCTAAATGTTGCTGCCGGACCAGATATACAAGTGCGGCATGATCCACATGAAAGGTGAATTTTTGGCCGAGTAAATAATGCCGATATTTCTTCACAGAATACACCAACCCGAGACATTCTCTGTTGGTCACTAAATAGTTTCTTTCAGCAGGAGCTAATCCATGACTTGCATAATATACAGGCCAAAACCATTTATCCGTTTGCTGCATTAAAACACTGCCAATGGCTATATCTGATGCATCTACAAAGACATGGAATGGGCGGTCCCAATCAGGAGGTTGCAAAATTGGAGCCTGCATCAATAATCCTTTTGAGATGATCGAATATAGTTTGGCATTCTAGAGTCCATTCGAGCTGTCATGGAGTACTACTCATTAGCCGATTAAGTGGTGTTGCTAAACGGGCTAGCCACCGTAAATGCCTGCCATGCCACCGGATTTGACCCAGGAAGTGCATAACTTCTTTCGGCATTGTAGGGACGGGTGATTCCAACACAGCTGCGACTTTGTCTGGATCGACTTGGATATCTTGTGCAGATGTAATATGTCCAAGGAGTTTACCACAAGAAACCACAAAAACAGATTTTGTCGGGTTCAGGTAGAGTCGGTATTCACGGCATTTCTCAAAGCAGCACCGTAAATGATACAGGTGCGCCGCAATCTTGCCAAATAAGGAGAAGTCATCTAAATAGACTTGCATAAAAGTAGTCAGGTAGGGTGAAAAGACTTCCTGCATACAACGTTGAAATGTGCTGGGAGCATTCCTTAACCCAAACCACATGACCGTACAAGCAAAAACACCCCAGTTCGTAATGAAAGCTGTTTTCGGTATGTCTTGTTCAGCCATTCTAACCTCGTTATAACCACTATAGCCATCCAAAAAGGAATATATCTCATGCCCGGCCACTCTGTCGAGCATTGTGTCAAGAAAGGGAAGAGGAAATGGATCAGGTACTATGGCCACATTCAGTTTCCGATAATCCACACAGATTCGTAGCTGCTTATTTTTCTTCGGAACAATCACGATTGGAGATATCCATTCAGCGTGTTTGATTGGTACAATGAATCCCACCTTCAATAACAGATCGAGTTCTGCTTTGACCTGTGCTGCATAATTAGGATTCATTCGGTAACTGGATTGTTTAATTGGCTTCACCTCTGGTTTGAGCACGACCCGATATTGATAGATCCGCGGATCAAGACCTTTCATATCACAATAGTCCCAAGAAAAAACATCAGAAAACTCACGCAGGAGTCGGATCAAGTCATCTCAAAATGCCTCGGACAGTCCTGCCTTAATCTTAACAGGTCACGGGTTAGCCTCATCACCCAAATTATATGTTACTAGCTGATCTTCCGAGACATAAAATTGTCAAGGTTTCATCGGATCGTCAGCTGACTGTAAAAGTTGATGTAGAGTGGCCCCATCCATAGCAACACTATCATCTGCATCTGCATCTCCGGTCACAGGAACAACTGTACAGGCTGCCGGACTCCAGTTGTCTGCTACAGCTTGAAGATCTATAGTACCTAAGGAAATCAAATCTTTATTGTTCTTCAGAAACGCCTCTTCTTCATCGTCAGATAAGCCATCCAACATGTGGACCGGCTCTGCTACATAGGGTCTGGCATGAAGCTCACAGGGTTGAATGGCATCCAGTTTGACAACATATTTACGGTGATTATCTTTGAAAGTCAATTCCTGCACTGACCAATCCTGTATAACTTTGGCCTGTTTCAACCATGGTTGACCGAAAAGAAGATTATAGTCGAGGCTAGATTCTGGTAGTTCTAAGACTACGAAAGTCATTTTGAACGTGGTACCGTGCAAAGTAATCGGGATATTCCGGACTAGTCCCACCGGATGGACTCAAGATTGATCTGCCATTCTAACAAAGAATTGGACGGGCTTGATCTGGGTCCACCCCAATTTCTTACAAAGAGTTGCAGTTGCTATGTTGACACTCGAACCGCCATCGATTAACACTTGATTAATCTTGTGATTTTTATGCCAAATAGTGATTAAGGGGACTGAATGATCCACCGTAGAATCATTTTCCGGTTGTATTGTTGCAGTCACCGGAGTACTGGGAGATCCAAGACTGACCTATTGCTGGAATTGCTGCCTAACTCTGGGCACCAAGGCGAGTAGCTGCCCCAAAGGAGTGTAATTGAAGCCTTCGAAAGAATATCCCATACCTGGTATATTGGAATTGCACTTTTCACTGATTCTGATGATGATTCTCCGATTACTGGGGTAGAGGCTTGTTCATGCGCTCTCACCTTTGGTAGGGGAGCCTGTGTCATCGGAATTGGATCAGGGAATACAGTTGGTTCTTTAGCGACCCACTGACTGGCCTTGGTATACATTCGTTGTTGTTCGCGGATACCACGTTCAAACATCTCAACTGCTGGTTGCAACTGCTTACCCGATCGTGCTTGGACCACTGCAGCTTGTGATTCCAGTGGTGAAATATAGACCATGTTGGTCATCGAGTTCTGGTGCTCTTTCTTTCTTTTATCATATTTGGTTGCATCCTTGCAAAATCTCCGGATGTGGCCAATCTCACCTCAAAAATGACATCGAGGTGGTGGTAGAGAAGTAACTTCCGCTGATGTACTTGCTTGCCATTGATTTGCATTGAAATCGGTATTCCGCTGTCCCCGGTAATTTTTGTATCCTTGCGACTGATTGTTTCGCATCTGTGGTGGCACCTAGTGGGTTGCTGGCTGCCCTGGTTCTTGTATAATGGCATTTACAGCTGCTCGTCCCTGCACTTTTGCATTATACGCACAATTTTCTGTTGAGTATCCGGTGGTATTGCAGATGGCACAATACATGTGATTAAGGGCACAGGTGGCACTGGTGTGCGCGGGATTTTTGCACTTAGTGCAATACATCTGTTTAGCCGGATCATCTGTAACGTTCTTGCTGGCTTTTAGCCACTCCAAGTCTTCAGTGAATCCTCCAACCTTATGCTCTAGTTGCAGGGCCATCGCTATAACAGCATCCAGTGTCATAGCACCCACACAACGGATGATCATGATTTGTCTTAGCATGGGGTCACACCATTAATGAACCACTGGGTTATAACATCATCCGGTAAATTAGCATGTGCCATAGGCAATTGTCTTAAATGAGTTCTAAACAATGTGGCATATTCCTGAACAGTCTCGTGCGGCTTCTGTCTATTGTTCTGCAAGTAATCGAAAATTTTGGTAGGGTTCTTCTTCAGCCGGAACCTCTGCAAAAACGCATCCCTTACCGCCTCATAGGTAATGAAATGGTTGATATCATACTCTGTTAGCCACCTCGCTGCTTCATTGACTAATGTTGATTGGAATACGATGGCCTTGTACGCCGGATCGATTGGATGGTTCAGTACGACATAACTTATCTCAAAGGTATGCACATGTGCATCAGGGTCGTCACTTGGAAATCCAGCGAACTTTGTGTATGTCACCCCTGTTGGAACAGGTCTAAGTGGAAGGGGTTGTTGCTGTTGCTGCTATTGCTATTGTTGTTGCTGCTGTTGTTGTCCACTCATGGTGCTAGTAGTGGTACCGTTTCTATCTCCTGAGTTCCGAGGAGGTGTTTCTTGTCCTTCAGAATCTGTATGGTCAGACTGCTCACCTTCCGGCTTGAAAATAGCATTCAATCTCTTACGGATCTCCAAATCAAAGCGCCTATCCTCAGCCTTGATATCCCAGGTAGGAAAATTTGCCCCGAATAGTGGTGTCTGAAATGAAGATTCACCAGGGAGTATGACACGGTCACCGGAAAACTGTAAATCCCCTGCAAGTGGGACCAGACTGTCACCGGAATTTGTCGAACTTTCCCCAAAACAGGGTATTCTTTCACGGGCAATGATCTCTCTGGGTAACACCACTTTATCCTCAGAAAAGTTCGAATCCTGACCAGACGGTGTCGGGTCAACTGCGCAATGCGTCCCTGTGCACTCCGAAGTTACTGTACCTTCTGCAGACTGCACCGAAATTACATCGGAATCTACTGGAATTTCCTCATGTGTCACCGGAATTCTATCGAGATCACTGCTATGGGGCTCCGCTCCTTTGACAATTGGGCTTAACCGGTCTATACTTCTGTCGCCTGGGGGTGTTCCTTACAAATTTGGTACCACCCAAGGATGTTGGTCTCTCCTGTACTTTGGATACGACTCGCCGAACTGAGTAACCGGCATATATCACCTCTGCACCACTTGCGTACTACTCCACTTTACTGATTATTCACCATCTATGCCACCTTCCCACAGACGGCGCCAGTGTTAAAATGCACATTTACATTATAGGCATTTTTAAGTTCTTTCGGGTTCTTGGGAGTGGTAGGGGTCTGATAAATCAGAGGCCCTGTAACTTAATTTTCCCAATTAACTTATTCAAGCCGCAGTACGTTAATGTCCAGTATTGAACTCTTATACGGACTAATGTTAGAACTCTGGTTAAACTTTTGACGGTTCGTAACACAGGAGTTATTCATTACCATCGCACAGACTTATTACCCGCACTTAACTTTACTGTGTTAATCACAAATTAATGTAATTAAACAAAGGTAAGAGCAATAATACTCAGATCTCACGAATGCTGCACTATGACGACATCTCCACAGACCGTAATCACCCAGATAGATAGTCTGGCGATCCCACTTGTCGTTACTGGAGAGTCACCGCAATGTCTTTTCATTAATTGATAAGCAGATACATCACTTCGCAATGACCTTTTGGTTCGTGCGGGATAGGAAAATATAGGAATTATGAAAATACAGAATGCCAATCCGGCCGCTTACAGTACTTTCCAAGTTCCACTTCGAATTCTACTCTTTTCCTTTGTTCTAGTTGTGTCTAGTTTAGTATCTTGGAGATCATGTCTTGTCCTATTGTAATCTTGTAGTATGAGATCCTTTCTAGTTATTCCTTGTATCTTGTTCATCTCCTTAAAAGGAGTTCTTGTAATCTAGATATCTTACTTCATACTGTTTCGTTCTAATGCCCAAGGAAAAATGCTTATGCGAGACTTTATTTTGTTCAAACCCCTCGGAATCGGTCCAATTGGATTACCTGGAGCCCATAATTATCTCTCGATTGATACTTCATCTATGCACTCGCTCATATGCCTCCCGCTCACATTTCCTTCCCTTTTTCACATACACATGCTCATGCACTTTCTTTTACCCTCTCACCCTAGTTCTTAACTTCCTTTCACTCCTTTTTATTTGCATTTAAGAACATATTTTTCCCTCTACGGCTGAAGGTTTGCACTTCCACTGCCATAGTTCATTGTAAACTTGCGCTAAAGGTTTAGGTACAAGCTCCAAGTTCTCTAATTCATAAAAGGAAACTCACGCAAATGGAAACTCATACCGCCTTCTTCATTTACTCTAGACATTAAATAATAGCCAACTGTTCCTTCTTTAAAGCACATATAAAATTCATAATATGACTAACTCAACATCACTAAGAACATCTCAATGCTACATGAATGTAGCTTTCACAGCCACAAACTTCGAAATTCAAGAAGCAACCATAGTTGCAAATATGCGAAGCAATGGACATAAATCATCACCATAATTATAATAGGGATGTAACTATTGAACAGACACATATTTGATCTAAATCCAGGAAATTCACTCAAAATATGTGTAGGTGTCAGCGTATCCTATCAAAATCTTTAAATGGCGATGTTGTTGTGGTCCATGCACACTTCCCGTGCGCTGAGGCTAAACACAAAGTTTCGATAGAGTTACCAAGAGATTTACCATTTGATCGATCGTGTGATAACATAGATTCATTGATATAATTCTTCACGAATTCAAAAGTTGAACTCTTCCATACCAAAAACTAACTTAAAATCTAATCTAGAGAATTGACGTGGTTAGTATGCATCTTTTGTTGTGGTCAATACATGTGCGAGCATAAATTTAAGTTGTTCATTACACGTACGCATTAGTCAGATCGAAGGGGAGAAATATAAAACGGGTAAAGAAATACTCTGTAACAACACATAGTAAAATGGGTAAGTTCAAATCTCCAAACTAACTTGAAAGTCATGCACCTGGGTTTGCATCTGTACGCTTTCAGGCCTTTTGTGTCGGAACATAGCAAAGCAATATCTACAATTTTTATGATTCTCTTTAAATGCTCTGATTACTTCCCATCACTCTAGTTGTCAAGTGGAATGGAATCGCCTCACTGTTTGCACTATACTTGCATAATGCCAAAATCATTGATGAGTATGACTATCATCAAGTCGAGTTTGTATATGCAATGCCAAGTCGAACCATGATCCTCAATATGTTAGCGTTCTATCATACTTTTAATCTTCTCTTTGTAATTTGCAACAACGTCTTTTTCATGCACTGTCTCTTCTTGCGCCAATCTTTCATCACATTTTTTTGTACTATAGCCTTGCAAGAATTGCAACTGTAGCAGATCTTTCTTGATTCATTGTTTGGCAGAGAGCAATCATTGCCTGCAAGTGTGCATACAAGCATTTCTTCCACATTCAGACAAAGAAAACGTCCATGAACCTTTGAAGTGAGGCCTTCATCTGATTCAACATAGTTTGCGCAAAGCAGTTCTCATAAAACTAATACACAAAAGGTGTCATAAATATTCAGCATCTTCGCAAGAACTTTCGGATCCTATTGCCCATCTCATGACTTCGGATTTCTTTTCTGCACCACCCACCTACAACCAGGGGCCCTCCTTGGAAGAACATTCCTCTTCGATCATGCACGCGCATAGCTCCCTATCCATAAGGGGTCCACTTCCCCTATCTTCCCACTGCAGCAAAACCTTTTCCTTTACGACCGTGCATATCAGGACTTATGTACATATGCTTCAGCCCTCGATTCTTGCTCTGAGCATCGATTGAAAGAAAAAAACAGGTTGATAATAATCAACAGCAAAGTTCCTCTGCTCTTCTTTCCTGCTCACATCTTCTCACAGCTTCCTGCCTCAGCTCCTAAGCTTCCGGATGTCTTGCTTCCCATATTCCTTGCAGGTTTATCCTTTTCTGCCTACTATTCTTCCTCGTTTGGATTATGACTGCTATCCTCTTTTCATCCTTCAGCCGCCAGAGATTTCCATTTTCCGCGCAGAGGTGCCGAAGACAAGACCTGTCACCCCCTTCAGCTTCTTCCCCGTGACCTTCTGATGTTTTCCCTCAAGATACAAAAAAAAAAGAGAGCGTTCCCCCCCCGGGAAGCAAGTAGGGCTGCCCTTCTAAATGAATCCTTCCAATCTTGGGAATAACAACCTTATCCGAGCAAATCGTGGCCCATCACGGCCTCCTATTAGAAGCGAAAAAAACCTCGATAAAAAACCCATGGTACGAGCAATGCATAGAACAATCCCCTGTCAGGTCAACACGCCCTTTGCTTGATACTGTTTCCTTGTCCTCTTGCCAACAATGATGGCATGTAGAGACCTCCCAAAAGAATGAGTGGCCACTGGCTTCCCTCCATAGGCAAGCCTTCGAATTTGACAAATTGCCGTCCTCTAATGTGCGAAAGCTACAACATCCATCCTCCATTCCAAAAGCGAGTCTTCCAAATACATAGAACCTCAATGAGTGAAGAACTGTCCTCAAGAGGGAGAAAGATTTCAAAACCCTCGATTACTTGGGCTGCTTCCCATGACAACCTACTTCAATATGCCCGATCTCTGCATATCCTCCCATGAAAGTATTCCATGACACTACATCTCTTTCTTTCCACCACACCCGCCTCCAAGCAACATTGATTGAAGTCAATTGCTATGGACCAACACCTTTTTGGTTGCAAAATACCTGCACTTGTACGTACACTCTACAAAATAGAAGCCTATTAGTGCACAATAACCAATAGTTTATTCGGCTAACACATACCTATGGACCTGAGTTGCAAGATCTCTTATATCATCTCTAGTCCATTTATCTGTAACTTTTTCTCGTAGATTGTGGGACTTCTTGTATCAGTTATATATTCTTGTATTGTTTTTCCTACAAGGGTGATCTTCTAATGAGATGTATAATTTCGAAATCTTGTCTAGTCTAGTCAGAGGGTGCAACCTAATGCTCGCATGATAGTTACATACTAGGAATTTGGATCTACTTACGTGTACAATAATATGGGTTGGTATTATGAATTCAACACAACATTTAGTATTATTGTTTCCCATTCCTATCAAGGTAGAATTCATTGGTGTCATAAAAACTCAAAGGTTGGACATGAGGGAGGGACACATTACGTCACTTATAGCTCTTGTGTCTATGATAGTTCTTGAGGACATGAAATAACAATCTTCTAAGGTAGAGTAGATATGGGATCTTTGATCGATGTAATTCCCTTGGAAGAATCCTCAACCTCACACATTCCCATAGAGATGTCTTGTTGTCTTTCAATATACTCACATGCTCATTGTTGCATCAATTTATATTTCTCGATGCATTCCAATTCCTCTCGTTCAGCTTCCTAGCATATAGATAGCTCTTTTACCTTAGGGTCTTTGGCTTTTTGGAGTTTTTAGAACATCTCTTTCGTGAGAGGCTTGTGTAGAGCTTGAATCTATATCTACTAATGTAATTAGGGATAATGTCTCCTTCTAGAAAAGAAACCTGTATAGTACCACTTGGAAAGATTCTATGAATCACCAAAGTTTGGTTAACTTTCTTCTAAATTTTTTTCCCATGTTGCTTTAGTGTGTAAAACAACTCCAATTCTACTTCTTGGAGTTTCTTATCTTTGAGGCATGTATCAAATTATGCCTTATGAGGTTCCTCTGCTGCATTGATGCTTTTTATAGATCCTAGATGTGTCTCCTGAAGCTTCTTTAATCAATCTATAAGATCAAAAGCTCATGCCGAGTAGAATCGTATAACTATGCCACACATAAAGTGAGCATTAGGAAATCTATTGGTAAAATATATCCAATAGATTTTCAATAAGTTCTTGTTCATCACTTTTTCTTGCAGATGTCATTGTTTTTTGAGGATCTTGCATAACCTTTACTTTCATATATTATTAGGGAGACAGAATGAGATCAAACAATTTGTATGATACATTATCGACTCTTGTCATTGGAGAAAAATCAAATATACTTCCCAACGAGGCAAATTCTCATCCTATGTAGGGATTGAATGAGAACAGAAGTCATTTTATTTTTATGTAGATATTAATGAGATTAGTTATCGATGAAGATGGATCTATGCCACAATGGTTGGTGTAGATTTTGAGAGATAGTATATATAGTGCAGATTTTGAGAGATAGTATATCATACTTGCCCAAGCTTCAACGATCCTTCCTTACATTTGATTGATACATTACTATACATGATCTTATGGGTGGAGAAAAAAAAGCAATGAAAGGCCTAACATTCCCGATGATTACTATACATGATATTATGGGTGGAAAGAAACATCTTGCTTTGTCGTACTTCTCCTCATATCCAAAAAGAATTGGACATGCAAGGTAATTTCAATAGGAAAATGTGTACAAAGTTTAAAGATAATGTGAGAATCAAAATTCAAGAGCTGTGGCATCTTCTACAGTAGGAGAAACAAAATGTACCTCATTTGTGCACGTTAGCTGAGTTGGTTGGTCCCTTTGCCTTTGAAGGCCAAGGGCAGCGGTTCAGCCTCTATTGGTTTCTATGAAATAGCAATCACAACGTGAGTGGTGAGCTATCAAATCAATCTCTTCAGTGGACCCATGGGCCTTCCGACTATCCAATTTAAACCAAGCATCTAGTTTGACTTTCAGGCATCCAGGGATGCCATGGGTGCTATGCCCATCTTTCATTGTACCAATTAATTCAAGCTGGTCCGGAAGAGTATATCTCAATCATGAAACTTACTTTAGAGGGAAAAAAAAGGCATCTTCAATCTTTTTTTTTTAAATGGAGGTTCAGCCAAAGCCCACCCCCTCGAGCTTTAACTTTGAAAGTGCAACTATACAAGTGAATGAGCATAGTACCCATGAGAACCCCGTATCCTACAAAGCAAGGGTTAAACAAGGTTACAACATTACAACTGGTTTAACATGCCAAAGCCATACATATCCAACCTGGGACTCAAACCTTGGACCTCCGCTTCAAGAGGCCAAAGCTCAACCAACTACCCTATGAGAAGTGTACACCTCCAATCTTGCATGAACTAGATAACTTATCCTTGCAAGCTACGATATTGTTGTCGTTTGCCCGGACATGTGCCGTACAGGGCATGCTTCATGCAATCCTGAAGGCTTTTTTTTTTAATAAAAGGAAGTTCGGCCTTAGCCTATTCTCCCGGACTTTAATTAAAATAAAGAAAAGTTACAAGTGAAAGGGACTAGTGCCCATGGGACCCCCCAAATCCTACACTGCAAGGGAGGAGTATGGAAAGTTAGAGTGCATTACAAATGAAACGGATAAATCTATCATCACCCTCATGTGGAACCCATTTGGGTTTCAGCTTGTTGTTTTAGAGGTGATAAATACAGTGATGTCTAAACGGTGGATATCTCTTATCTCGGGAGATTCTTTTACCTAGAAGAAACAAGGATTTCTCGATCGACCATTCCTTAGGAGATTGGCCAAAATTGACAGCACATCGCTCCCACCAAATCTTCCAAAGAGTCTCAACCCTGATGGCATTCCACAGCTTCGCTGAGTAGCCAACCACCTCACCCAACAACACGTGTTGCCAATTGATTTGGTTCGTGAGTCTCAATATCCGTGTCACATGACGCCAGATAACACGGGACTTGGGGCAATCAAAGAACATGTGAACTAAATCTTCGATGCATCGGTGGCAATGCTTGCACCATGGCAGCACACCACAGAGTTTGTTAGCCCTTGCATTGGACCAGATTCCCTTATGCAAGATCTACCACATGAGAACGGACTTTTTGATCTCAATTAGGGGGTGCCAAATAGACATGAACTTGAGTTCCCATCGAAGTTTGGTCCAAGAAAGGCACCACCTCTTGTTAAGAGTGTGATGAACATCTAAGATCTCTTTGAAGTTGGGGATTCTAGATATTTTCTTACCATTGCTCCATATTAGGCCCTTGAGGCAAGGAAGATCATGTCTGCTGAGAAGGTGGGTAGTTGAGCGGTCCCACACTAGACACCTGCCTTGAAGAAGAGTCCATTCCTCGAAGGTAACTCTAAGTCTCGGGTCTAAGTCTTCGAACCTAATCCACTGGTTGGTCCCTTGTTTCCAGAGCTGTTTCCATTGTTTGAATCCGTTGTTCCATAATGGCTTTGCACTTTGGAGGTTCCAAGGCTCCACTCCTCTAATGCCACTGATCGGGAACCAGATAGAGTCATTTCGTCTTATCCCAGCAGACCACTTCCACTCATCACTGATTCTGATGAATTGTTTGGCCTTGTTCCAACTCTTCCATAAAGAACACACGAGACTAGAGCCTTTAGGGGACATCGGGTGGGGGGAGAACAAAAGCATGAGAATCCCTATGTCCTTCCAACCAGGATGGCCAACTAAGGTAAGGTCTTTCAAGTTTCTGAATAACAAT
Source organism: Ceratopteris richardii (assembly GCA_020310875.1). Lineage (NCBI taxonomy): Eukaryota > Viridiplantae > Streptophyta > Polypodiopsida > Polypodiales > Pteridaceae > Ceratopteris > Ceratopteris richardii. Next base: position 73,363,723 of record CM035427.1, on the reverse strand, counting down.
TTAGCCCAAGAGGACTCACTATTGCTCCAAGCCTTGATAAGCCACTTAACCGCCAGCTTGTTAGCCAACCCAACGATATCCAAAATACCCAAGCCCCCTGAGTCTTTCGAGCTAATGCAAGTTTCCCAATTGATTTTGGGAATCCCCCTCCTATTGGGGTCCCCAGTCCAAAGGAAGTTTCTACAGATTCTTTCCACTTTGGCCAACTCTTTCTCCTTTGGTCTCCAACACAGATAAAGTAAATAGTCATTGAAAGCATAAATGTGTTAACAACCATAGCACGCCCTGCCAAATTGACTTGCATACCTTTCCAATGATTTAGTTTGCTATCCAGCTTGGCCAGCACCGAGTTCCCTCGTTGGTCCATTGTGATGTCGAAGCCCATCGGAATGCCGAGGAGATGAAAGACTTGACCTCTAGGGATAACCTGACACCCCTGATCTAACAACAATTGGGGTGGGGGTCCACGGATTGCTCTGAAAGCAGTTTTAGCATGGTTGATTTTTGAACCTGACGCCACACAAAAGGTGTCGAGGCAACTCTAGAACACCTCAATGTTGTTCATATCATTATGCACAAAGGCATTCATGTCATCGGCAAAGATTCTAGCAATCATTTGGCCATGATATAGAGGTAGAGAAAGACCCAGGAGATTGCCAGAGTCCATGTGATGCTTTAGTAGGCGATTGAGGCCGTTTGAGGCAATAGCCAAGAGTAGAGGAGCTAGGGGGCAGCCTTGCCTGATGGATCTTTTTAAACGTATGGTCTTAGAGAGTTTACCATTGATATTTATTCTAGTTGAAGCATTTTCGAGAAGAGTGGAAACTATTTTCGTGAACTTATGGTTGCATCCAAGGTCTTTCAGTGATTGGAGAATAAAGTCCCATTCCAATCTGTCATATGCTTTGTCGAAATTGATCTTAATGAATACTAGATCTTGTGCAGACTCCTTAGAAAATGCAAGGCCTTCCCAGATGTTGACAACTGCTTCAAGTATAGATCTACCTTTGATAAAACCTTTATGGTCCTCACAAAGCCATGACTTTAAATGATAAGAGATTCTCTTAGTGATAACTTTGGCAAGTATCTTGTATGCAGTTTGGAGCATGGTAATCGGCCGCCAGTTTTCAATTTTGTTCTTATCTCCCCTTTTGTGAATTAACTTGATGACACCATTATTACGACACTCACGGAGGGCACCGAAGGAGAGAGCCTCTAGCCACACCAGATGCAGTGGGGTGGCCACCTCATGCTTAAAGGACTTGAAAAACTCATTAGTGAGGCCATCAGGACCTGGACTTTTCCCATTGGAAAGAGCGTCAATAGCCTCGATAATTTCGTTCTCAAAAATGTTAGCATCCAGTAGAGAATTCATGTTCTGTGGGATTCTAGATTGGGCAACCCTTGAGATGGTTTCCATGGAGTCACGCCTGTGTGGGGAAAGGGGAGTCAAGACCCCAAGAAGATGGGTAAAGTGCTCAACGATGATAGATCTGTTCTCATCTTCTGTGCTACACTCGACCCCATTGTTATCGACCAAGAAGGGGATCGATTCCCTAGCTTGCTTCCTTTTGAGGATATTACACATCTCTTTCGATGGTTTGTTTGCCTTCCCCACCCACCAATCTTTGAAGAATATTTGAAGATTTTTCCTTTGAACCTCCTCCTCTAATCTTAGTCTTCCCCTGATTTTCAAAAGACCTTTTTGGCATTGCAAGTTACCTTTGTTCACTTCTTCTTCAAGACTTGAGAGCCATCACCAGTTCATTACAGTTGGCAAAGGCTTCCACCCACACTGTGGAAATCTCTTGGTGGACTGAGGGGAGGGAAAACGACGTGTGACAAGCATGAAACCAAGGAGCTTTGCGGAGATTGGGAATCGGTTTGAAAGAAAGAGTAATCGGATAGTGGTTCGAGATAGTCAGGTCCGTGTGTTGGGAAATTGAAGGAATACCCCATTGGAGGAGGGTGTTTTGGTCGATGTAACATCTATCAAGTCTTGCTTTCCTCAGAGAGTCCCCCAATTGGAGATTTGACTAGGAGAACCCCTTCATGTCTTTCACCTCAACCAGGTCAAGATGGAGCTTGATTTTATCCCAAATCGCTTTCTCCTGGCCATCAATAATTTTCCCCTTGTTTTTCCATCGGTCCGCAGGAGATTCCACCATGTTGAAGTCCCCACAAATCAAAACATTGCACGAGAGGGAGTCAAGGGAAGCCCACGTATCGATTCGGTCCGCTTCACCATTAGGCGCATAAATTGAGACCATAGTGAACTGACAAGGGAATCCGATAGAGGCAGCAATCCAATGATGATTCCGATCTTCACAAGTCACGGTCAAGCTGCCGGACCAGGAGTGACTAAGACCAATTGCAGCGCCTCTTGCCCCCCTAGGGTGTGAAGTGGAGAACCACATGTGGTTCGGAGAAATGCATTTGAGCCATTTCAGGAGATCCTCTGCGTCGATTTTAATCTCTTGTAAGCAGATAAAGTCGGGGTTGCGGCAATTGTCTTTGAACCACTATCCAAGAGTTGCCGCTCTGGAGGGGTCAGAGAGGCCCCTAACATTTAGCGATGTGAGTTTCATTATTGAAGGTTGCCCTCTTTGCGGGGAGGGACCCGATCTTTTCTTTTTCTTGTGATCTTCTTTTTTCTTCCCAACTTCTTGACTTAGGATCCTACTCTTGAGGGGGCTCTTCGAGGGCATGCCCGACGGTTGTTTCCCTCTAAGCTTTGGCTTTTGTTGCGGTAAACTTGGCATGCAAATCGGAAGAGTAGGACCAAGGAAGGAGCTCTCACTCTCTGGATTGTCTTCATTGCTAGTAGTGAATCCTTCCTCTTTACTCGTGGTGTAACCTTCCTGGTTGTCTTCTTTGCTGGTACAGTTCCCAAGGGTATTATAAGTGGGGTCTTCATAAAAAGTGTTATCCCTTGGGAAGTCGACCTCACTAATCTCCTTTTCTAGGATAGAGTATGTGTTATTGTAGGAGCAATTGTCGTGATGTTCCTTGCTGCTGATCTCCGAGGGCTAACTTTCCTCCTACATCTTACTTCAGTGAATCCTTCTGAATCCATCTCTGCAACGCGAGTTCCCTCTTCTTCCTCCATCGGAGGGGGATGGCCCCGAGTGTCAACTTGGGGGAGAGGGTCCGGGGTCCCATCTTGTTTAGTCTTCTTTTTATTGGTATTTTTCTTCAAGGGGCAATCTTTGATCCTATGACCTTGGTGTCCGCAACGGAAGCATGCATTTGGCAAATTCTTGTAAGTAACTTCCTATACCCAGATCTTACCATCTCCACAGTTTATGGAGATCTTCGAGGGAAGGACCTGGTTCAAGTCTGTTTCAACGCAGATTTGTGGGTGCCATCGCGCATTGAAAGAATATTGAACTCCTTCGTAGATTAACCCCCATCCTCTCTTGAGGCCATCGGGCGATCGATCGGAGAAACAATTTCTCGAAGAAATCCATACAAAAAATACGGAAGATTGGAAAGCTCCACCCATAGCAGGTAACGAAGAGGTCTTGACCTGTTCGAAACAAAGTCTGGAGTCCACTTAAAAAGACATAAGGTGGACCGGCCCAATTGCCAGGAGCCGGCTTGCAGGGCTTGGAAGGCCATCTCTTCATTCTCAAACACTAGAAGTAGGTGATTCGCCGGTAGGAATTGACATTTGCACACAATTAATCCATGCGGGAACCACTCCTTGTGCAGCCAAATTCTCACACTTTCTAGGGGGGGGCCTAGGGCCAAATACTTGACCGATCAGACATGTTTTCATGAGTTCTTCTTGCTTTGCCGCTACAGATTCCCCGCATAAAGAGACCACTAGAGAAGCGACGTCCGGTGGGATGGAATCCAACTCAAGGGGGCACTGGGGGGGCGCCACATTGCTCTGAAGCAATGAGAGGAAAAAGATTGACATAGAGGCGATAACAATTAAAGGCTAAACCTCTCTCCGACAATGAACTACTATTCAAAATCAGGCGAAAGAATCCTACTTCCCCACGAAATCCCTTTGAGTGCTTTCTGCGTCTGTGTGCGTGCCTTTAAAAATGAAATTTTCAGATATTTCTATGAATAGAGAGTTTCCCTTCTGTAGACCCTTGAAAAATAAGTTTAGATTTAGGACCAAGTTAGTTGGAAAGAACCGCAAGAAACCAAGTTAGAGGACGGGACCGCTTTTTCTCTTGTCGCTACCTATTTAACTTTAGAGCTAGAACAAATGCTTATGAAAATGCCAATTCAATGGCTAAAAAGGCAATTCAACGAGCGAATCTACTCCTTAGAATAGAACTGGCGGGGAAAGAACCACAAGACTAGGTGAGGACAGGGCCCCCATAAGCGAAAAACTACACGAGCCCCAAGAGAGAGAATCTGGAGCATCACGAAAACAGCCCATGGTGACTCCCTCGGCGAAAGAATCCCTCCGGAGGCCGACGAGCTAGCGATAGACCTCTTCCGGAGAAAGCCACCGACCCGCGACAGACGTCTTCTGATGACAAACACCCCATGAGGCCCCGCCGGCGACAGACACCTCCCGGCGATAGACACCCTTCGGTGACAGACGGCTTCTGGCTTTTGGCGATAGACAGCTTCCGGTGACAGATGGCTTCCTGGCGACCGCACCCTCCGGTGATAGATACACTTCGGCGACAGACACTCTAATGGCGATAGACGGCTTCCCGGCGACAGCACCCTCCAGCGACAGACTGCATCCGACGACAGACACACTTCGGTGACATACACTCTAACGGCGATAGACACGGACTCGAGGTCTCTCTGGCGATAGATGCCTCCAAAGAACGCTTCTTGCCCGACGGGTTGCTCCAGTCCAGTAGAGCGCGCGAGACCAGAGATGATGAAGAGCACGAAAATGACTAGCACAGCTACAGTAGAGAAGCCATATGAGATGCACAATCACGCTTCCAAGTCCTCACGTCTCCGACTATAGCTCCGTCGATGCTCCGACACTTGAAAAACAACGACAAAGAATATATGACGGATTGGGTTGAATTTGCAGAATAAATGAGCGTTCGGTGGTAGAGAGCTACCCGGTGGTGGCAAAAGCATCCTTCGTCGGACGTCCCCCTCTTGATTATCCACTTCACATTGTTAAGTTTGACAACCGTCTATGTAGACCGACCATCTCAAGGGTTGCTCAAACTAGAATCCCACAGAACTTGATTGCTTTGCTGGATGCTAACATCTCCGAGAATGAAATTATCGAGGTTATTGATGCCCTTCCCAATGGGAAAAGCCCGGGTCCAGATGGCCTCACCAATGAGTTTTTCAAGTCCTTCAAACATGAGGTGGCCACCCCACTTCGTCTCATGTGGCAAGAAGCACTCTCTTTCAGTGCCCTCCTTGAGTGTCTTAATAATGGCGTCATCAAGTTAATCCACAAAAGGGGAGATAAGAACAAAATTGAAAACTGGCGTCCGATTACCATGCTCCAAACAGGATACAAGATAATTGCAAAAGTTATCGCCAACAGAATCTCTTGTCATTTAAAGTCATGGTTGTGTGAGGACCAGAAAGGTTTTATCAAAGGTAGATCTATACTTGAAGCAATTGTCGATATTTGGGAAGGCCTTGCTTTTGCTAAGGAGTGTGCTCAAGATCTAGTATTCATTAAGATCGACTTCGACAAAGCGTATGATAGATTGGAATGGGACTTTATTCTCCAATCATTGAAAGACCTTGGATGCAGCCAAAAGTTCACGAAGATGGTTTCCACTATTCTTGGAAATGCTTCAACTAGAATAAATATCAACGGTAAGCTCTCTGAGCCCATTCGTTTAACAAGATCAATTAGGCAAGGCTGCCCTCTGGCTCCTTTACTATTTGCTATCGCCTCGAATGGACTCAGTTGCCTATTAAAGCATCACATGGACGCTGGCAATCTCAAGGGTCTTTCCTTACCTCTTAATCATGGCCAAATGATTGCGAGACTTTTTGCTGATGACATGAATGCCTTTGTGCATAACGATATAAACAACATTGAGGTGTTTTGGTGGTGCCTCGACACCTTTTGTGTGGCGTCAGGCTCAAAAATCAACCATGCTAAAATTGCTTTTAGAGCAATCAACAGACCTACTCCCCAATTGTTGGTGGATCACGGGTGTCAGGTTATCCCTAGCGGTCAAGTCTTTTGTCCCCTTGGCATTCCGATGGGATTCGACATCTCAATGGACCAACGCTGGAATTGGGTGCTATCCAAGCTGGATAGCAAGCTGAATCATTGGAAAGGTATGCAAGTCAACTTGGCAGGGTGTGCTATGGTTGTTAACACATTTATGCTATCTACAATTATTTACTTTATCTCGTGTTGGAGACCTAAGGAGAAAGACTTGGCCAAAGTGGAAAGAATCTGCAGAAACTTCCTTTGGACTGGGGACCCCAACAGGAGGGGAATTCCCAAAATCAAATGGGAAACTTGCATTAGCCCTAAAGACTCAGGGGGCTTGGGAATTTTGAATATTGTTGGGTTGGCCGACAAGCTGGCGGCAAAATGGCTTATCAAGGCTTGGAGCAATAGAAAGTCCTCTTGGGCTAAATTGATCTTCAGAAACACGGAAGACCTTACCTTAGTTGGCCATCCTGGTTGGAAGGACCTAGGGATTCTCACGCTTTTGTTCTCCCCCCACCCGGTGTCCCCTAAAGGCTCTAGCCTCGTGTGTTCTTTATGGAAGAACTGGAACAAGGCCAAATAGTTCATTAGAATCAGTGATGAGAGGAAGTGGGCGGCTGGGATAAGACAAAATGACTCTATTTGGTTCCTGATCAGCGGCATTAGGGAGGTGGAGTCTTGGAACCTCCAAACTGCAAAGCGGTTATGGAACAAGGGGTTCAAACAGTGGAAACAACTCTGGAAACAAGAGACCAGCCAGTGGATTAGGTTCGAAGATTTGGATCCGAGACTTAGAGTTACCTTTGAGGAATGGACTCTTTTTCAAAGCAGGTGTTTAGCTTGGGACCGCTCAACTACCCGCCTTCTCTGCGGTCAGGATCTTCCTTACTTGGAGGGCCTCAAATGGAGCAATGGTAAGAAGCTATCCAGAACCCCCAACTTCAAAGAGGATTTAGATGTTCACCACACTCTTAACAAGAGATGGTGCCTTTCTTGGACCAAACTTCGGTGGGAACTAAAATTCATGTCTATTTGGCACCCCCTAGTTGAGGTCAAAAAGTCCGTTCTCATGTGGCAGATCTTGCATAGATGCATCTGGTCCAATGCAAGGGCTAACAAAATCTGTGGTGTGCCGCCATGGTGCAAGCGTTGCCATCGGTGCATCGAAGATTTAGCTCACCTGTTCTTCGATTGCCCCAAGTCCCGAGTTATCTGGCGTCATGTGACCCGAGTATTGAGACTCACGAACCAAATCAACTGGCAACAGGTGATGTTGGGTGAGGCGGTTGGCTGCTCATCAAGGCTGTGGAATGCCATCAGAGGTGAGACTCTCTGGAAGATTTGGAGGGAGCGATGTGCTGTCAATTTTGGCCAAACTCCTAAGGAATGGTCGATCGAGAAATCCTTGTTTCTCCTAGGTAAAAGAATCTCCCGAGATAAGAGATCTCCACCGTTTAGACATCACTATATTTATCTCCTCGAAAACAACAAGTTGAAACCCAAATGGGTCCCACATGAGGGTGATGATAAATTTATCCGCCTCATTTGTAATGCCCTCTAGCTTGCCATACTCCTCCCCTGCATTGTGGGATTTGGGAGGTCTCATGGGCACTAGTCCCATTCACTTGTAATTTTCTTTTCTTTATTTTAATTAAAGTCCGAGAGATTAGGCTAAGGCCGAACTTCCTTTTATTAAAAAAAATGCAGAAGAGACAGATAGCAAGGTGCTTCCATTCTCAAATCAGCCCAATTCTTTTTTACTGCACGAAGAAGTGTATGTCTCCGTCATGGATATTGGAGATGGCAGTTTTCATTGAATGGGTTCTGGCGTTTAACATTACTCAGACATGAAGCCTTTATGGGAGTCCGTAACAGACTTCTTCTTCAATGCGCACGGAGACAGGTAGCATACATACCTCGAATCCTGCGTAACTCATGAGTCATGGACTCATGGCTCCTTTCGAGCTTGTACAGTGTAGACTGTGTAGCTCCGTCGAGTCTCGATCCTTTTGCGTGCTTCCGTACTTCATGATCACGTGTTAAGTCTACCATCAAGTACTTGCATTTTCTACATTGGCACGCATAGCAATGAATATAGTTACACACAAATGCCAAGCAGAACGTGGATTAAGACTACATGACACTCCAGCACAGAGAACTTGACTGACATTGTAGCTCCATCCGAGACCTTCAGCAACCATCGAGACCTTCACTAGCTCCATCGAGGCCGTCAGCGTCACCTCCGCCAGCAAGCGATGTGTGCTTCTTTGTCGTCAACAGCCAGCCTCGTATTTTCTGATTGCCTTGTAAGTGTCCAAAGTGAGAAACCAGATGGTCTGTTCTGTGCCTCTATCGCGACAAGGAGTAGTGCTTTTGTGCCATTCCGTATCCCTGAGTGCTCTGTCGCCTCATCTCGCTTTGTCGTGAGTAGCACGTGTGCCCCCTTTTTTTTTTGAGAGTACAATGAATTGGAAATACACACTCACACACCAACCTCGTAAGGTAGAGGCATCCATCATGAGAGATTCATGGACATGGCCAACCAAGATTTGAACTGAAGACTTTCTCCGATAGCTTCAAGGCATCAGCCACTAGGCTATGCAGAACGTGCGCTTTTGTTTTTGAGAACAACAAAAACAATCAAATTAATAAAAAGAATAGTACAAATTGTGCGGGGGCAAGAGCTAGCACACCACTTAGAGAACAAGGAGGATAAGGACATCACAAGAGATAGCTCCATACAGAGTTTTTACAATGAAGCCAAAAGAAGCCTTGTAAAAGGGAAGAACACTGAAAACATTTGCAGCCTCTCAATAGAAAACCTGCAGCTGAAAACATTTGCAGCCTCTCAACAGAGTATAAGGAGAAAAGAGCTTTCTTCCGTCTATGGGGGGGTTGTTCTAACATAATATCTTTGAAACTTTTACCCACTTTCAAGACATCTTTAATGGGAAGAATGCTTCGGAGAACTCTTTTTTCATGGACCTTGAGCATCGTAAATAAGAAATTCTTCTCTACATTGTGAAACTTCTTGAAGTTCCTTCTTAACCAAATGAACCAAATGAAGTTCCTTCTCCATAATTGCCACAAGGCAATGTCCATATGCTTGCCTGACCCAGTAATATTTCTTGAGCACCTAGATAATGCATTTTCTTCAGCTTGATATAATGGCTAATGTAGTGCCAAAATTTATTGGCATGCTAACATTCAATGAAGAGGTGTTGTAAATCTTCCTCCCTGCCACAAAAGGGACACGTCTCATCATTGATTTTACTCTTCTTGGCTCTGGCTCCTATCCATAACACATTATATATAATGAGCCCTTGTGTCAGCATCATTCAATCGTTTCTACTTCATGTAAAAATCTCTGAGTCAGGGCCTAAAATTGATGGGTTGCACAACCTTTAACATGATAGAAAATATGGATACATATTCATCTACAAATAAATATCCGTGTTTACATATGCGTGTGGCTACAACATGTGTGGAGCAATTGTGAATACTTAGATTGTTGTAGGAGAAGCAATCCCTTGAAACTACAATAAAATACTTACAAAAGCAGCCAAAGGCATATACAAACTCTAACTTGATCACGGAACTTTTAACGCTTCTAGCTCAAACAAATGTATATACACAAAAAATATTAAAACAAGAAAAAAAAAAGAAAGGAAAGTTTCATTTTACATTTGCTTCATGTTCAAAGACAAAGCTGCATAAGCTAAGAAGAATGTTCATTCAGCAAATGAAAAACATTTTTCATGAATTCGAAGAATTATCAAAGGAGTGATACATAGTTTCTATGTATCTGAAATATATGAGGTTATCCATAAGCTTAACTGAAAATGTATATATCATTCGCATAAATATGAACATTCATGATAGAGTGAGATACCACTATGCTATTGTAGAAAAACCTACAGATATGGCATGCAAATAGATGTATATGTCCATATACACATATGGCATGCAAGTACAACTTAAAGGCTTAGATTTGTAGAATAACTTATTCCTATGCAAGCATCACTGGTTTATTTCTCTTTTTCTCATATAAAAACTACTATAATATGCTTACATGACACGTACCAATATGAATGTATTGTCCTTCCTTCTATCACCTTGCTGGAGGGCGAAAAATACCTTGAGATAGCCTTAAACTGAGCTTTGAGGGCCTTAAAAATCCTCAAGGTTCATGATTGATGGAAAATGCAATATGCTGTAGAGTCAAGGCTCAATAGCTATTGAGCTGAGTTGTAAAGTGTCTGTTCAATTCAATCTTATAAACATGCATATCAATAAACTATAATATATAAATAATGGCAGACGATTTTATTATTAGTGCTTGTCAATTGACAAGTAAATTTACCTTCAACTTGTCCGTTGATAGGAAAATGTTTGCATGTCTTTGTATTATGACAGCTAAAATGTTTTTCTACCTGTTTTTTTTATAGGAAAGTAGCCTATGATGAAAAAAATCGTCAATTTTAAGCCTTGTTGGGCCTGGTTTAGTTTTAATGGTGAGTCATAACAAACACGAACTAGGTCATAAAAAGAGAACTTCCTCATCAAAACTCAAGAAAATTACATCTTATGTTTGAAAACCCTTCACATCAGTATACATACATTTCAAGAATGAAATGAAAACATGCAATTTTTTGACATTTTTTTTCATTTTTTGAAAATTTAGGAGGTCAAAATGTACCTAAAATTTGGATCCATTTAACATTGATATCTATAGAATCTATATGAGAAATATAAAAGTGATAAAAAATCTTAATAGAAAATAAAGATTAAACATGTGTTGATAGAGGACCTTCGACAATCATTCAAAAGTGCAATAGAACATCGTTTCATTATGTGAAATGCTTTTGAGCAATTGTATAAGCACCCAAAATGTCATAGATTTTCAAATTAATTCACAACTTTCTTGATCTACTTCTACACCTCCATCTTCAGATGCATCTGATTCAGTGTGAGATTGTTGGGAGCTCTCTTCTTCTTCTTCTTCTTCTTCTTCTTCTTCTTCTTCTTCTATATCAACAAGAGTCCTATCCTCATCCAAGTACATATCAAATTTTGCACGATCATGCATAGATCTTCTTGTTTGCCTATGATTAGATGTCCCATATACATCTCGAAGCTTTTGCTTTATCATATTGATCATTGCTTTCCTCAAGTGCCCCATTTTTGTCAAGGCAAAATCATAAATGGGCCTACATAAATATTCCTTTTTGGTGGATGCATAAAGCTTTGAAGTGTATCTGCATTACATGCTTGGTCCACATTCATTGATCTTTGTGTGCTAAAATGCCATGTGAATGGAATATCAATCGGCCAATGCCCTGCAATGGTATTCTTTATAATCTCTTCTTGATTATTAAAAAACTTATCGCACCAAGATAAATCTTGATCTCCAGCATATTTTTTTGCATGCTACTATGTGTCTTCTTCTCCATAAGTACATGCATCCACCTTTTACTTTGCTCAACCACATTTCCACATCTTTCCATATTGCTTTTATCTTCACATGGTGTTTTTTTTGCACCATCCAAAGGCAAATTAGGCACATGCAATAAAAATCTACATCCATCTTTAGGTTACCACCCTAGAGAATATGAATATTGCTTTGCGAATAAAACAGTAATGTCATTAACCCTCCTCATAAAGAATACATGGTTGAAACTAATGTTTTGCAATGGATCCAAAACCTTAGTACTGGTATCAATACCTGCTAAGCAAAACTGCTTAAAGTCATAAATCTATGTAAGGTGTTGAACTTCAGGCTTTCCAAGTATATGCTTCAGAAATCAACATAGATAATATTGGAAGAGTAAAAGCATTATGGCATGCCAACCTCTTAGAGACGGTACTCAACCTTTGATCAATGTGATCATGAGTGTGCCCAACCAAAAGGAAATTTACCTTAACCTTCTAAAACATTTGTTTATCAACAAGCATGCATAAATATCCAAAGATTGTAGAATTTTTACTCTCTCTTGTAGTGTTATCAAGTTGCAAATAGAGATTTTGTGGCAAAAGACCCTCCCATGATTGGAAAAATTTATGAATCACAGTAGCCATAAGGTTTGGATCATTATGCACATTGATATGTGAAGAAATCCTTCGACTTTATGGTTCCATTGTATACCAAAGCACCAACCAAATGCATTTGAACAAGGACTTCATCTTCAATGTCCTTAGGAATGCGATAAAAATGGTGCGGACATGTTTTCTTTTGATCCATACCATGAATCAACAAAAACATGTAATGCTCTGGATTTTTGAGTGCTTTACTTTGATGATGAATTGCTTTCTTTCTTTCTAATCTTGACTCTCACAATGGTTTTTTAGAAGACTTTTAAAATTATCTTTTTCTTGTGGTGTTGTGGCCCCCTTTGCCATGTTTTTTCAAAGTGGCAAAAACTGAGCATTCACCCATTCTAACTGTACCAGGAATACTCACATTGCTAAACTATTCTTTCCATAATCGAGTAAAATATCAATACATGACATACTTCTCATTTTTACTTTCCATCTCTTCTTTATAAACTTGAAATAAAATACTTCTTGACGAGTAAAGTTATCTAACAAATGTAACCTTCCAGTTGTCACCATAACTTCACAATGCAAACTAAAATAGTTCATCATCCAACTTATTGCGTGATGACCAATAGGACCTTTGGTCCCAACTCCCTCATATGTATCAAAAATGAGATCTCCACATATAAGCCATTGTTGAATCTTATGTATTCTGCAATTCTCCACACCCATCACAATTTTAAATGTAGCCCTAGAACATCAGATCGCTTGATGAAAGTAATATTCAAAAGCAACATGTGTTACTGACATGTTATCATCAATCATTTGCATATGAGAAACAAGGTATAAATCTTGCATTTCACTATCTAAATGGATGAATTTCTCTCTTAGATACTTTATTTTATTCATTCCTAATTTATACAAACATTTCAAACCACAAAAATGCTTCACAATGTCTAATGCAATTTGTCTATCTGAAGCAAGGAATTGAAATCTTTTTTGACTTACTTCACAAGGCCTTCGCTTAAAACACCACATGCTTTGTATTCTCTCTCTCTCTGTCTCTCTCTATCTCTCTCTCTATTGATATTCTTTGCTCCACATGCACTTGAATCTGAAGAGAGATCAATAGGTGGATCAGGTTCAATAGATGGATTGGATTGAGCATTGTTGCATTGAGAATCTAACTTAAATGACTCAATTGAGAACACAAAATCATTTATACATTCTAAGCCATGGACATCATTCATGAAAGGATCCATTGAAAACAACAAATTTGAAAGTCTATCAACTCGATCAGTAGAGACAGGTGCTACCCAAGAATCTACCAAAAAGAGAGAGCTCATCTTCAATGAGAGTGGAAGTGTAGGAGCATTCCCTTTATAATATACAAATAGTGGAAGTGTAACAAGTAATTATATCTCCCAAATCATGTATGTAGATAATTATGAAGATGGATTGTGCCCATTATTATGGGTTGTAAGATTTGAGTTTATGTCATAATCAAGAATCATTTAGAGGTATGATATCATTGCTCATTAAAAATTGGTTAGGCAATCCATCAATGCATTTATGATAAATATGGGATTGAGGCTAAATGCATCTATGGGATTGAGGCCACGAGTTCCTTTGAGTTAATCATTTAATCTAACAAATTGAATGTGAGTGTAGAAAAGGGAGACCAAATTGGATCTCACATGGAATGAATCACGCAACATGAAGAGAAAAGATAAGAACTAATGCACAATCTGATGCAATTACGAGGCAAAGGAAAGAGTTGCACAACAAGAAATTAAGAGAAAAGAATATCAGTAAATGACCACTTATTTTATTATTGAGGGTGGATCAAAATCAATCCAAGCTTACACCAAGATGGATTTGACCTTTTAAAGTAGTGGAACTTACTTGGAATGCATGATAATCTAAAGTATGTAGAATTTGATTTACTAAGACCATGCACAAGGGTCTTATGTGGGGAAGTGTAAATTCCTAGGATGCAACTTTGTGTGATTATCCTTGAAAACTATAGCAGTGTTCCTTAGAATGGTTTCATGAAAGGGTAAAAATTGGAGTTTAACCCTAATATTAGAACCATTTTCCATTTAAACTCTTAGTTTTTATCATCTTTCTTCTCATAGCCCTATTGAAATTGTCATTTTATCAGAATTGAACTTACGCCTAAAGATCATTTGCATAGCTAACAACTTAGGAGCTATTTTTGTTAATTCTGTCTTTTTACTGCTTAAAATCACCTTACTTTTATAATCCTAGCCTATGTGGAAAGGATCACCTTACTTTTATAATATTGCTACAAGATGTAATTGATTGGAAAGAATAGCAGAGAAACTAAAAAATGTTTTCCGCACACATCATGAAGCTAAGTTTGCACCTCCTTCTTCACTTGATGTGCTATGGGAAATGACAAGCCAAGCCCAAAAACACATGTAATGAAATTTGCACATACTTTTAAGCAATTCCTACACTCCCTTCTCATCTATGTGGGCTTAGTGGAAGTAAGTGCAACCTCATATGATGTGAAGGAAAGCACTCATTTGAGCCTTGAGCTCTATTGCTGGTTAGACATGTTATGTAAATTCATTTAATTTGTAGGATAATGATGATTTAACATTGGTATTGAGAGTAGCTAGTTTATGCATATTCCTCCTTTAAAAATTTGGAGTTCTTAGGTGTCTTTGACTTTGGGCTCAAACTTTATCCTAAGCTTTTAAAGAAATTGTTAAAACACCAATGGAGTCTCGAACATGACTCAAAGACTCCAAAGTTTGAACAATTGAGAAAGAGTGTCATTCACAACTACTCCTCCTCCTCCTCTTGCTTGGTGGTGATGAAAGAATATACATATCTTGAGATACATATTTTGCCTCAATCCCATAGATAACCAAATGTGGTATAAACAAGTTTGATCTGGCTAAAATTGGTTGCCTCTTGCTTCAATTCTATAGTCTAGTTGTGCCATCAAGTGACACCTAGTTTGACGCAGTTATAGCAAGTTAGTTCTTGGTTCAATTCATCCGAATTTCTATAAATAGGTCCTAGGACCTGAGGCTCATTTTACAAATGTGCGAGTCAAGATAGAGCACAAAGAGCAAAAGAGCATAGAGAGAAGCCTAAGAAAAGCAGAAAGTCAGTAATGGAGAAGAAGGGAGCTAGCAAAATGTCTCACAAGTAACCTAAATTTACCTAGCAATTAAAGATTCCAAAAAGATTCCTTTTTAAAACCCTAGAAATTGCATTACTTTTGTTGAACTAATTCACAGTTTGGTCCCACTTCAGAGTGATGGAACTCGATGCCAAACATCAATTTCAGGAAAAGTTGATGCCAAGCATTTCATTTTGGGGCAAACTCAATGCCAGGCATCAAATTTCATGTGAGGTCGATGCTTGGCATTGAGCTAACCGGCAAACTTGATGTCGGGTATCGAATTGGGTGAGAAGGTCAATGCAAGGCATCAAAATTTTTGCCCCATTTGATGCCTAGCATCAAGTTTCCCCACATCAGTTTGATGCCTAGTATCGAATTGGACCTGAGGGTTCATGTTTCGCATAGGCCTGACCCCCGATATTGATGCCTGACATCACCTTGGCCATTGAGGTCGATGCCTACCATCAACTTGTACACCAAATTCGATGCTAGGCATCAAGTTGGAGCACAAGCTTGATGCCTCACATCGACTTAGCACCCAAACATTGAGATGAATTCTATTCCTAGGATGATTTCATACCCTTAACTAACATAAATTTTATCACTTCAAGGACATTAAGAATCGAGATGAGAAATTCTTTAAGAAGGTGAAGATGATGCTTAGCTCAGCAAAGGGTGCTTGGGAGAAAAGCATTCGACATCCTCTAAAGCCAAAGAAGATCATCTTGTCTTTATCCTCTGAGCGTGCAAGTAATCCAATGGCCATATCATCATGTGGTCATAGCAGTGTTGAGCCCATTAAGGAACAGATAGGCCAAAATGATAAATCCAAAGAGACCGAAGTCAGTAGGAAAGATAGAACACTTCAAGACATGACCAATCTTGAGTGTTTCCTTCAATACATTGACAAGAAAAATGCCACCCTAGTTGTATTTGTTGGGGCCTATGGGAAGGGAAAGATTACCACCATGCAAGTTTTTTAATATGGCCTTGTGTTCAAGGTGGACTACAAAGAATAGGACTCAGACAACCTTCGTTTCCTAGTCGAGAATTCAAAATTTTTTAGGAATACAATTTGCGAAATGGAACTCCTTTGTCCGGAATGTTGTGTGCCATAGAGGCTCATTGAGATATGTAGGGTTTTGGACAATTTGATAGCGAGCAAAGGAAGGTGAAACCTATAAATTCAAAGGGAAAATAGCCCATACAAAAGAAGCCCCAGAAGAAGACCAAGCCAACTGATGTGGAATCAATAGAAAGTTCACACTCTCAGGATCACATAGTTTCCATTGGAGGAGATCTTGCATCTAGGATATTGCTTACAGAACATAATAAAATTAGAGAGGATATTTTCAAGAGGAGGATAGTGAAGAAGGGAAACTTTTCCACCTCCCCATTACCATAATCAATAGACCCCCAATAGATCCACTTACAAGAAGGAGGCCTCTTGAGATAAGGGAGCCACTTGCATGTACAAAATCTTAAGAAGAAGATGAAGATAAATCCACATGCAACCATTGTACCATTCTTGGTAATGGTCAATCCAAAGGAATGCGGCTTGATGGAGGAATTCAACGAAGGTTTGTGTGATGACTATACATACTTTGCTATTGGAGGATAACACTCTGTAGAGGCCCAAAGATATCTTGTAAGAGAGCATCCAACTACATACTTCTTCAGGTATGTAGAGTGTAAAATCTATGTTGGTTTGACTACAGTCAAGGCCAAAATCCTAGCTTGGGACCACAATAAAGACAATGATTACAGGTAGAAAATGTCATCCATTGAGCGTATCTGATTCTTCCACAATGAGTATGTTGATTCCCTAAGGGTAGATGGTGGAAGGATCCATCCAAATTTGAGAAAGCAGTGTCTGATAGAGGTAGTGATTATAGTGGATGACAATGTGAAGTCATATGCATTCCATAAATTTGACCCATGGTTCCAACTCATCTTCAAGGCAGGGGGAAATATGGGATCTCTAGGATAAAATATTCACGATTTGGGAGAACAAAGAGGTGAAAGGCCAAAAATAGAAAAAGGAAAAAGTAGATCCTTAGGTGGATGCAAAGGGAAAGGGAAAAGAAAAATGATCTCTCCATTGAAGAGGTTGCTTAGGATATGAAGTTGACACCTTGGAGAGCATTGCAAGGCATAAAGGATGGCACTTTGATAATTTCAACATTTTCAAGGGTCATTTCCAAAGACCTAAGCCTTGAGGAGATGGTCATAGAGCTAAATAAGTAAGTAGAGTCTTGTCATTGATCGATTTTACTTGCTCCTTGAGTAACTTATCATGTTGCTTTAAAGCTCACAATGTGGTCACAAGGCTTATATGAAGATTTAGAAGGTGATGATGAGGAGGCTTGGGTGCTTCACATGGAGTGACGTCCAAGCAAAGTACCCGACCACCTCCTCATACAAAGCATTGCGAGAATACTTTATATTGTTTAACAACTGGGTGAGTTCTCTTGCTATTAGAATTTAGTATGATTGAGTTTGTCGATAAGTTGGTGCTATTCAATGTGGGGCATCAAATTATAGGAACAGACATGCTAGAAGTCAATGCCTAGCATCGAATGTTGGTAGAATTGTTATGTTGAACATGGACATTCAGTCACAATTTAGTGTCAAGCATCAAATGTCAATAGGATTCCAATGCCAAACATCATATTTTAATAGAGACTTGACTCATGTATAGCTTCCCATAGGTAGTTGATGCCAAGCATTGACTTGAAGCAAGTTAGATGGTAGTCGGGCTTAAACTATTTATTCATTTAAGTCTCGTAGCAAAGATTTTATCCATTTATCAATGCTAAACATAAGAAACATTGATCATTAGACATTGTATTCATCATGTGATGAATTTGAGCATCCTTTACTATCATTACTTGAATCATTTATTTGGAAATTTTTGGAGTCTCTTTGGCTCCCCTTGCCTCAAAATTGTCCTCTACCTCCTGCATTATTATGTTGTTGACCTTGCTCCTGGTTATTGTGTCCTCTTCCACTTCCAAAGCCTCTACCTGTGCCTCTTCCTCTACCAAAGTAGAATACTTGCTCAGAACTAGGTCTTCCTTGGGAGTTTGGGTCCTCACGGCCAAGATTCTTTTCCTCAATTATCATCATGGACACTAGATCAACAAAATTTGGAATCTTTTCCCTGGTTTGAATAGAAGTTCTAAATTTCTTATATGCAATTCCTAAACCACAAACAAAAAAATTGAAATAGTATACAAACAATGAAAATCATACTTACAATAATTAGCCATATATTTTTCTTAGTGAACCTCTTCAATAACCTGCAATAGAGAGAGAGAGACAAAGAGAGAGAGAGAGAGAAACACAAAGAGATATCATAAGTGTAGTGCAAATATGAATGTTGGTTCACTCTTCAATCAAATGCATAAAGAATGAGCATCAAAGAGTGATGTGTGTTTTTTGTTATGATCATACATAGGTGTTGCATAAGTGATGCTAAAGCATCATACAAACAAATAAGCATGCACTGATTTGTAGTGATTATTGGTGTCCCATAAGAGATGCCTAGAGCATCACATACATGATGCCTACTATTAGCATCGCTTACATGACATCATTGCATATGTGACACTTTTATAGCATTGCATATGTGAAACTTTTTAAATGTCACAGATACCCTCATACAGAATGTTGATATGACCCTTGTTTGAGCGATGATACATGTGCACATAGTAGCATACCAACAAAATTGCATTGTGTCATCAGTCACTATAGAGGATCACTTCTTGTAGTGACTATAGGCCTATCATGGAGTTTTTCCATCAAGTGCCTTGGAGTAACTTCAATTCAAGATATAGACAACAATATTGAGGATGTCTACCCAAAATTATTGGCAAAACCTTTCCCTTCAAGTTGCACCTTGCCATCTCCATGATAGTTTGATTCCAGCATTTTTCAACTCCATTTTGTTTAGGAATATGTGCCACTATGAGTTCATGCTTGATTCTAGTTACTCTTACAAAAATCTTCAAACTCTGTTGATGTAAATTTACCACCATCATTTTTCTTGAAGTTCTTCATCATCTTCCTTGTTTTAGTTTCAACAAGTTAAATCCATTTTTTGAAGTTACCAAAAGAATAAGACTCACCACAAAGGAAGTACACCCACATCTTCTTTCTATAGGCATTGATGAGTAACATGAAGTAGGAAGATCCACCCAAGGCATATGTAGGAAGCTTTCTACACAAGTCGACATGCACCAACACTAGATGATAGCTTGTTCTGTTCTTTCTTTCTTGTGGAAATTCCTTCCTTTACTGATTTCCCATCATGCAAGCTTCACATGGTTCTTTCATGTTTGCATCTGTGGTAGGTGTGCAACTATACCCCTGGAATGCATCTCATTTGGTATTGGCTATCCAACATGAATGAATCTCTCATGTCATAGCTTACTTGTTTCTACACTTGTATTGGGTGTAATAGCACAAAACCTATAGGTTTTTCATCCTAATGTCAATCCAAAAAATGTAGTTGTTATTATTAATAATAGTATCTCCTATATTGCTGAAAGATACTTCATAACCTTAATCAATTATAGAGTCTACTGAAAGAAAATTTCATTTGATTTGAAAACACATTTGAAATCTTTCTTATATCCCCATTATAATCAATGAAAGAACATGTACACTTGCCCTTTGAAGAACATTTTACATTATTGCCTACCTTTATAGTGATGGGTTCCCTTAGAGGTGATAAGGAACTATAAAGGTCTTTTCTACTCATCATGTGATGAGAGGCACCACTATCCAACACCCATGACTCATTTGTTCCTCAATCTTTAGCCAATGAGCATACCTCCTTTATCATAACAAATAATCAAGATCTATTTCTAGAGTGTTAGTAGAATCCTTATTCTTGCAACTTTTTGAGGAGCAATTCTTTTCTACCTTCTTGATGTGATAATCTTCAATTCTATGGCCTTTTGATGGAGACATTCTCCCTTGAAATCTTTTTGTTGTTCTTCTTTTGAAGGGTCCTTTGGGATTTAGTGTGAATGTGGCATCTCCTTTGTTGCCACCCCTCCTTGTCTTGAACCACATCTCCTCCTCCATGAGTAAGGCATTGAATTGTTTAGAATTTATAGGTTGATGTTCAATTTGAGTGTTGAGAGCATTTACCAAACCATCAAAACTTTGTGGATAGATTCAAAGACAATGCCAAGCTAGATCCTCCCTTGACTTTTGTACACCTACTCTCACCATTTGATCCAATAAATTCTTAATGAGAGTGATGAATGCCTCTGTAGTCTCCCTATTGCCAAACCTTTCAGTTGCTACTTGATTCTCCAAGTTTTGAATCCATGTCTGATTATGAGGTTCATATTGATTTTTCAATATGTTCCATTCTTCACAAGCCTTGGCAGTATAATGAATGAGATTCAGAATGCTATCAATAGTAATTGTAACTAGAAAATAGAGTGCTTCTACATTTTTTTATTTCCAAGCACGTAGAAGATCAACATCAGCAAGAATAATTCAACCATGATTATTTGGATCATGTGTTTCTTGGGGCTCATGATCACTCCCAAGAATAGTTTCCGAAAGCTCATATGAATCAAGGATATATGTGATTTTAAACATCCAGAGGTTGTAATTAGTACTATCAATTTTACCTTCCATGAGGCTCGCGGTTGCATCCACAATGTTAAGCAACATCATTGTTGCTCGTGCTTGTGCTTTACATACTCTTATTGATGAATCACTTTGATTCCTACTCATAGATGATGATGCACCACTTGAGATCTTCTTTCCTTTATCATTGAAGCCTCTGAAACCTCCATGTTTCTATGTCTACACCACTTAAAGCCTCTTGAGCTCTGATACCATGCATGAATTAATAGCACAATGTAATAGACAAACAGACAGATTCGAGAAAAAATATAGACAAAGAGAAATGCAGATTGAGAGATAGAGAACTCGAATTCTCCAATTTTTAAGAGCTATGTAGCTACAAATGATGTTGTCCACTCATGCAGTCCCAATATGGAGATTAGATGGAGATCTAGATAGACTCTAGTTGAAGGGCTTACTAGTGTGCAATGTTGTATAGAGCTTCACATAGGCCCTACTTATATAGCTTTTACAATGGGAGTTGGTATAGATAAACATAGCCGAGAGAGACAAAACATATAATCTGACAATATCCTCATGACCAAAATGCCCTAATGTAGCAACCCTATGGGCTAGGTAGATAGGCCTTCTGAACGCCACAAAAGGAGACAAGCCTGCTTGTGCACTCCCGTCTTTAAGGCTATGCAAGGAAACCATGCGGCACTACAAAGACTTTATTTTCACCTTGAAATTCAATCCAATGAACCGCAAATTTATGTCTTACCTAACCTCATGGTAGACTCACAAATATCATCTATTATTTCCAATTGTCACATATAAATCTCATCTAACTTAGAAGTTAGGGTTCCACAAATGTCAAGCTCTCACAATGGCTTCTCCTCATAATAAGGGCCTTATAGCTTAGAGAACCATGTATCATTTGTGGTCACTTGATGGTGGAGTATTGAGTAAATCTAGCAACTAACAAAATTATCATTTCTTATACTTTATATTTTCTATCATGTTGGAAGCCCGCTAGAGAAAAAGTTCTATAATTTGGAGCCATTTTTTAGAGATTGTTTTGAAAAAGGAATCTCAAAACAAAGGGTATATTTAAGATTTAATCAGAGTATATTGCCTTCTAAGAGATAATTATGGGTTCATAATTATCAAAGATGTGAACATGACCAATAAGCTTGATAGGAAATGGCCTGTTAGAGCTCTGTTTGATCAAATGAGTCTTGATCCAACTTATTTTGAGGGAAATATCAACTCTTCACCCTGAAAGGGGCTTCTCAATGGATGAGGCACAAGCTTATTTCTATTCTATTTTATACCTTGAAAACCCATGTTAAAGGTCATAAGCTCATTACCTTTCTCTAGTTAACTTGTAATAAAGTTAAAGAGCATGTCAAGATTAGCAAGGATTAGAGAAGGTTTGTGGACATTAGACAAAGAGACTCCATCTCGTTATCTATAGTAAGCATCAATGCAACTAGAGTGGAGGACATTTTTAAAGCAAAGAATCTTTGGTTGAAGGGTTTGAAAATATAGAAGGATCTTTGGAACTTTCATAATAGAATATGGATGCAACTCAAAGACACTAACCATTACCTCTTGATTGCATTCTTCTTAGAATCCATATTATGGAGGAGGCAGGAAATAAAATAATTAAAATTTACTAGAGGCCTCCATCCCAAGGGATTACCTATGGAAGAGGAGATGTTTTATGAATGATATTCCTCAGGATTCTAGAGAGGTGAATTTCTTGTAGAAGTAAATAGGACATGGAACATTTCTTGGTAAAAAATAATATGGGATCTAAACTTCCATATCATAGGGAAACCCTTCAATGAAGCTTAGGCATTTATCTTTCTTTGGTAGATTCTTCATGGAGGAATTCTTCACCTCTTGTGTGAGTGGGTTGTGAAATTTATATCCCTTTTGCTCAAGGGAACACCCAATGAAGATACATTTTTATGCTTTTGGATCAATTTTTGTCCTCAACTCATCTAAGACGTACATATGCCATACAACCAAATACTTCCATATGTGATAAGTTTGGTTTTTGACTTGTAAACATCTCTTCAAGTTTAAATTGATGCACAATAATAGTTAGAGTTCTATTCATGACGTAAACAACAATATGCACAACTTCTGCCCAATAACAATGAGGCATATCTTTCTCAACCATCAAGGATGGTGTTATTTCTACAATATGTTTTTTTTTCTTGGAATTCAACAATACCATTCTATTGTGATGTGCACTTACATGAGAACTCTCATCAAATTCCATGACTTTTGGAAAGCTACTAAACGCATTTGACATGTATTCACCTCCTCCATCAGATCGTAATGTCTGAATATACTTCCCTCTCTCCTTTTCCACCATAGCCTTAAAATTCTTGAAGTGAGTGAACACATCACTCTTCTCTTTCATGAAGTATACCGATACTTTCTGTGTATGGTCATCAATGAAAGTGACATAAAATCAGTAGCCTCCCATACATGTCCTTGCAAGACCCCAAACATCTGTGTGCTATTTCTAGCAGATTCTCACTAACATGCTTGTCATGCAGAGATGATGCCCTTGATTACACACACATACCATTATACACACACATATACATACATGCACATGCACATACACACACATATACATACACATACACATTCACATGCACATACACATACACACAACATATATAACACATACATACACATACACACACATACACATACACACACATGCACAAACACATGCATACACATACACACAACATATATAACACATACACACACATACACATACACATACACATACACACACATGCACAAACACATGCATACACATACACACAATACACATACACATACACATACTGTTAGCTCCGAAAATGATTGATTTTATGCACTAATGCGGTTCTATTTGGCAGGAAAATACGTTTGATTTCAGGTACTTGAAGAGTGGAATTGATGATGGACAGAGTGTCATGACAAAGCTTGTTTCGCCTTCTTGGCTCTGATGATTTTGCTGCACGATATACTTGTCATAATGGATTCTTCTCTGATTTGTACATTGTTTCAGAAGATAGTAAGAAGTTAAATTTACAACAATAAAAAGAGACACTCATGCGTTCATGGAGGTTTGCACAGAAATACCGTTCTTTATTTTACCCAATAACAAGGATGGTGAAAGATTGGAATGTGCGTTCGTCAATGCTCCATCTTAATGCATTCATGAAGACGGAGGTAGGAAGGCTGGGAAAGGTCACTCTTGCCCAAGAAATTTTAATAGGGCCGTTTCAGCAGGTCTTTGAAACAATGAAGAGATGTGGATGCAAACCAAACCTTATAACATACAATGCTATCATAGATGCGTGTGGTAAAGGAGGAGTCGATTATAAAATGGCATTCAACTTCCTTGAGGAGATGGAGAGGGAATGGGTTGATCCTGATAGGATCACGTTCAATTCTTTGATTGCAGTTTACAGTAGGGAACACATGTGGGAAGAGGCTGCAGATTTGATCGAGAAGACTCTTGCAAAAGCCAATGCCTAGATGGTCGCTATATTATTTTCCTCCTGTATGGCAAGTCCGTTTTTGGCTCTGACAAGGGAAACAGAAAAGGGGGCAGTTTCTCCTTCTTTGTTTGGATCTGTACAGGCACACATGGAGGGCGAACGCTTTCTGTTATACACGACCAGGGGCGGGTCACGGCTACAAGGGGGGAGCTCTCTGACGAGGAAAAAGGGGGGGAGAAGTTCTTATTATGATCAAGGGGAATTGGGGGAAGGTCAACACTACTGACACCTTCCTCACAACGACCGAGACTGGAGACTTCCTCACAACTTCCTCAGAACAGAGTGCATTAGCTGCAATCACTAAGTTTTTCTCACGCTGCGGGGAGGGGATGGCTTATCTTTGGGCGGACTTGTCGGAAGGGATCCAGGAACAACAGCTGTGGGAGGACTAGTTCGCTGCGGAGTATGATGAAGGGGGGAGTTTTGGCCATGGAAACAGTCGAGGGAGGACGACCTTCCGTTATACTGGACGTAAAAGGAAAGCTCAAGTCGGAGAAACTAGGTACGTGTACTTCTTAACAGTCGACTCCCTAAGCAAGTTGTTGCTGTTGTAGGACCTTCGGTGATTAGTTTTACACCTGGTGAAAAGCTCCCATGCGTCGTCACCTGATGGAATGCTCAATAGTGAATCGAAAGTATGGTATCTGCTGCTTGCTTTCACTCTCAGAGAAATCACACGAACTGGAGAAACTCTGTTACCGGATGCCACAGGTGATGGATCGGCCAAAGATGGTTGATGTCCATTTCGGATAGATCACCCACAACAGCGTCATGCTCACTTAGCAAGCTTTCAGGTCCTTCTACGGGCGGTCACAAGCTTGTAATCCTCTCTGTAACGTCATTAGACTGTGTGAGGCGGCCCGTAACCCCGCGAGCTGTTTTTGTCGAAGCCTAGTGCACTCATATCAGAACGTGTAATTTGCACAGTGCTCTGAAGAGGTTTGTATCTGGGGTGGATTTATCCTCGCCGGGTGGTTGGGACCACAAGCCGCAGCTAGTTTCGCCATAGGCTTGGAAGTATGTGATTGTGTCTTAGCTACGCGCCATAACGGGTTGGTAGGCAGGTGGAGCGAGATAACGAGAGGATCAAAATAGCGAAATTAGAGGAAAGTTGACGTCTGTGTCACAAGCCACGAAGTGGCAATCAAGGAGGAATCTGCTTGAAGAAATTCAGCGAGGAGAGGTGTGGGGAAGCCCTTGAAGGTTGACAAAAGGGAGATAGTGGGTGTGTGCATGAGAGTAAGGAAGAGGGGGAACAAGCATGTGCGGTGTGCCTAAGGGGAAAGGGTATGCTGTAGTCGATGAGCCCTGGTGATCCTTGGTAATCAACAAGATCAAAGGAGGTATAATTGTTTTTGGTAGCAGGTGTGGAGTAGTAACTCTCTTTCTCTCTATCCTTGCATATGGGCCGAAGGGGATCGAGAGCTACAGGGATTTCTTGGGCTGGTGAAGAGAGGGGAGGATAGCTCCATTTAGCAAGGGGGTAGGATAATAGGTGGTGCTGGAAGGTGCAAAGCCTTGCAATAGTTGACGGGTGGAGGATGTGGTTCAGTATCCCCTTATGTTGAATTACGGGCCTATTAATGGGTAGTTCAGCAAAGGAGCAATGGGTATATGCTATGGAATGTATCCCACTGGCGATGCATGAGGCTCCCATGAGGTGAACCCTGCGTTCTGTGGTAACCACAAAACTATATCCATCATCGTTCGTTCATTACATGTATTATCACTCTATGATATGGTCATGAGAGTCTCGGGACAGCCGCTCCTTCGCAGCCAGGCTGATCGATATATATTTCAGAAAGCTCTGTAGTTCTAATGAAATCACATTTACGCCTCATTTGACAACAATTTTCCACGAAGATCAGCTTCATTCAGTATGTGATTTGATGCATCTCCTCCGAATGGGAGAAGTACATTTCTTATGGTGAATTTCACTGGCGAAACGGCGAAGATATTCTCCTTTCGCAATTGTTTAGCAGTGTTTCCCACACTTCTACAAATGCACCTATGGTTCAGTGTTTGCTATTGAAGCAGAAAAGAAATTTCACTTTTCTGGACTGGCTCTCTGTTCACTTATGCACAGTGTTCTCTGTTTCATAGTCACGGTAACCTGACTCTATTCCGTGGAAGACAAGTGCATTGAATCTGTGGACCTAAGACAAAGGTCAGAATTCGTATAGAAGCGGGCTTAGGTGGGTACATTTGTTTGCTATTGAAGAGTGGACACCCTCACAGCAGTAGGAGCTAAGAAGCTTGTTCCTGGAACAAGGCACTGTGTACAAACAGATCTGAAGCCGAGCGTCCAGCCTAAGAGGAATAGGATTCCAAAAGGGGAGAGGAACAAGCTCCCTCTAGATCTTATTCCTGGTTTTCCTAATGACTGGGCAGTAGCTTGCCTGCTTCGAGTTCCACGCCTTTTCCATAGAAATCCTCGCTTGGTTTGTAGAAAGTGGTATCGCCTGCTGACGAGCAACCACTACTTTTCTCAGAGAATTCAGCTCGGTATTGTTGAGGAACGGATGTACCTAATCAGGCGTGATCGAAATGGACGTTGGGTGAGTTTGTTTCCGTGATAAGGTAGGTATGTTTGATGATTCGGTCATTTGACTTCAAGTCTTGGGAGATAGAAATAAACAACTGCATAATCACATATGGATGATAAAAAATCTCAGCTTAAATGAAAACATCAGCTAGCAGGTGTTGGTGCAACGCTTATTGCGGAATTCGCTTACACCACAGAAACTAAGCTAGAGTGATGTTAGAACACCTCTATAATCATCAGTAGCTTAGCAAACTTTTTGAAACTAAGAACTTTATAACTGTATTTAGTGAACACCGAAATTCACTTCATAGAAAGCTTCACGATTTCTTTAAGCTTCAATTCTGAACTGATTTACACTACTGTATTAGCTTACAGTTAAACAATCTTTGCGTCACTTAACTTTTTCAAAATTGTGTTTTGAACTCACCAAAATTCCACCGGAACTTCACCTGACTCTCACTGGAATGTTACCGTAATTTTACCGAAATCCTGACGGAATAAACTGTAACTTTGTTTGTAATTACTTAAAATGTGTATACATGAAGTAAGAAAGTGATGCATGAACTTTCTTCACTGAATGAACTCTATCTGAAGTTTAAGGAAAAACTTCATCAGTTCTGGATGCCTCTTTCCAGTCAGACTTTGTACTGTGTGTACATATCCATTTCACTGAAATCTTTGATCAATTTATAGTTGAGACTTATAGCTACAAGATAAGCTATATCTCATACAAAACTTTACACTGTACTTCAAGATCTAGCTCATAGAAGTACCGGAAAACTTTACTAAGAAAAAATTTTAACTGTTAACTAACTTTTCACCGTAACATGAAATCTCACAGATTTCTTCACATACGAAGAATGCGCTCAACTTCCACATGAACATGTGTTTTCTATTAGAGAAGATGTGTACAAAAATTGACTCGGCCTCACTTTGCTCATAGTCATGGGAACTCTCCTATACTGAGTAGTTTCTCCTTACCATCTCTCTCAGATGAATACCCAACTGTTCAGTTTTAGTCATTCATCTCTACATACGCAATCTATGGCATCTTCTATATCTCACTTCTATTCTCTAACTCATATGCTCACTACTTTTCTACACGCACTCTTTCTCTTATATACATTTTGATCCGGTTTCAACAGACTCTAATTCTGGAAGTTTCTACTGTATATCACAGTCGTGAATTTGTCCCTTCACTAAGCCTTTGATTTTTCTTCTGAAATGCTTTGTTTGTGCTTTCCTTTATCTTGATGTTGTTATGCATAATTAGTGAGTGAATCTCCAACAGCTCCCCCTCAATCACTAATTTGCATCTTCCGTCTTCATATATCCTTCTTTTCTTTTATACATGCCATTTCTTTGAATCTACTTGTCTTTACTCCATCTAAGCTCTTTGTCAGAATATCTGCAATCTGATCTTTCGTAGGAGTGAATACCAATTCAATCTCCTTCTCCATTACCTTTTCCCTCAGGAAATGATACTGAATCTCTATGTGTTTTGTTCTTGCATGAAATACTGGATTTGCTGCAAGATATAACGAGCTCATATTGTCTCCATGTATGATAGGTATACCTTGATCAATACCCATGCTTTTGAACAAGGTCTGCATCCATATCACTTCTTTAGCTGCTTCCACGAGTCCTTTATATTCTGCTTCTGTTGACGACAAAGCTATTGTGTGTTGCTTCTTTGAACACCATCTTACAAGCTTATCTCCTAGGTATATCATATATCCATGTGTTGACCTTGTGTCATCTTGACTTCCTACCCAATCTGAGTCACTGTATGCTCTCAGCTTTATATCTGACGTAAAAGGATAATATAATCCTTCTTTTATAGTTTTAATATATCTAAGAACTCTTTGTCCTGCAACCCAATGTTGATCTTTCAGACAATGCATAAACTGTGAAAGAACTCCCACTGCATAACTGAGATCCGGTCTTGTTAGCGTAGCATAAATTAAACTTCCCACTAACGACTAATACTTCCTCATATCTTTAAACTCTGCACCACTATATTTGTTGAGTTTATGATTTACTTCAAGCGGTGTTGAAGCTTCTCTGCAATTCCCATATTAAACTTCTTCAGTAAGTTTAGGAGATACCTTTCTTGCGAAACATATATACCATGATCTGTATATGACTTCCATTCCAAGAAAATATGATAACTTTCCTAGATCACTGATCTTGAACTCCTTTTCAAGCAGTCTCTTTACCTCTTTGATTCCTTCATTTGAGGTTCCTGTGATTATTATGTCATCTACATAAATACAAATGTAGATCATACCTTCATCTGTTCTTTTAACGAGTAGACTTGCATCAGCTTTTGAGCTTTGGTATCCAAGGTCATTGAGATACTTCACAAGTCTGTAATTCCAAGCTCTTGGAGCTTGCTTCAATCCATAGAGAGCTCTTCTTAATCTGCAAACATGATTTGGGTAACAAGAACTTACAAATCCTTCAGGTTGTTCCATGTAGACTTCATCTGATATATATCCATTCAAAAATGCATTCTTTATATCCTGCTGACTTAGCTTCCATCCTTTTGATGATGCTATAGCAATCAATGTCCTTATGGTTGAGATCTTCGCCACCGGACTAAACCTATGCCATATGTCTGAGCATAGCCTTTGACCACCAGTCTAGCTTTATATCTGGCTATCCTTCCATCTGCAAGCTTCTTGACTTTGTAAACCCATTTGTTTCCAATCACTTTCTTACCATTTGGTTTCTGAACAAGATCCCAAGTCTTGTTTTCTTCAAGAGCATTGAACTCCTCCCTCATTGCTTCTTCCCAATTTTTCTTGCCTTTTGCTTCACCGTAATTCTGAGGTTCTTCATCTTCTTTTACTAAGTAAGCATAGCTTGGAATTCTAACATAGCGATTGGAATGGAGAGCAAAAGAGGAATCAAGAATATGCCTACTTAATTTTTCTTTACATAGAATCAGAATCAAGTTTTAAGGTATGTGTGGAATCATGAAAATAATCCTAGATGATACAAACTTAGGATCTTCACATCCTTTCTCATGTGGATATGGAGAAAAGGTCCAACCGTGTCTTTTAATTACCTTTGCAAAGAACTTCTCAAACTTTAATTTCCATACTTAATTCACAAATAAAATGTTGTTCTAGCATGATATGGATGTTGTGAAATGGAAAATTTAATTCAAAAAAAAAAGTGTTCATATGAAATTTTGAAGGGACCTCCAAACCACAAGTCATGAGTACTATGTTTGTTAAGCTTCTAAGGTTTGGGTAGTGACTTTGATAGTACAAAGTAGATGTAAAATGGAAGTTCCAATTGCTAATGTATTGGGACTTCCTTTTCTCTTTAAAATACTAATAGCCACTCCATGGATGACCACTCTAAAGGTTTTATTCTCAAGTGCAAACTAAGATGCAATTCTTTCTCACAAAGGCAAAATTTTTTTATGAATGTAATGTCGATGATGTGGAAAATGACAGAAACCTACTTTTTGAGGAAGAATGAAAAAAGGTTTGTGAGTAAATGCATTCTCCCATAATGATAGAAATGCATGTCACCATATGTCTCCATGTATGTAACCCTTTTTTGTGAAAGTTTTCCTTTGAGACTTGCCAAATTGGCATGCACTGCATTTATAAACTATATGTTGTTTTGTAATATTTGTTAGTCCATGTACACTTTTATCTTTGATAATTTTCTCAAGGTAATTTCTCCAATGTAAAGTAACCTTTTGTGCCAAAATTCTAATTATGATAGAATTTGTGCACAATAATATAACACTGCTATGTTCCTTGTGTCTTTGAGTTCAAACATGAATAACCTACCTATCTTTTCACCTTTGGCATGGTTGCTAGGGAGCAAGCTTCAAGCATGAGCGTGTAATGGTAAGACATAGAGATTTGACATTGGAATTGTAGATAATTCTTTTTTTCTTCACTTTTTACCTTCTTTATCATCATCCCTACCATCCCTACTCACCCCCTACCTCTGTTATACTTTATGGAATATTTGGAATGAAGGTTTAATGCCTTGAGGATTTTAATGTGTTTTGTGTTCTGATTTAGCAGGTGGAGATCCATGAGGGTATGAACAAGTTCAAGTGCGAACGAGTGTGAATGCAAGAGGATTTATTCACATACTTTTTGGAGTTATTTTTAGAAGATAGTTATTTTTAGCTATTTTTAGCTATTATTGTACATAAAGCAAAAGCACACTATTTTTAGTGTGGCCCTCATGTATCTTCCATCAAGGACCTAATATGAATTGCCTATAAATACGCATGCTCTCATAGAGTGTCCATGAGAGCATGTGGGGGGAGATTGCACCCAATCTTGTGTCGTCTCTTTTCTCTCTCTTGTCTCTTGTCTATTTTCTGTGTACGTATATGCTATGCGGGTTACGATCGTCAACAACCTCCATCTTCATCTTTGCAAAATTCCACCTTCTTGGACATATTCTCGCCTTCATTTCATTTCATTTTTGTGAGAACGTGTTTTCTTGAGATTTTTGGAAGGTACCAGCATTAGCAACAATGTCAGTAGGTACGATAGCTCTATGGACACATCCAAGGATGAAGACCTCTATTTTTCATGACAGACAAAAAACTTGGGTATTTTGTAAATGCAAATATAGCAATATAGATTATACCATGTGCACATCATAAATCACAAAAAATAAAAAAAGGCATCATTTTTATCCATCACGATAGATAGATTTCACAACTGACTGTGTCCATCGTTCATCAGTGATAGATGTCAAAAAAGCTTGTTGGTAGTAGTCAAGGAGGCACAAGTGGACCATCACACCAAAGCAGTTGGAGACATGTGAGCCAAAGGGAGTAAGGAAAAAGAGAGCCAAGGTGAGCCAATTAGACAAGGGATTCAAAGAAGATCCAATTAGTAGGCCAATAATTTTTTTTCTCAAAACCAAAAAGATATCAAATAATGAATTTTATCACTACACCTCATTGAAAATTTTGTTTTTGATAATCCCAACTCAAGGTGTTCAAGGCGTTCCTGGCGACTGCACCCTCCGGTGACAGATACACTTCGGCGACAGACACTCTAATGGCGATAGACGACTTCCCGATGACAGCACCCTCCGGCGACAGACTGCTTCCGACGACAGACACACTTCGGTGACATACACTCTAACGGCGATAGACACGGACTCGAGGTCTCTCTAGTGATAGATGCCTCCAAAGAACGGTTCTTGCCCGACGGTTGCTCCAGTCCAGTAGAGCGCGCGAGACCAAACATGATGAAGAGCACGAAAACGACCAGCACAGCTACAGCAGAGAAGCCATGTGAGATGCACAATCACGCTTCCAAGTCCTCACGTCTCCGACTATAGCTCCATCGATGCTCCGACACTCCATCTTCCAATGAAAAACAACGGCAAAGAATATATGACGGATTGGGTTGAATTTGCAGAATAAATGAGCGTTCGGTGGTAGAGAGCTACCCGGTGGTGGCAAAAGCATCCTTCGTCAGACGTCCACCTCTCAATTATCCACTTAAGCTTGTTAAGTTTGACAACCGTCTACGTAGACCTCCTTCTTCAGAGTTTTTTTTATATATATATAAAAGGAAGTTCGGCCTTGGCCTAATCTCCGGGACTTTAATTAATATAAGGAAGAAAAGTTACACATGAATGGGAATAGTGCCCAAGGGACTCCCCAAATCCCACAAAGCAAGGGACAAGTTCAGTAAGCTAGAGAGCATTACAAATGAGGTGTACAAAACTATCATCTCCCTCATGCGGAACCCATTTGGGTTTCAGCTTGTTATCTACTAGGAGATAAATACACTGGTGTCTAAATGGAGGAGATCTCTTATCTCGAGAGATTCTTTTACCTAGAAGAAACAAGGATTTCTCAATCGACCATTCCTTTGGGGTTTGGCCAAAGTTGACAGCACATCGCTCCCTCCAGATCTTCCAAAGAGTCTCGCCTCTGATGGCATTCCATAGCCTTGAAGAGCAACCAACTGCCTCAAAATTGTCCTCTACCTCCTGCATTATTATGTTGTTGACCTTGCTCCTGGTTATTGTGTCCTCTTCCACTTCCAAAGCCTCTACCTCTGCCTCTTCCTCTACCAAAGTAGAATACTTGCTCAGAACTAGGTCTTCCTTGGGAGTTTGGGTCCTCACGGCCAAGATTCTTTTCCTCAATTATCATCATGGATACTAGATCAACAAAATTTGGAATATTTTCCCTGGTTTGAATAGAAGTTCTAAATTTCTTATATGCAATTCCTAAACCACAAACAAAAAAATTGAAATAGTATACAAACAATGAAAATCATACTTACAATAATTAGCCATATATTTTTCTTAGTGAACCTCTTCAATAACCTGCAATAGAGAGAGAGAGACAAAGAGAGAGAGAGAGAAACACAAAGAGATATCATAAGTGTAGTGCAAATATGAATGTTGGTTCACTCTTCAATCAAATGCATAAAGAATGAGCATCAAAGAGTGATGTGTGTTTTCTGTTATGATCATACATAGGTGTTGCATAAGTGATGCTAAAGCATCATACAAACAAATAAGCATGCACTGATTTGTAGTGATTATTGGTGTCCCATAAGAGATGCCTAGAGCATCACATACATGATGCCTACTATTAGCATCGCTTACATGACATCATTGCATATGTGACAGTTTTATAGCATTGCATATGTGAAACTTTTTAAATGTCACAGATACCCTCATACAGAATGTTGATATGACCCTTGTTTGAGCGATGATTCATGTGCACATAGTAGCATACCAACAAAATTGCATTGTGTCATCCGTCACTATAGAGGATCACTTCTTGTAGTGACTATAGGCCTCTCATGGAGTTTTTCCATCAAGTGCCTTGGAGTAACTTCAATTCAAGATATAGACAACAATATTGAGGATGTCTACCCAAAAATATTGGCAAAACCTTTCCCTTCAAGTTGCACCTTGCCATCTCCATGATAGTA
Organism: Ceratopteris richardii; assembly: GCA_020310875.1. NCBI lineage: Eukaryota > Viridiplantae > Streptophyta > Polypodiopsida > Polypodiales > Pteridaceae > Ceratopteris > Ceratopteris richardii. The sequence continues at coordinate 73,329,708 of CM035427.1, read as the reverse complement.
TTTTTGAGTGAGAGCCACCACCTGATCGACATGATAATGCTTGGGTATGTATTGATTCCATGAATTAAGGTAACTATTTTATATTAATATCATATATACATGATACAGTTGTACTAAATATATAGGAGTATTTACTAGATGATCATGATGATGATTCTCCTCCTAATAATGCTAATATTCCTCATACATATCACAAGCATGTCATTCATCAATTACAAGCCAAGGTTTCCCAAAATCTTCTATCTCCTGATTTACAGAGTGAAAGGGTTGGAGATTATCAATTAGCAGCTCGTGATTGTCCTCTAGGACAAACATATGATAGAAGAAGGTATGGAGGATTGCATAGAGGACCACTTCCTTTGGATGGATTGGATTTTAACTTTTGTGTTAACCACTTTATGATTGCTTGTGGTGATGGAGTATATCCACTCCTAGTTGGAGCAGAATAATGATAGGCCCTTCCTAGGACCAAATGGTTTACTACCACAACCCACCAAAAATTGAATTGCTCTCTAGACCTAAGGACTAAAACCATGAACTTTTGCAGGGTAAAATTAGACTCTTATGCTTTCTAACAAAACATAGAACACTCAATTCGGAAAATGTTAACTATGTCAAATTCCTTGCACATGATAGACCAAAATTTTCCCAAACTAGCAGCTTGTACCTATGTGTACCTCTTCACACACATACATCTAGAAATATGCAGAGATGGACCAAAGAGATTTCAAGCTCAATATATACAAGGAGAAGGAAGACTTGAGAGTAGTACTATAATCAAAGGAAAGCTTACAAGAAGATCTTCAAGAGGAGCTATCTTGCACATGAAATAGACAACTGCATAATCACATATGGATGATAAAAAATCTCAGCTTAAATGAAAACATCAGCTAGCACGTGTTGGTGCAGCGCTTATTGCGGAATTCGCGTACACCACAAAAACTAAGCTAGAGTGATGTTAGAACACCTCTATAATCATCAGTAGCTTAGCAAACTTTTTGAAACTAAGAACTTTATAACTGTATTTAGTGAACACCGAAATTCACTTCACAGAAAGCTTCACGATTTCTTTAAGCTTCAATTCTGAACTGATTTACACTACTGTATTAGCTTATAGTTAAACAATCTTTGCGTCACTTAACTTTGTCAAAATTGTGTTTTGAACTCACCAAAATTCCACCGGAACTTCACCTGACTGTCACTGGAATGTTACCGTAATTTTACCAAAATCCTACCGGAATCAATTGTAAGTTTGTTTGTAATTACTTCAAATGTGTATACATGAAGTAAGAAAGTGATGCATGAACTTTCTTCACTGAATGAACTCTATCTGAAGTTTAAGGAAAAACTTCATCAGTTCTGGATGCCTCTTTCCAGAAACTTTGTACTGTGTGTACATATCCATTTCACTGAAATCTTTGATCAGTTTATAGTTGAGACTTATAGCTACAAGATAAGCTATATCTCATACAAAACTTTACACTGTACTTCAAGATCTAGCTCATAGAAGTCCGGAAAACTTTATTAAGAAAAAACTTTAACTGTTAACTAACTTTTCACCGTAACATGAAATCTCATAGATTTCTTCACATACGAAGAATGCGCTCAACTTCTACATGAACATGTGTTTTCTATTAGAGAAGATTTGTACAAAAATTGACTTGGCCTCACTTTGCTCATAGTCATGAGAACTCTCCTATACTGAGTAGTTTCTCCTTACCATCTCTCTCAGATGAATACCCAACTGTTCAGTTTTAGTCATTCATCTCTACATACGCAATCTATGGCATCTTCTATATCTCACTTCTATTCTCTAACTCATATGCTCACTACTTTTCTACACGCACTCTTTCTCTTATATACATTTTGATCCGGTTTCAATAGACTCTAATTCTGGAAGTTTCTACTGTATATCACAGTCGTGAATTTGTCCCTTCACTAAGCCTTTGGTTTTTCTTCTGAAATGCTTTGTTTGTGCTTTCCTTTATCTTGATGTTGTTATGCATAATTAGTGAGTGAATCTCCAACAGCTCCCCCTCAATCACTAATTTGCATCTTCCGTCTTCATATATCCTTCTTTTCTTTTATACCTGCCATTTCTTTGAATCTACTTGTCTTTACTCCATCTAAGCTCTTTGTCAGAATATCTGCAATCTGATCTTTCGTAGGAGTGAATGCCAATTCAATCTCCTTCTCCATTCCCTTTTCCCTCAGGAAATGATACTGAATCTCTATGTGTTTTGTTCTTGCATGAAATACTGGATTTGCTGCAAGATATAACGAGCTCATATTGTCTCCATGTATGATAGGTATACCTTGATCAATACCCATGCTTTTGAACAAGGTCTGCATCCATATCACTTCTTTAGCTGCTTCCACGAGTCCTTTATATTCTGCTTCTGTTGACGACAAAGCTATTGTGTGTTGCTTCTTTGAACACCAGCTTACAAGCTTATCTCCTAGGTATATCATATATCCATGTGTTGACCTTGTGTCATCTTGACTTCCTGCCCAATCTGAGTCAGTGTATGCTCTCAGCTTTATATCTGACGTAAAAGGATAATATAATCCTTCTTTTATAGTTTTAATATATCTAAGAACTCTTTGTCCTGCAACCCAATGTTGATCTTTCAGACAATGCATAAACTGTGAAAGAACTCCCACTGCATAACTGAGATCCGGTCTTGTTAGCGTAGCATAAATTAAACTTCCCACTAACGACTAATACTTCCTCATATCTTTAAACTCTGCACCACTATATTTGTTGAGTTTATGATTTACTTCAAGCGGTGTTGAAGCTTCTCTGCAATTCTCCATATTAAACTTCTTCAGTAAGTTTAGGAGATACCTTTCTTGCGAAACATATATACCATGATCTGTATATGACTTCCATTCCAAGAAAATATGATAACTTTCCTAGATCACTGATCTTGAACTCCTTTTCAAGCAGTCTCTTTACCTCTTTGATTCCTTCATCTGAGGTTCCTGTGATTATTATGTCATCTACATAAATACAAATGTAGATCATACCTTCATCTGTTCTTTTAACGAGTAGACTTGCATCAGCTTTTGAGCTTTGGTATCCAAGGTCATTGAGATACTTCACAAGTCTGTAATTCCAAGCTCTTGGAGCTTGCTTCAATCCATAGAGAGCTCTTCTTAATCTGCAAACATGATTTGGGTAACTGGAACTTACAAATCCTTCAGGTTGTTCCATGTAGACTTCATCTGATATATATCCATTCAAAAATGCATTCTTTATATCCTGCTGACTTAGCTTCCATCCTTTTGATGATGCTATAGCAATCAATGTCCTTATGGTTGAGATCTTCGCCACCGGACTAAACGTTTCATCATAATCTATGCCATATGTCTGAGCATAGCCTTTGACCACCAATCTAGCTTTATATCTGGCTATCCTTCCATCTGCAAGCTTCTTGACTTTGTAAACCCATTTGTTTCCAATCACTTTCTTACCATTTGGTTTCTGAACAAGATCCCAAGTCTTGTTTTCTTCAAGAGCATTGAACTCCTCCTTCATTGCTTCTTCCCAATTTTTCTTGCCTTTTGCTTCACCGTAATTCTGAGGTTCTTCATCTTCTTTTACTAAGTAAGCATAGTTTTTCTTAGTTAAATACGAAGTATCATAAGAATACCTTGTTGGTTGTTTCCTTACTCTGTTTGACCTTCTTGGTTCAAACTCTTCATGTGTATCTGAATACATATCTTCATCAGATCTTGATCCATCTTCATTTCTCATACCTGATCTAATCCTGGACGTACTTGCCTGCATATGATCTTCATCTCCATTTACTTGCATATGTGATTTACATTTTTCATTTCCTCTTATCTCTTCTTCAAGTGTTTCAACACTATGTTCTTTATCTGTATACCAGCTTTTTCCTTCATCAAATGTCAGATCTCTGGAAATAGTAAACTGTTTGGTTAGAGGACTCCATAACCTGTAACCCATCTGCTTTTCATCATATCCGATGAACACATATTTTTCAGCTTTTGGTTCAAGCTTATGTCTCAGTTGTGATGGCACATAAGCATACGCAACTGATCCAAACACTTTGCAATGATCAAGTGTTGGTTTCTTGCCCCACCAAGCTTCGTAAGGGGTCATCCCATTTAAAGCTGTACATGGTAATCTGTTTACCAGACATGTTGCTGTCTTTACAGCCTCAGCCCAAAGATAATTTGGACAGTTCTTCTCCTTTAGCATTGCTCGTGCAAACTCAACTAGAGTTTGGTTTCTTCTTTCTGCTACTCCATTTTGTTGCAGTGTATACCTGCAAGTTATTTCTCTTTGATTCATGCATTCCACAGATAATCATTAAACTCTCGAGAAAAATATTCTCCTCCTCCATCAGACCTTAGTCTTTTGAGTTTCTGTCCTGTAAGTCTTTCAGCATATGCATGAAAATGTCTGAAAGCTCCAAACACTTCTGATTTCTCTTTCAAAACATAAAGAGTTATCCATCTTGTTGCATCATCAATAAACAGAACATAATAACTCGATCCGCTGATAGATCCTTCTTTCATTGGTCCCCATACATCTGTATGTATGAGCTCTAGCACACTATCATGTTTCTAAACATTTTTCTGAAATGGTAACCTCTGGGATTTTCCCATCTAACAAGCTTCGCACTTGTGAATCATATGTTGGTTCTTCATATTTGGTAATCCTCTCACGGATTGTTTCTCCACCATAGCTTTGATTCCCTTTTCATTAAAATGTCCTACCCTCTTATGCGAGAGGTCTAGTTCTGTAAATACCTCATCACCATGCATGATCAAGGCTTGACCAACATTCCCTTGTACTTTCAGAGTAAAAAGTCTACCTTCCTTTTTACCATGGACAATATGTTTGTATCATTTCTCTGGATCTTCGACAAAAACTCCTTCATTTGTAAACCTGACTTGAAAACCTTTTTCTACTATCTGACCCACACTGATCAGATTCTTCGAGATTGGTGGAACATACAAAACATTTGCTAGTAGGTCAGCTCCATTCTTACATTTTACCTTTCCAATTGACCTTACATTATGTTTTGTATTATCACATGTCTGTACTGTATGATTTGAAATGCCTCCTTCTAATTCAAATAACAATTCTATATTTCCTAATAAATGATTTGAACAACCAGAGTCAATATAGAATACCTCGAGGTCTTCATTCTCTGACACACTTATCGAGTTCATCATCAACGTCGTATGATCATCATTCTACGTATCATTTGCATAGTTGTAGTAGGTAGTGTTGTGAGACTGATTCTGTCCCCAACTTCTTGCTCCACCTCTACCATATCCGCCTCTTTGGCTTTGTCTTCCTCTTTGATATCTTCCGCTTCTGCCTCTACTGTTGTTATTCTGATTCTGACTTGATCCTTGTGAATTATGCCAGCAATCATGAGCCAAATGATTGCTTAATCTGTAGATCCAGTAAGCTTTCTTGTTATTAGTCTGATTACCTCTTCCTTTACCTCTTTTCCTGACGTTACCTCTTCCTCTTGCATAATTTGCTTGAGCAGTCACTTCTTCTTCATCTTTTTCTTTACCTTTATCACCTTTCTTCTTGCTCTTTACATACATAGCCGAACTATTTCCTTTTTCTCCATCTTTCTTCAAATCTTGCTCAAACGTTAGCATTAGTCCAAGCAACTGATTTAAATCTGGTATAAAATGATTTAAAGACAATTCAGTTGAGAGTACGAAAGGTTTCCACCTTTCATCTCCTCTCAAACCTGTAAGAACTTGCGCTATTAACCTGTGGTCTTCGATATCTTCACCAATCGATCCAAGACTATCTGCGAAGTCTTTCATCTTAGTGACATAGTCACTAATGCTTTGACTTTGCTTTTTCTTGAATGTTGTGAACTCTGACCATAAACTAGCCTTTCTAGCTTTCATCATATTTTGGAAGTGATCTTCCAATGCTCTCCATATATCTTCTGCTTTCTCCAGACCTCTAATGTGCGGTAGTAGATGATCTGTAATAGTATTATAGATATACGCTCTTGCCGTTGCATCTTTCTTCTGCCACAGCTTCAAGGCTTCTAATTCTTCTTTCTTCGGTTGACTATCATCTTCGAAAGTCGGCTTCTTTTCTTCTCCGGTCACATACATCATTAAGTCCTTACTCATAAGTAAGGCTTCCATGCGCATTACCCATGCGGGATAATTATCTCTGTCCAATTTATCAATTGAGACATGATCTGCCATGATCTTCTTGCTTCTGTTACTTCCGGTGAGTGTAATGTTAAAAGGATTTTACCTTTTGTAGACCTTGACCTTGAGAATCACTTCAAAATGTTTCTTGACACCGTTTGCTGTTGATCACCTCAGCTTTCAACTTTCTTTATGAGAATTCTTCAAATTCTCTTCCCGTTTCTTCTTCTAAGAAATCTTTCCTCCTCTGATACCACTGTTGGTGCAGTGCTTATTGCGGAATTCACTTACACTACAGAAACTAAGCTAGAGTGATGTTAGAACACCTCTAGAATCATCAGTAGCTTAGCAAACTTTCTAAAACTAAAAACTTTATAACTGTATTTAGTGAACACCGAAATTCACTTCACAGAAAGCTTCACGTTTTCTTTAAGCTTCAATTCTGAATTGATTTACACTACTGTATTAGCTTACAGTTAAACAATCTTTGCATCACTTAACTTTGTCAAAACTGTGTTTTGAACTCACCAAAATTCCACCAGAACTTCACTTGACTGTCACTGGAATGTTACCGTAATTTTATCGAAATCCTATCGGAGTCAACTGTAACTTTGTTTGTAATTACTTCAAATGTGTATACATGAAGTAAGAAAGTGATGCATGAACTTTCTTCACTGAATGAACTCTATCTGAAGTTTAAGGAAAAACTTCATCAATTTTGGATGCCTCTTTCCAGTCAGACTTTGTACTATGTGTACATATCCATTTCACCGAAATCTTTGATCAGATTATAGTTGAGACTTATAGCTACAAGATAAGCTATTTCTCATACAAAACTTTACACTGTACTTCGAGATCTAGCTCATAGAAGTACGAGAAATCTTTACTAAGAAAAAACTTTAATTGTTAACTAACTTTTCACCGTAACATGAAATCTCACAGATTTCTTCACATACGAAGAATGCGCTCAACTTCCACATGAACATGTGTTTTCTATTAGAGAAGATTGTACAAAAATTGACTCGGCCTCACTTTGCTCATAGTCATGAGAACTCTCCTATACTGAGTAGTTTCTCCTTACCATCTCTCTCAGATGAATACCCAACTGTTCAGTTTTAGTCATTCATCTCTACATACGCAATCTATGGCGTCTTCTATATCTCACTTCTACTCTCTAACTCATATGCTCACTACTTTTCTACACGCACTCTCTCTCTTATATACATTTTGATCCGGTTTCAACAGACTCTAATTCTGGAAGTTTCTACTGTATATCACAGTCGTGAATTTGTCCCTTCACTAAGGCTTTGGTTTTTCTTCTGAATGCTTTGTTTCTTCTTTCCTTTATCTTCATGTCGTTATGCATAATTAGTGAGTGAATCTCCAACAGCAGGGAGATATCTTATCTAGGGGGTAGCTTAAACCTAAAGCATACACTCCCAATGAGAACCTAAAAGTGCACAAATGAAGCTTGAGGATGGCTCTGAATTTCTTCCAAGCTAGTCCTTATATATTCTCCAAAAGTTGGTGTAGAATTTCAATTCAAATCATGCCTCCAAAATCCCCCACTTTTCTCAATCAAGGTAGATGGAGTTTTGAGCTGAAAAATCACTGAAAAGTTGTTGTAGACTTTACCAAAAAGTGAAGTGATGTGGCACTTGATTTAAGCCTTGGTTCACAAAAACTGAGCTTGTACATTTCTAACACTCTCCCTTAAGATCAAGTGTTAATCTCCATTCATTACCTTCATGTTGAGCTTGATCTTGAACTTCTCAAACTTGCTTGCATTTATGAATTTGTTCATGGTATCTGTTAGTTGCTCCTTTATGTTGATGTACTTGACTTCAACTTCCTTTGCTAGTACCTTCTCTCTCATGAAGTGATAATATATCTCTATATGCTTGCTTCTGGCATGGAACATAAGGTTGTTTGCTAGATGAATGTTTGATATGTTATCTCCAAATAGAGTAAACTCTTTGACATCCACATCTACATCTTTGGAGAGCTTCTTGCGCCACATGATCGCCCAACATGGTTAAGAGATTCCTTCTTTCTCTAGAAGCAACTCATTGAATAGGGTAAACTTGTCCCCTATCTCCCCTTCAGCCTAGTATTTTATAGGGTATAGACTGTGGCCACCACCCTCTTCTGATTGGTCCATCACACACACATGCACACACACATACACACACACACACATACATATATATATATATATATATATATATATATATATATATATATATATATATATATATATATATATATATATATATATATATATATATATATATATATATATATATATATATATATATATGTATATGTGTGTGTGTGTGTGTGTGTGTTGGAGATAGACGTCTGCGGAAGCATGCGAACAGCACAAGGAAGAAGAAGAAGCTTGGAGCACAACACACAAGACTGAATGTATTACTAGAGAATGTACAAAGATAAGTAGCCCATTAGGGCAATAGGCGTATATACAAGCCGGGGGAAAAAAACCTCATAAAGAGGGAAAAAAGTGCCCCGGCAGTCCTAGAGTGTTCACACACATCACTACCTAAATATATCAACAAATCCCCCCTGGGAGTGATGCGGTGAACAAAGAGCTGGCACTCATGTATAAGGAAGTGCCAAGCTATGTGGAAATCACTCCACAAAAGGAAGTAAGCCCAAAGCTTTGCGGAAAGCTTCAAACTTCTCCCTAGGCAGAGCCTTCGTGAAAAGGTCTGCAATGTTCTCCTGCGTGGGCACATATGCCAAGCTGATCTCCCCAGCAGAGAACCTCTCCCTGACATAGTGATAATGCACCTCAATGTGCTTAGTGCGAGCATGGAACACAGGGTTCCTCGCAACTGCCAATGCGCTCTGACTGTCAGTGAAGATAGTGGTGGCAGAAGATTGGCCAACACCCAAATCAGCCATAAGGCGTCTGAGCCACACACACTCAACAGTCGCTGTGAAAGCTGCCCTATACTCAGCCTCACAACTGGAAGTGGCCACAGTAGGCTGCTTCTTGCTCAACCAAGATATACATGAGCTACCAAGCATGAAGCAAAAACCACTGGTGGACACACGAGTGTCATAGCAACCAGCCCAATCTGAGTCAGAAAAAGCATGCAAATCTGGCGGTAGTGATCCCCCCTTGGGATAAAACAACCCAAGTAGTCGAGTACCACTCAAGTAGCGAAAGATGCGCTTAACCACTTTCCAATGCGTGACTCCTGGGCAATGCATAAACCTGCTCATCTGTGAGACAGCAAATTGAATATCTGGCCGAGTAATGCATAAGTAAATCAAGCATCCAACAGCCTGCTAATAGAGAACAGCATCAAATGCATCTCCAGCATCATGAAGACTCAATCGTAAACCTGTCTCCATAGGAGTGGCAATAGGCTTACAGTCTTCAAGGCCAAAACGCTGCAATAATGTGTCAATATATTTTGTTTGACACAAAGCCATTCCACCATCAACGTGCATAAACTGAATACCCAAATAGTGATGCAAATGCCCCAAATCAGACATCTCAAATGAGGCATGCAAATCAGCCTTAAAATCAGCAATATGTGTCTCAATAGGACCAGTGAGCAGCATGTCATCAACATAGACAACAATGATCAGAAGCACATCATTAGCACGCTTAACATATAAGGTGCTTTCAGTTGGACTGTTCTCAAAACCATGTGCAATCAGATAGGCATGTATCTTCTCATACCAAGCACGTGGTGCTTGCTTTAAACCATATAACGCCTTCTTTAACCTGCACACCTGGTTTTCATGCCCTTTCTGCACAAAGCCACGGGGCTGAAAAACATACACTTCTTCATGCAAGTCACCATTCAAAAATGCTGTTTTAATGTCCAACTGATGTACATTCCAACCATGATGGGCTGCAAGTGCACAAATGCTCCGAACAGTAGTCATACGACATGTAGGTGCAAAGGTCTCATCAAAATCAATGCCTCTTTCCTGCGCATAACCCTTTGCAACAAGCCTAGCTTTATACCTGTCAACGGTACCATCAGGTTTACGCTTCAGCTTGTATACCCACTTAGTGCCAATGGCCTTCTTGCCAGGAGGCAAGTCACATAAGGACCATGTACCATTCTTCATTATAGCATCATATTCAGATTGCATAGCAGCCATCCAATTTTCTGAATTCTGTGCTTCATCAAAAGAAACAGGCTCATTCTCATCACAGAGACTAGATGCAGCCATAGCATAGCAATCTGATGCAAAGGAGGCACTATGAGAGCCTGAACGAGTACGATATGACTAAGGTGCATCTAATTTGCTGTCACGCAAAGTGTGCACCAGCCATTTTGGCATAGTTTTTGCCTGCTCAATATCAGCTCTCTCATCAGCAAGTGCATCATGTAAATCTGCATCAGAAATGGAATGATCTGCATCATCATATGAAACCTGCAAAGGCTGAGAAGTTGCCTCATTAGGACCAGCACTAGCCTGTCCACCTGTAAAAAGAGGCATCAAAGTATCATACATGTCTTTGGAGCTAACATATGTCTCCTTAGTACATGAAAGCAATGGCTGAATAGCATCTTCCACAAAGACAACATCACGGCTAACCAGAATGCGTTTAGTCTGTGGATGATACAGACGATAGCCTTTACTTTCAGAATTGTACCCAACAAAAATACATTTTACTGCCTTATCATCCAATTTTCTGCGATGTTGTTCAGGCACTAATGCATATGCCAAACAACCAAAAACACGCAGATGAGCAACAGATGGCTTGCGGTCATGCCAAGCCTCATATGGAGTGATAGACTGCAACGCTTTAGTGGGACACCTGTTCAGTACATATGCTGCACACATGACAGCCTCAAGCCAGAAACTATGAGGTAAAGCCTGACTCTTAACCATACACCTCGCCATCTCCATGAGAGACCTGTTCTTCCGTTCAGCAACTCCATTCTGTTGAGGTGTATACGGCACTGTACACTGGTGTTTTATCCCACGTTCAGCCAGAAATGCATTAAAATCTGAAGACATATATTCCCCCCCTCGATCAGAACGGAGGGTGCCCATTTTACATGCTGACAGATTTTCAGCCAAAACCAAAAACTGTTTGAAGCACATAAACACTTCGGACTTTGCTTTGAGTGGATATACCCATGCATGCCTAGAAAAATCATCAATGAAAGTCACGAAGTAAAGGTAATTTCCAAAAGAGGGTGTCTGCATAGGACCACAGACATCACTATGTACAAGCTGCAATTTCTGCGTAGCCCGAACTGAACCATCTTTTGGAAAGGAAGAACGCTGCATTTTGCCCAAAATACAACCTTCACAAACATGTTTTCCAGGTGCCTCAAGTTTGGGCAAAGAGGACACCATTTCAGATTTCTGCAGGCGTAACAAACTAGCAAAATTCAGATGACCAAAGCGTGCATGCCAAAGCTTTGCATCTGACATAGCCTGAGAATCATGAACTGCACATGCCGAATCATTCACAGATCTTTCATAGTCTATGAGCTTATACAGCCCACGACATAAGATGCCAGAAGCAATAATCACATCACCATTTGAGAGATCATGTACTGTACACCTGTCATCAACGAATTTCACAACCAAGCCAATCTTGGCTAATGCAGAAACTGATAACAGGTTCTTTTTGATCCCTGGCACAAATAAAGCATCTGACAAAGTGAAAGAACTACCATCAGCAGTAGTCAGAATGATCTTACCAACTCCCATAACAGGATAAGAGGAGTTATTGGCGCATGTGACAGTATTCCCTGTAGGGGCAGGCTCGAGTGAAGAGAAGAAACTGCGCTGCGAGGTAATATGTTTGGTCGCCCCACTGTCAAAGTACCAAACATCTGAGTCTACTGCAGACATGCACTGATCATGAGAAGATGGGTCAAAACTGCAGACAGTAGTAAACGCCCATTCTTCTTCGTGCACAAGATTTGCAGACTCTGTTTTTGGTGTAGAGGCCTCTGCAACAACCATTCCAGCCTCTTTCTTCTTTGCCTCTTTAGCAGCCAGCTTTGGACAGTTCTTTATAATATGATCATTTCCTTTACAGTACTTGCAGAACAATTTCTGCTTTTCTGATTTCTTTTCATCTTTATCCTAGTTCTTCGATTGTGCAGCATTTGTAGATTTTTGCTTACTAGTAGAAGAGCTCCATTTTCCTTTGCCCTTCTGACTAGCCAGGAAAGCTTGATCTACAACACGCATAATGGACCTGTTCTCCCTGGACTGATCTTCCTGCAATAGAACAAAGACTAATTCCTCAAATGACAAGGCATTCGGATTGCCTTTCATCATCAACCGAAGAGTAGAGGCAAAACTCTGATATGAATCAGGAAGACCATTCAGAACGGTCTGCACAAGTGAGCTATCTGGTATAACCTCATCAGCAGAAATCAATTGTTCCTTGAGGTCTTTGATCTTTGTAAGAAAACTATCCATAGAATCACCTTCATTCATGTGCTCACTCTCCAACTGTTTTCGGAGGTAAGCAACACGAGCCTCATTCCTAGCCTGGTACAAAGTGGTAAGTGTATCCCAAGCATCCTTTGCTGTTCTGCAAGAGCGAATGTGAGGAATAATGGCACGTTTGACAGACAAGGCTATCAATGCATGTGCCTGGGCATCTCTGCCATCCCAACGAATCTGCTTTGCAATAGGTGCAACAGAAACAGCAGCACGAACAGGAATCTGCGGAATATCATCTTCGACACCATCTTCATCAGCTCTAGTACCTCCAGCACCTGTATTTGTAGTACCTGTAGTCGCAGGTGTAACAGGACGTCTTTCAACACCCTGCACAATGTTCCACAGTCCTTTTGCAACCAGTACATGTCGCATCATATAAGCCCATAATGGGTAGTTGGTACCATCCAACTTATCCTCAACAGCCAACATACAGAATACATCACTGCTTTCAGCCATGGCCGGTGACTAAAATACCTTGATGCAGAAAATTGACTGTATCTCAAAAAGTTGAACGGAACTGCCCAGACGAGTTTTGCTAGACCTGTAGCAGACTTCGAGACGCTTAAACTGGCGAACAGAAACTGGTATATACCTTTGGCACAAAAGGACGAAATAGCCTGCACAAGCACTGCGATAGTGCGTTCGGAGGCCGAAACGAGCTCAGATCGCGATTTCGGCACCACAAAGCAAAGCAGTTTTAATCTCGGAAACACCCTGAGTATGCTCACCAAATTTCGTGCGAATCTGAGACTGCAAACGGAGGAGTGTCGACGGTGCCCTAGAAGAAGCGACGACCTGCTCTGATACCAATTGTTGGAGATAGACGTCTGCGGAAGCACGCGAACAACACAAGGAAGAAGAAGAAGCTTGGAGCACAACACACAAGTCTGAATGTATTACTAGAGAATGTACAAAGATAAGTAGCCCATTAGGGCAATAGGCGTATATACAAGCCGGGGGAAAAAAACCTCCTAAAGAGGGAAAAAAGTGCCCCGGCAGTCCTAGAGTGTTCACACACATCACTACCTAAATATATCAACAGTGTGTGTGTAAAGAGGTACACATAGGTACAAGCTACCAGTTTGAGAATATTCTATTCTATCATATGCAAGGAATTTAAAATAGTTAACATTGCCCAAATTGACTGATCTATGGCTTGTTAGAAAGCCTAAAGAGTCTATTTTCAGTCAGCAAAATTACAAAGGTTCAATCCTAAGTTCCAGAGAGCAATTCAATTTTTTCAATAATTTGAAAATTTTTTAAGACTTGATATAGGTAATCAAAACATGTCTACTTTCACATTTTCAAAGTCTACAACTGTGTGTTTATAATGTGTCTTGGTGATTACTCAATTTTCACCTTTACACATAGTATGTTCAATTTCACATTCATTGACTTTTTATTGGCTAATTTTCTCAGTAGATGATTATTTATGAATTTTGAAGTTACAAAGGATACAACTCAAAGAGGTAATTCACATTACATATAGTCAATACTTAATCCTCAAGTAACCACAAATGATACATGGTTCTCTAAGTTATAAGGCCCCAAATATGAGGAGAAACCACTTTGAAATTACAAATATCTATGGAATCATAACTTTTAAGCTAGACAAGGTTTTTATGTGAACCTTCATGGTAATAGATAGTCTTTGGGATTGAGGGCATGAGGTAAGTGGGGCATAAACTTTTGGGCCATTGAGTTGTTGTTCAAGGTGAAAATAAAAGTCCTCTTGTGCTATGGAATTTCTCCATAGAACCACAATAGGAGGAGTGCAAAGGGGAACTTTATGTCATTTGTGGCGTGTAAAGGCTCAACAAGACTTCGAGTCATGAAGATATTATAAAAAATTATATTCCACAAACTATTTTATCTCTCTTGACTATGTTTTTCTATATGGGCTCCCATTGTAGAAGCTATATATGCATTGATAACTATAGTATAAGTGACTTGTTAGAAATAAGTTGCGTGGCCCTAAAACTTTTAAGCATAAATTTCCATATCCACTAAAATTAACCTTGCATGGCCTCAAAAGCACCGAAGAAAGGGGAGCCATAGAAAGTTGGGATAGGCCTCTACAAAAAATTTTGTCTATATTGGATCCCATTGTAGAAGCTATATATGCATGAATCACTAAAGTATCAGTGACTTGTTGAAAATAAGTTCCACGGCCCTAAAATGTTTAAGAATAAATTTCTATATCCACTAAAAATAACCTTGCATGGCCCCAAAAGCACCAAAGAAAGGGGAGCCATAGAAATACAAGATAGGCCTCTATAAAACTTTTGTAGAGGCCTATCCCACATTTCCATGGATGCCCTCGTTTTGGTGCTTTTGAGGCCATGCAAGTTTTTTTTTAGTGGATATGAAACTTTATTATTAAAAATTTAAGGGCCATGAAACTCATTATGTGCTCAACTCAATTCGCCAATGGAAATATGAGTTTACAACCATAAATGATTTGCTTTACACACATAACATGTTGAATTGATTGCATACAATTGTTAACATTTGATATAGATCAATGTGGACTTGAGCATGTGTAAGAAAGATTATGACAAAGTATATTACCAATAAGATAATTTCATATTACAAAATGTCTCTTAAAGAAAAATGATCACATAGACATATATGGTCCTATCTTATTTCTAGGGTTGTATGGTTCATCAACTTCCCTAAAATTTACAAGAATGAATTTTTATTTCCACCATTAATCACATTGCATGACCTCAAAAGCACCAAAAAAGGGCATCCATAGAAATGCAGGATATACCTTTGTAAAAGTTTTGTAGAGGCTTATCCCACATTTCTATGGCTAACCCTTTTCTTGGTGCTTTTTGAGGTCATCAAAAAACAAGTGTTAGAATCAGATGAATAGACATATGATCTTAGGGTTTTTGAACATTTGGGATTCAATGGTAGTCTCCAAATTTTGAACCAATCATGAGATATAGATGATGAAGACGATGATCTTAAGATCCCTGTTAGTACTACAGTTCCTATTGGACCTATGGCAGAGCAACTTTGATGGGATAGCAGAGATGCTGAGGCACATGCATTGATAGCTTTGACTATCAAACATGCCATTATCCCTCACATTCACTCTTGCAAATTAGCAAAGGATGCTCAAGATAGATTTACAACTTTATATCAGGCAGGAAATGAGTCTTGTGTTGCTTACCTTCGAAAACAATTGGAGAGTGAACATATGAATGAAGGAGATTCTATGGAGAATTTTTTGATAAAGGTCAAAGATTTGAAGGAGCAATTGATTTCTCTTGATAAATTCTTGCAAGATAGTTCACTTGTGCAAACTCTTCTTAATGGTCCTCCAGATTCATGGTAGAGTTTCGCTTCTACTCTTTGATTAATGATGAAAGGTAATCCAAATGCCTTTACATTTGAGGATTTAGTCTTTGTTTTGTTGCAAGAAGATCAATCCAAGCAAAACATGTCCATTATGCATGTTGAAGATCAAGCTTTCTTAGCTGGTCAGAAGAGAAAAGGTAAATGGAGCTCATCTACTAGTAAGAAAAAAACTACAAATGCTACATAGTCAAAGAAAGAAGACAACTACGAGAAGAAAATAGGAAAGCAGTAACAAATTTCCAAATACTATAAAGGAAATGATCATGTCATAAAGAGTTGTCCAAAAGTGGCTGCAAAAGAGGCAAAGAAGAAAGGGGCTAGAATTGATGCAGAGGCCTCTACACCTAAAACAAAGTCTACTAATCTTGTGTAGAATGAAGAATGGATGTTTACTACTTTATGTAGCAATGAACCATCTTCGCATGAGCAATGTATATCTAGAATAGACTCAGATGTTTGGTATTTTGATAGTGGGGCAACCAAACATATATCCTTGTGGTGAAACTTCTTCAGTTCACTTGATCCTACCCCTACAAGGAATACTATCACATGTGCTAACAAATCCTCTTATCTTGTAATGGGAGTTGGTAGGATCATTCTGACTACTATTGATGGTAGTTCTTTCACATTGTCAGATGTTTTGTTTGTGCCAAGGAGAAAAAAAAATGAGTTTTCAGTTTCAACACTAGCCAAGATCAGCTTGGTTATCAAATTGCTAACAAATGTACAATTCATGATTTGTGAAATGGCAATGTTATTATTGCTTCTAGCATTTTACATCATGGGATGCATAAGATCATAGACTATGCAAGATCTATGAATGATTCAACATGTGCAATACAAGATTCTCATGCTATCTCAGATCTAAAGCTTTGGCATGCATGATTTGGTTATCTGAACTATGCTAGTTTGTTATGCCTATAGAAATATGAAATGGTTTCCTCTCTACCCAAACTTCACGCACCTTGTAAACATGCCTGTGAAGGCTGTATTTTGGGCAAAATGCAGTGTTCTTCCTTCCCTAAACATGGTTCAATCCAAGTTGCTCATAAATTGCAGCTTGTTCATAGTGATGTTTGTGGTCCTATGCAAACACCTTCTTTTGTGAACTACCTTTACTTTTTTTATTTTATTGATGATTATTCCAAGCATGCATGGGTATATCCATTCAAAGAAAATTCCAAAGTATTTATGTGTTTCAAAAAATTTTTGGTTATAGCTAAAAATTTGTCTGCATGTAAGTTAGGCACCCTCCATTTTGATTGGGGGGGATACATGTCTTCTGATTTTAATGCATCTCTGTATGGATGTGGGATAAAACATTAGTGCACAATGTCGTATACACTTCAACAAAATGGAGTTGCTAAAAGAAAGAACATGTCACTCATGGAGATGGGGAGGTTTATGGTCAAAATTCAAGCTTTACCACATAGCTTTTGGCTTGAGGGTATTATGTGTGCAACATATGTACTTAACATGTGTCCCACCAAAGAAATATAATCTATCACTCCATATGAGGCTTGGAATGGTCACAAGCCATCTGTGGCTCATTGCGTGTCTTTGATTTTTTGGTATATGCATTAGTAAATGATTAACAACACAAGAGATTGTATGATGAAGCAATGAAATGTATTTTTATTGGGTACAGATCTGAAAGCAAAGGCTATCATTTGTATCATCTACAGACTAATTAACACATTTTGGTTAGTCATAATGTAGTTTTTGTAGAAGATGTGATTCAGTCTTTACTTTCATGTAGTAAGGAGACATCAGCTAGCTCCAAATATGTGTATGATACTTTGGTGCCTCTTTTTACAATTGGATAGCCAAGTGCTAGTTCAAATAAGGCAATTTTTGAGCCTTTAAAAGCTCTACATAATGATATAGACCATTCCAGTTCTTATGCATATTTAGATGATGCACTTTTTGATGAGAGGGATAATATGGAGGAGGAAAAAACTATGCCTAAATGGTTGGTGTAGACTTTGTGAGATATAAAATCAGATGCTTCTTTGTCATATCCTACTCAACCAATATCTCATAGTGCTTATTTTGCATCAGATTTTCATGCAATGGGTGCTTCAGTCTGTGTGATGAGAATGATCCCGTTTCTTTTGATGAAGCATAAAATCCAAGAAATCGGATGCTTGTTATGCAATTAGAATATGATGCTATTATAAGGAATGGCAGTTGGGCTTTATGTGATTTGACTCCTTGAAAAAAGGCCATTGGCACTAAATGGCTATATAAGCTAAAGTGTAAGGTTGATGGAACAATTGATAGGTAGAAGGATATACTTGTTGCAAAAGGTTATGCTCAAGAGAGAGGCACTAATTTTGATGAGGTGTTTTCAACCACATGCCAAATAACTATCATTCATACCATTTGTGCACTTGCAACTCATCTGTTGGAGATAGACATCTAGGGAAGCACACGAACAACACAAGGAAGGAGAAGAAGCTTGGAGCCCAACACACAATACTGAATGTATTACTTGAGAATGTACAAAGATAAGTAGCCCATTAGGCAATAGGCGTATATACAAGCCGAGGGAAAAAAACCTCCTAAAGAGGGAACAAAGTGCCTCGGCGGTCCTAGTGTGTTCACACACATCACTACCTAAATATATCAACAAATCCCCCTTGGGAGTGATGCGGTGAACAAGGAGCTGGCACTCATGTATAAGGAAGTGCCAAGGTATGGGGAAATCACTCCAAAAAAGGGAGTAAGCCCAAAGCTTTGCGAAAAGCTTCAAACTTCTCCCTAGGCAGAGACTTTATGAAAAGGTTTGCAATGTTCTTCTACATGGGCACATACGCCAAACTGATCTCCCCAGCAAAGAACTTCTCCGTGACATAGTGATAATGCACCTCAATGTGCTTAGTACGAGCATGGAACACATGGTTCCTCACAACTATCAATGTGCTCTGACTCTCAGTGAAGATGGTGGTGGCAAAAGACTGACCAACACCCAAATCAGCCATAAGGCGTTTGAGCCACACACACTCAACAGTCACTGTGAAAGCTTCCCCATACTAAGCCTCACAACTGGAAGTGGCCACAGTAGGCTACTTCTTGCTCAACCAAGATATACATGAGCTACCAAGCATGAAGCAAAAGCCACTAGTGGACACACGAGTGTCATAGCAACCAGCCCAATAAGAGTCAGAAAAAGCATGCAAATATGGCGGTAGTGATCCCCCCTTGGGATATAACAACCCAAGTAGCCGAGTACCACTTAAGTAGCGAAACATGCGCTTAACCACTTGCCAATGCTTGACTCCTAGGCGATGCATAAACCTGCTCATCTGTAAGACATCAAACTGAATATCTGTCCAAGTAATGCATAAGTAAATCTAGCATCCAACAGCCTGCTAATAGAGAACAACATCAAATGCATCTCCAACATCATGAAGACTCAATCATAAACATGTCTCCATAGGAGTGGCAATAGGCTTACAGTCTTCAAGGCCAAAACGATGCAATAATGTGTCAATATATTTCGTTTGACACAAAGACATTCCACCATCAACTTGCATAAACTGAATGCCCAAATAGTAATGCAAATATCCCAAATCAGACATCTCAAATGAGGCATGCAAATCAGCCTTAAAATCAACAATATGCTTCTTGATAGGACCCATGAGCAGCATGTCATCAACATAGACAACAATGATCAGAAGCACGTCATTAGCACACTTAACATATAAGGTGCTTTCAGTTGGATTGTTCTCAACACCATATGCAATGAGATAGGCATGTATCTTCTCATACCAAGCACGTGGTGCTTGCTTTAAACCATATAATGCCTTCTTTAACCTGCACACCTGGTTTTCATGCCCTTTTTGCACAAAGCCATGGGGCCGAAAAACATACACTTCTTCATGCAAGTCACCTTTTAAAAATGCTATTTTAATGTCCAACTGATGTACTTTCAAGCGTGATGAGCTGCAAGTGCACAGATGCTATGAACTATAGTCATTGGACAAGTACGTGCAAAGGTCTCATCAAAATCAATGCCGGTTTCCTGCGCATAACCCTTTGCAACAA
Source organism: Ceratopteris richardii (assembly GCA_020310875.1). NCBI lineage: Eukaryota > Viridiplantae > Streptophyta > Polypodiopsida > Polypodiales > Pteridaceae > Ceratopteris > Ceratopteris richardii. Next base: position 73,309,647 of record CM035427.1, on the reverse strand, counting down.
GTCTAGCCGTATACCTGTCAACTGTACCATCAGGCTTACGCTTTAGCTTGTATACCCACTTAGTCCCAATGGCCTTCTTGATAGGAGGCAAGTCACATAAAGACCAAGTACCATTCTTCATTATAGCATCATATTCAGATAGCATAGCAGCCATCCAATTTTTGGAATTTTGTGCTTCATCAAACGAAACAGGCTCATTCTCATCACAGAGACTAGATGCAGCCATAGCATAGCAATCTGATGCAAAAAAGGCACTATGAGAGCCTAAATGAGTATGATATGACAGAGGTGCATCTAATTTGCTATCACACTAAGTCTGCACCAACCATTTTGGCATAGTTTTTGCCTGCTCAATATCAGCTCTCTCATCAACTAGTGCATCATGTAAATCTGCATCAGAAGTCGTGATCTGCATCATCACATGAAACCTACAAAGGTTGAGAAGTTGCCTCATTGGGACTAGCACTAGCTTGTTCACCTGTAAAAAGAGGCAGCAAAGTATCATACATGTCTTTGGAGCTAACAGATGTCTCCTTAGTACACGAAAGCAATGGCTAAATAGCATCTTCCACAAAAACAACATCACGGCTAACCAAAATGTGTTTAGTCTATGGATGATAGAGATGATAGCCTTTACTTTCAGAACTGTACCCAACAAAAATACATTTTACTACTTTATCATCCAATTTTATGCGATGTTGTTCAGGCACTAATGCATATGCCAGACAACCAAAAACACGCAGATGAGCAACAGATGGCTTCCGATCATGCCAAGCCTCATATGGAGTGATAGAATACAACACTTTAGTGGGACACCTATTAAGTACATATGCTGCACACATGACAGCCTCAAGCCAGAAACTATGTGGTAAAGCCTGGCTCTTGACCATACACCTCGCCATCTCCATGAGTGAACTTTTCTTTCATTCAGCAAATCCATTCTGTTGAGGTGTATACGGCACTATACACTAGTGTTTTATCCCATGTTCAGCTAGAAATGCATTAAAACCAGAAATGTTTTACACCTGTCATCAAGACATTTAACAACCAAGCAATCTTGGTTAATGCACAAACTGATAACAGGTTCTTCTTGGTCCCTGGCACAAATAAAGCATCTGACAAAGTGAAAGAACTACCATCAGCAGTAGTCAAAATGACCTTACCAACTCCCATAACAGGATAAGAGTTGTTGGCGCATGTAATAAGATTCCCTGTAGGGGCAGGCTCGAGTGAAGAGAAGAAACTGCGCTGCGAGGTAATATGTTTGGTCGCCCCACTATCAAAATATCAAACATTTGAGTCTACTACTGACATGCACTGCTCATGAGAAGATGGGTCAAAACTGCAGATAGTAGTAAACGCCCATTCTTCTTTCTGCATAAGATTAGCAGACTCTGTTTTTGGTGTAGAGGCCTCTACAACAACCATTCCAGCCTCTTTCTTCTTTGCCTCTTTAGGAGCCAGTTTTGGATAGCTCTTTATGATATGGTCATTCCCTTTACAGTACTTGCAAAACAATTTTTGCTTTTCTGATTTCTTCTCATCTTTATCTTCCTTCTTCGAATGTGCACCATTTACATATTTCTGCGTTCTATTTGAAAAGCTCCATTTTCCTTTGCCCTTCTAACTAGCCAAGAAAGCTTGATCTGCAACACGCATAATGGACCTGTTCTGCCTAGACTCATCTTCCTGCAACAGAACAGAGACTAACTCCTCAAATGACAAGGCATTTGGATTGCCTTTCATCATTAACCGAAGAGTAGAAGCAAAACTCTGATATGAATCAGGAAGACCATTCAGAACGGTCTACACAGTGAGCTATCTGGTATAACCTCATGAGCAAAAATCAATTGTTCCTTCAATTCTTTGATCTTTGTTAGAAAACTATCCATAGAATCACCTTCATTCATGTGCTCACTCTCCAACTATTTTTGGAGGTAACCAACACGAGCCTCATTCCTAGCTTGGTACAATGTGGTAAGTGTATCCCAAGCATCCTTAGTTGTTCTGCAAGAGCAAATGTGAGGAATAATGGCACGTTTGACAGACAAACCTATCAATGCATGTGCATGGGCATCTCTGCCATCCCAACGAATTTGCTTGCAGTAGGTGCAGCAAAAACTAAAGCACGATCATGAATATGCAGAATATCATCATCCTCGACACCTTCTGCCTCAGCTTCTGTACCTGCAGTTGTAATAGTTCCAGGTAATATAGGACATTTTTCAACACCCTGCACAATGTTCTAGAGTCCTTTTACAACCAATACATGTCACATCATATAAGCCCATAACGGGTAGTTGGTACCATCCAACTTATCCTCAACAGCCAACATACGGAATACATCACTGCTTTTAGCCATGGCCGGTGACTAAAATACCTTGATGCAGAAAATTGATTGTATCTCAAAAGGTTGAACAGAACTACCTAGACAAATTCTGCTAGACCTGTAACAGACTTGGAGATGCTTATACTGGCAAACAGGAACTGGTATATACCTTTGGCACAAAAAGATGAAATAGCCTACACAAGTGTTGCGATACTGCGTTCCGAGGGCGAAACGAGCTCAGATCGTGATTTGGGCAGCACATAGCAAAGTTGTTTTGATCTCGAAAACACCCTGAGTATGCTCACCAAAATTTGTGCGATTCTGAGACTACAAACGGAGGAGTGTCGAAGATGCCCTAGATGAAGTGATGACGTGCTTTGAAACCAATTGTTGGAGATAGACATCTACGGAAGCACGCGAACAACACAAGGAAGGAGAAGAAGCTTGGAGCCTAGAACACAATACTAAATGTATTACTAGAGAATGTACAAAGATAAGTAGCCCATTAGGGCAATAGGCATATATACAAGCCAGGGAAAAAAAACCTCCTAAAGAGGGAAAAAAGTGCCCTGGCGGTCCTAGTGTGTTCATACACATCACTACCTAAATATATCAACATCATCATGCTTGGAATCTACACCAGTTGGACATTAAAACTGCATTTCTGAATGGTGACTTACATGAAGAAGCTTATGTATTTCAACCTCTTGGTTTTGTGCAGAAAGGGCATGAAAACAAAGTGTGCAGTTTGAAAAAGGCATTATATGGTTTGGACAATTAGACATCATCTACACCAGATTCATCAGGGTTTTAACCCCCTTTGGAAGAAATTTCTGTAGTCAAAATCACCATCGGAATTACAATTTGTGAGGTACATTTTAGCTTGCATTTAAACTTTTTTGAATTTCATATCTTGCTACTTTAGAGTTCTTCAATGCAATGGCAAGCAATAACGACTTTTTTGGCATGCATCAAGGTGAGGATAACCTTGAAGGGACCAACTATCCAATGTGATCTTACATGATGAAGTATGTTTGTGTTGCAAAGAAACTATGGAACATAGTGACATATGTTGATAATCAACCTGATGGTTTTTCTACTAGGGAGCCTATTGTCATAGATTTAGGATCTTCTTCAAGTATAGTGAATATGCCTTCTCCACCTACCCAAGATAAAATAAGATGGTATGGTAGAGGATGCTCAAGATCATGCAGTGATTTTTGTTTCTATGAAGTGGCATATTGTTCCACACATCTGGTCATGCACTACTTCAAGAAGAGCTTGGGATACACTTGCTTATTTGTGGGTCATGCATAATGAAACACATGTTGCTTACTTGAGAAATAAAATTGAAGATGTATGTATGAAGAAAAATGCTTTAGTGGATCTATATCTATACTACTCAAAGGATTGTCGAAATCATCTCAAAGCTTTGCTACTACACTTTGTTTGGTTGCAAAAAAAAATCCAAATATGTATATGTTTGATGAGTTTGTGTCTCTTCTTCTGCAAGAAGAGCAATCAAGAATGAATAGAAGTGCTTTACTTGAGTGAACAGAAGTACTTGCTATTATACAAAAGGGAAAAGCAAGTATGGTTCAACTTTGGATTCATCAACCAAATGCTCAATCTTTCTCTTCCCCTTCCTCCACTATTGATGGTGCTGCAAAAGAAGAAGAGATGCAAGTATTTCCAAAAGGTTGATGAATGTAGAAAGCTTGCCAAGCATAATGAAAAGAAGAAAGAATTCAAAATCTTTATTGTTGAGAATACATCTAATGCAAAGAATGATGAAGCTAATGTCTCTCCAAATGTTTGGGCATGTGTTGTTACATGCCATTATGTCATCAATACATTCTACATGTATGATTGTGAATGAGGCTGATCTGGATTGGTTTTCTGATTGTGGTTCTTCAAAGCATAACACTTCATGCAAAAGATTTTTTGCATCTTTGAAAATTGCACCCAAGAAATGACATATTTTTTGTGTAAAGATTGCTTCTTATCCTATTATTGGAGTTGGAGAAATTCAATTTACGACTACAAATGGAGGTAATGTTACTCTCAAGAATGCATTGCATGTACGTGGTATCAAGAAAAACTTGATTTTGGTTCATATGGCTAGTGCTAGACTTCATGTACACTACTGATAACAAATGTATGGTTCATGATTTTAGCAACAGTGATGTGATTATGATGTTGGGAACATTAGGCAATCGCTTGTAGTGCTTGGATACATATGAGAGACTTTTTTCAAATTCCTTTTATACACGTACTTGTTTTATGTCTGAAACTGAGTTACGGCACGCTTGTTTTGGTCATTTGAACTTCAATATTTCGCTTTACTTGCAAAAGAAGGATATTGTTATTGGTTTTCTAACACTTGAGTCCATTGAAAAGCATGCATGTGAAGGTTGTATACTTGGAAAAAATGCACTGTGCTCATTTCCCTAAAGATGGTGCTACACATGCTACTTGAAACTTGCAACTTGTTCATAGTGATGATTGTGATCTGATCAAAACTCCACCTTTTGACAAGCATGTATACTTTGTTACCTTCATTGATGATAAAATGCACATACTTGGATGTACCCTATGAAATCAAAGATTCTCTTGCTTTAAAATATTTTTAGGTATGGATGAAAATTTTTATAGAAATAATGGTGGTGAATACATGCCACATGAATTTAATGCTTTTCTTTCTAAAAGAGATACTTCACACCAATGTACAATGCCATATACACCTAAAAAAATGGCGTTGCAACGTATATGAATAGAACACTTATTGAAATGGCATGATGTATGGCTTTAAAAAAAATCTTCTAGTGTACTCCCTCCATTAAGGTTCTACGAGTAAACCACATTATACCTCAAGGCTTTTATTTTTGCCTTCACAAGAAACCCAATGGCCATAAATTTTATGCCCAACCTAACCTCATGGCTAGGTGCACAAAGTTCATCTATTACCATCAACGGTCACATATAGAACTCATCTAACTTCAAAGTTAGGGTTCTAGAAATGTCAAGGCTCTCCTCATAATGGTGGCCTTAAAACTTAGAGCATCATGGATCATTTTTGGCCACTTGAGGGTGGAGTATTTATATCGAACACCCCCCTCAATGTCCACCTTGCGGTGAACTATCTCCTTGGTCCAATGCCAAGTTCTTGAAAGTCTTTGATGAAGTTGCTCTCTCCCAAGAGCCTTGATGAAGATGTACACCCTCAATGGGGCAATAGCTTATCTCCATGACCTCATCCTCAATCAGTTCAAGCACATAGTGGTATTAAATTTCTATTTTCTTGGTACGTGCATTGAAAATAGGATTCTTGGTAGTTTCCATGCAACTTTTGTTATCACATTTCAACCTTGTAGCCTCTTGTCCTTATATTCCTATGTGTGATAGGATCCTCCTTAATTGTACTACTTCACATGATGTAGCACATGTTGCTTTGTACTTAGCTTCAATAGAATATAATGATATAGTAAATTTTTTCTTATTGATCCAAGAGAAAATCCTAGATCCTAAAGGAAAGCAATATCCAAAAACTCATTTTCTAATACAATATCTCCTACCTAATTTGAATCACAATATCCAACCAAAGATTATGGTTCTTCATAAAAAATATCATAATCATTGGTTCCTTCCACATACTTGATTATTTGCATACTTGTCTTCCAATGAGTTTGGCAAGGGTTATCAGAGAAGCTTCTTACTACTTCAACATCATTGGAGATATCTGGTCTGCTATTGCACAAGTAGATGAGACTTCCAACCAATTTCATGTATCTTCCAATATCCAGCAGATGTGAAGTATTTTCAATAACTAATTTTTTGTTTACCTCCATAGGTGTAGAAATCTTCTTGCAATCCCCCATGTTCAATACCTTAAAAATATATCTTACATACTTTTGTTGAGAGATGAAAATCTTTCGTGGTTCTTGCCATACTTTGAGGCCTAAGTAATAATGTTTTAGACTAAGTTTGTCATTCAAATTTTGAACTCCGGACATCTTTTATTTTTTGAAGGGGAGCATCATCATTTCTTGTAATCACAATTTCATCTATATAGAGTACAATCACAATTGTCTTCCCTCTCTTTAGAACATACAAGCTAGTATTTGAAGCACATCTTTTGAAATCTAGATCCAACAGATACTTATCGATCCATTGATACCATGCTCTAGGGGCTTGTTTTAGCCCATATAATGTGTTCTTTAACTTAGATACATTGTTCTCTGAATGGGGAGCCTAAAAACTTGGTGGCTGATACATATATGCATCCTCCTTGAGGTCTCCATTCAGGAATGCTGATTTGACATCCATGTGATAGATTGGTGATCATTTATGCACAAGTAAAACTAGTACTAATAAGATAGTAGGCATCCTCGATTCACAAAAGTTAATCTCTTCAACTTGTGCGTAGCCCCATGCAACATGTCTTGCTTTGTGATTTTCCAAAATATGGTCGACCTTGTACTTTAGCTTCCAAACCCAATTGGTGCTAATGGGTTTGCACTTAGAGTGTCAATCCACAAGCTCCAAAGTTCCATTATCTATGAGATTATCATATTCTCTTTGCATGGAAGCCCTCCAATTCGGATTATGGAGTGCCCCTTCCACATTTTTTGGTTCCTTTGCTTCTTCTTGAATGAGCTCAAACATTAGGGCCATATTTACAATATGGGTGCTTGCTCGCCTCTACTCCTCTATTCTCTATGATCACCTTGTCTCATTTGCATCCTATTCTAGTGATTGAGGAATGGGGTTTGCATAATCATAGAGCTCCCTCACTCAATGTGATAATGACTTTTTTTGCTTGGCTGATGATAGGTTGGTGACTTTCAGACTCAACATCTCGAGATGATGCTTCCTTCTCTTGTGTAGAAGGGAAAGCTCTTGGGCCAGGTTCATAGTGGATTACCCCTTTTCCTGATGATAAAGTGGAAGCTCACCACCACATGTGGTTTCTCCTCCTTGAACACCACATTGCAGCTAGACATGATCTTCTTAGCCTTCAGGCCATAAAGATCATAAACCTTCTTATCCTTGTTGTATGCTAATAAAATACATTTGATGACTTTTGGTTGAAGCTTTTTTCTCACCCTATCTAGAACATGAACATAGCACTCACTTCTAAATACTTTGAAATGGGAAACAGATGGATTTCTACAAGTCACTACAAGAGATTAGGGGGCATAGCAATGGCATCAATTGAAGAAAATGTGAGAATCATCACTTATGTGAAGCTTAGAAAACAAAGTTTTGCATAAGTGATGCACTTAAAAAAACGAGGATGGCTGCATAAGAGAAGGTTAATATTGTTTATGCAATGCTACTTAAAAATCATCCTTAGCACCATCACACCTTAACCATGCATACAACAATATTGGCAAAAAGAATTGATTTCTCCCAGCATATTTGTGCTAGGATCATTTGAATAGCAAGAGAGAGAGAGAGCCAAGAGAGATACACATAAAGGAAAGATAGAGAGAGAGGAGGCAAAAGAACTATGTATATACACATACACACATGCATGCATACATACATACACACATTAATGCATACATACATACACACATGCATCCATACATACGTACACACATGCATTCATACATACACACAATTATACACACACATGCATAAATACATACACACATGCATACACACACAAAAAGAAAGGTATGCATACACATGCATACATACGTACACACATGCATACATACATACACACATTCATACATTCATATGCACATACATATATACATACACACATACATACATGCACATGTATCATATATGCACGTATGCATACATGCATACACATGCATGCATATATGCACACATATACATACATGCATGCATACATACATGGATATATCCTATACACATGCACATACAAACATATACATTACACATGCAAACACACTCAAGCACATACATGCATAAATATCTCACACACATGCATACATACACACATGTCATACATGCACATTTGCATATACACATGCATACATGCATGCATGCATACACACATACATGCACACACATACACACACATATACACACATCACACATGCATACATACATACATACAAACATGAATACACACATGTATATATACATACACGCACACATGCATAAACACACACACACATACACACATACACGCATCACACATACATACACTCATACATACACATCACATGCACACATAGGCACACATGCATACACACACACACATACATGTGTGCATACATACACATGCATGCATACACACACGTGCATGCATACACACACATGCATACATATACACACATTTATGCACAATTGTATATACACCTGCATGCATAAATGCACACATGTATGCATATACACACATGCATACATGCATACATGCACACATGCATGTATATACACACATGCATGTATATACACACATGCATATATCATACATACATACACATCACACACATGCATTCATGTATAGGTAAACAGGTGCATATACAGATACATACATGCATGCATATATAGATACATGCACACATCTACACACACATGCATGCATATAATCATACACGCATGCATAAATACATACATTCATGCATGAACACACACACACATGTATATATAAATACACTCACATATGCATACATACACATGAAACACATGCATACATACCCATGCATGCATACACATATACATGCACACATATACACACACATGCATACATACTTACACATGCATACATAAATGCATGGTGTAGCTCAGTAGTGAGTAGCACCTCCTTTAATGTCAATCTAGGAAGACATGAGGATGGTATGAAGACCTCGAGCAAGTGATGTGCACAAGTGGTGATGGAGAAGCACACTAGCATGCACACACATACACACACACGTGCACACATGGCAAGAACAAAGAGAGTAACAAAGGAGTAACTTCCGTTACAAAAGAGTTCTCATACAAAGTTCAAATTTACAACCTAATCCCCAAAAATGAGCTCTCTAGCTCTTTTTATAGTTTTTGACTAGCTTTGGTCCTGTCTAGACCTAGTGTCAAGCCTAGTTAAAAATTAGGTTCCTATGCTATTCTGGAGGCTCAAACGTGCTCTGAAAAATATATGAAAACTGGTATATAAATACTACTAATACTCTTCAAGCTTGAGGACTCCTCCGCTTGCAAAAAATGAAGCAGGAATAATAAAAAATGGTATCTACAATGGTGTGAAGTGACTAAGATCACTATTTGGGAAATATTGCTTCATGAAAAATTATAGGGCCTATTTGCGTTGACTGCTTTGCCTACTTGGTCCTTCTCTTCGCTCTGACTCTTTGCGTTGGCTTCCTTGTCTTGTAATTCCTTGAGTGACCTGACTGCTACCAACACCCCCCCTCTCTCGCGTCTGTCATCTCTGATAGAATCTTGCTGAGCTGAACATAGGATGTAGTACTCGACGACATCTGTGGCCAAGTGCTGCTCTTCGAGCATCTGTCCTTTGGCTAAATCTGTGAGTAAGGCATCCCAATCGACTGGCCTGGGTATGTTCGGATGTGGCATACGTAGCTTATCAAAGTGTAGAGCCTGCTCCATAGCAAATAAATGTAGCAAATGAGAGTATATGGGTATAAGTATTTCTGAATGATACTCCCTGAACCCTGTGATGAACATTTCTTAAAACGTTTGTTTGAAACATGCCGGGAGGTATTTGATTCGAGCATACCATGCATATACAACATTGATGGATGGGGTTGTGCTCATATCATAGACTAGGTCGAGGTTTCCTTCATTGAAGCCTATGGCCGAGAGTTGAGGTTCTTTAACATTTTGAATGTCTGAAATGTGACAAGCATGAGTTCAAAGATTTTGAGGCACATCTATGCCATGACATCCGGTACATTCTTGAACCTGATGCCCCAATGCCGAATGGTTGAAATCGTATATGCTACCATTGGTGGGCCACATGGAGGTGCTTGATATACATAGTTCAGCCATTTGTCACATTTTTTGGCGTGCTTCACTGTTTGAGTGAACGCAGGCCATGATCTTTATCAAAAAACAAGACAATAGAAGGGGTTATACTTAATGTACAAGGGCATATTGTTCCATGTGCACACCATTTTCAGGGTAGGTTTCGAGTAACCATATTCTCCATGTACGTTGAAAGATGTTGCCCTGTGGAGCACTCTCCGGGATGTCGTGTGGGGCAAATTGGGTTGCGGAGGTTGGCTCTTTCATGGTGCAATGTTTCATCTCAGCATTATAATCTACCAATAAGATGCAAAATGGTACATATAAATCATCCGAGACACCGATCCATCGATGATGAGATAGGTTCTTGAAGTAGTCGGATTTGATGATGATGTCTTCTAGTCAAAACATGGACTGTATCTGCACTACTACTCTGTCATCGTGAGTTGGGCATTCCATTTCTAACCTTTGCATCCATTCTAGAGCTTCAATCTCAAATGTATCCATTCCTTCCTCGGTTTGTTTGCCTCTAGGTGCAGACATAGGTTCATAAGGGTCCTCAAATGTCTGTTCTTCTTCAATTGGAACGAGTTCTTCAGGCTCAAGCTCCACTAGGGGAGAAGGTTGATATTCATATTGGAGAAGCTTATCTTGCAAAGCTCTCAGTTGTGCTTTCAATTCTATCACCTCTTCAGATTTGACGTTTGTAGCTGCTACTTCTTTCGGTTGCTCTCATTGATTGGCCAATTGCTTCCGTAGGTCATCGCGTTCTTTTTCTAAGGCATCATATGCCTCTAGTAGGTCAGCATGGGTGTCCAATATGGTCTGCATGTTTGCTGATGGGATGGCTTTGAAGCGTTTCGGGTCCATCTCTTTTGGTGATCCTTTCATCACTGCTTCTAGATTTTCTTCATTTTGTCTTTGTAGCCTTTTATTTTCTTCTAGTGTTGTTGACATGTGTTTCCTTAGTAGTGCAAGGTTGCGACAGATTTTGAGGTTGTCTGCTTGTTGGATGCATAGCATTTCCTTGAGGTGTTGTTGTGCCTTTGAATCTGGTTGGGGGGGATTGGCCAGCAAGTCCTCATATTGTCTCTACAAAGTATCATAATCATGTTGTAGTAGCTACTTGTCCTTCTCCATGTTTGTGAGTCATTCTTGTAGTGTCTCATGGACTCTGAACAAGTTTGTATGTTGAGCATCTAAATGCTGGTAATTATGTTGTAACTGACACACATTGATATAAAGTATTGAATACATTATTTACAGGGGTGGATGATGGGAAGGTTTGGAATGCAGGGGGTAGGGAGGAGGGAATGGGGTGGTGAATGCTGTGGTGAGAAGTGGTGATGTTGGTGGTGGGGGGATGGGAGATTGTGGGAATATGGGGGGAGGGGGAGGTGCAGATGTGGGTGATATGTCCATGTGGTCATGTGTAGATGCAGTTGTGGGAGTTACCATATACATGGGAATGGTAGGTGTGGTGATGGTAGTGAAGGTGTACAATAGTGTGTTTAGTTGTGCATGTGGGCTACCTAGAAGCGTGACTGGAGGAATGGGATTTCCAGTGACCATAGTTAGAGATTCATAGTCCGCGGTAATAGTTACAGTGGTAGTGATATCTAGTTGTGAGAGTTGTGAGTGTTGACCCTCATCGTCTGCTTCACTAAGGGAGGTGGAGACCGTGGCCGTGACAGTAGTGGTGACAGTGGTGGTATGAGGTGAGGGGGGTGGAGTTGGCGGGGAAGGTGGTAGGGGTGGTGATGGGGGTGCACTTGATGCATGGGGTTCTTCCATGTGTTGAATGGAGTGTGCCGTGCCAATGGTTGTGGAGGTGGTGCCATGTGGTTTTGATACTATAATATGTATTTGCTTCCCTGATCTTTGAGGGCGTCTCTTGTGTCTTCGCTCAAATCTCTGCAAGTGTGCGAGGGCGGTGTGCACAGTCTCTACCACCCCCAATGCATCAGCAATCATGTCAAGGGAAGCTCTGAATTGATCATCCACACCTTCTTCTTCAAGTATTTGGTTCATTAAGGCCTTCCCTACTGCCAGGGATAGTCTATGTTGTTCTTGAACGAGGTTTATAGTATCATACAGTCTTTCTAATTGCTTTGTGTATGTTGGGGATCCTGTGAGTTCCGGCATGAAGTGTTGCTCATATTCATGCTCCTCTTCGTTGGATGGTCCTTCATGCTCCTCTTTGTTGGATGGTCCTTCATGCTTCTCATCTCCCTCCTCTTCTTCAGTCTCTTCCTCATCTTTCTCTACTTCGACTACTACTGGTTGAGTTTGGGAAGGCCGATCCGTGACTGTTTGTTGTCCACTCAATTATTCTGTTTCGATTTCTAAGTTAGTTGCATTGATTATCCTAGCTACTTCCTCATCAGTTAAATCTTCAAGTGTGAAACTGTGAGGAAACTCTAAATCTGTGAGGATAGGTGGGAAGATCAGATTATGCCCTTCTGCATTATGCCTTGGTAATCTGATGGTGAAGGGTTGTACTCGCCTTTGGGGTGGCAGAGTCATGTCCAGTGTCAATGTAGCACCTCGAGCCTGTGTACATGGAATCTGAACATCTCCCCTCATTTTCTTTGATGGAGGCCCTCCGGCTGATACTCTTCGCTGAAATTATTGCACCCTAGTCCAAATGAGTGCCCTTTGAATTGGCACATCATATGCCAAGCACCAATAAACAATTCTAGGAAGTGCACAACATCCATAGAGCACTCACTTCTGTTTCTTGTACCAACGTTGATGTGCAAGATGTATCTAGTCAATGATCCAATGTGGCATATTGATTGTTAGATTCAGTGTGTCTGGCAAGACTACCACAACAAAAGTCCAAGCTTAAAGGTAAACAACCTTCCGGCATGCCTTGGAAGAGCCCCCTCAAGAGTAGGATCCTAAGTCAAGAAGTAGGGAAGAAAAAAGAAGACCACAAGAAGAAAAAAGATCGGGTCCCTCCCCTCAAAGAGGGCAACCATCATTAATGAAATTCACATCTCTAAACGTTAGGGGTCTGTCTGACCCGTCAAGAGCTTCGATTCTTGGCCAGTGGTTCAGGGACATGTGCTTCGCCCCTGACTTCATTTGCTTACAAGAGATTAAAATCGACGGAGAGGATCTACAAAAACGACTTAAATGCATCTCTCCGAACCACCTTTGGTTCTCCACTTCTCACCCTAGAGGGACGGGGGGTGCTTCTATCGGTATCAGTCACGCCTTGTCTAGCAATGTGACCTCGACTTTTGAAGGTCGGAATCATCGCTGGATTGCGGCCTCTTTCGGGTCTCCCTTCCAGTTCACTGTGGTCTCAATCTATGCCCCTAATGGCGAAGCAGATAGAATGGATACTTGGGCTTCCCTTGACTCCCTTTCACACAATGTCCTGATTTGTGGGGACTTCAACATGGTTGAGTTTCCTGAGGACCGATGGAACAACAAAGGAAAAATTATTGACGGTCAGGAGAAAGAGATTTGGGATAAAATCAAGCTCCATCTCGACCTGGTCGAAGTGAAAGATAGGCAGGGGTTCTCCTGGTCTAATCTCCAGTCGGGGGACTCTTTGAGGAAAGCAAGGCTTGATAGATGCTACATCGATCAGAACACCATCCTTCAGTGGGGTATTCCTTCGATTTCCCAACACATGGACCTCACTATCTCAGACCACTATCCGATTACTCTGTCCTTCAAACCGATTCACATGCTCCAGAAAGCTCCTTGGTTTCACGCTTGTCAGACATCTTTTTCCCTCCCCTCTGTCCACCAGGAAATTTCTGAGGTATGGAAGGAAGCCTTTGCTTACTGTAATGAACCGGCTAAGTGTTGGAGAAACGCAGTAGAAAGGACTCGTAAAATTCTAATCAGGACCCAAAAGGCTATAAGAGGAATTCGAAAAAAAAGAAGAGAAACGGTGTACCGGAGGCTCTCACGGCTTGAAGAAGAGGTGAACAAAGGTAAACTACATTGCCAACAGGGTCTTTTGAAAATCAGGGGTAGGCTAAGATTAGAGGAGGAGGTCCAAAGGAAAAATCTCCAAATTTTCTTCAAAGATTGGTGGGCAGGGAAGGCAGACAAACCAACGAAAGAGATGTGTAACATCCTCAAAAGGAAACAAGCTAGGGAATCCATCCCCCTAATGGTCGATAACAATGGAACTGAATGTTGCACGGAAGTGGAGAATAGAACTATCATCGTCGAACATTTTACCAACCTTCTCGGGGTCTCGACTCCTCTTTCCCCCCACAGGCGCGACTCCATGGCAACCATCTCAAGGGTTGCTCAAACCAGAATCCCACAGAACTTGATTGCTCTACTGGATGCTAACATCTCCGAGAATGAAATTATCGAGGTTATTGATGCCCTTCCCAATGGGAAAAGTCCGGGTCCAGATGGCCTTACCAATGAGTTTTTTAAGTCCTTCAAACTTCAGGTGGCCACCCCACTGCGCCTCGTGTGGCAAGAGGCTCTCTCCTTCGGTGCCCTCCTTGAGTGCCTGAATAATGGCGTCATCAAGTTAATCCATAAACGGGGAGATAAAAACAAAATTGAAAACTGGCGTCCGATTACCATGCTCCAAACTGGATACAAGATAATTGCAAAAGTTATCGCCAACAGAATCTCCTGTCATTTAAAGTCATGGCTGTGCGAGGACCAAAAAGGTTTTATCAAAGGTAGATCTATACTTGAAGCAATTATTGATATTTGGGAAGGCCTTGCTTTTGCTGAGGAGTCTGCTCAAGATCTAGTTTTCATTAAGATCGACTTCGACAAAGCGTATGACATATTGGAATGGGACTTTATTCTTCAATCATTGAAAGACCTTGGATGCAGCCAAAAGTTCACGAAGATGGTTTCCACTCTTCTTGGAAATGCTTCAACTAGAATAAACATCAACGGTAAGCTCTCTGAACCCATTCGTTTAAAAAGATCAATTAGGCAAGGCTGCCCTCTAGCTCCTTTACTATTCGCTATCGCCTCGAATGGACTCAGCTGCCTATTAAAGCATCACATGGATGCTGGCAATCTCAAGGGTCTCTCCTTACCTCTAAATCACGGCCAAATGGTTGTGAGACTTTTTGTTGATGACATGAATGCCTTTGTGCATAACGATATAAACAGCATTGAGGTGTTTTGGTGGTGCCTCCACACCTTTTGTGTGGCATCAGGCTCAAAAATCAACCATGCTAAAACTGCTTTTAGAGCGATCAGCGGGCCTACTCCCCAATTGTTGGTGGATCGGGGGTGTCAAGTTATCCCTAGTGGTCAAGTCTTCCGTCTTCTCGGCATTCCGATGGGTTTCGACATCTCAATGGACCAACGATGGAACTGGGTGCTATCCAAGTTGGATAGCAAGCTGAATCAGTGGAAAGGTATGCAAGTCAACCTGGCAGGACGTGCTATGGTTATTAACACTTTTATGTTGTCTACAATTATTTACTTTATCTCGTGCTGGAGACCTAAGGAGAAAGACTTGGCCAAAGTAGAAAGAATCTGCAGGAACTTCCTTTGGACTGGGGACCCCAACAGAAGGGGGGTTCCCAAAATCAAATGGGAAACTTGCATTAGCAAGTAAGTATTTTGGCTATAAGTATTCCCAAAATCACTTGGATAGCAAGTAAGTATTTTGGCTATAAGTTGAGTTTTACAAATCAGAATGAGACAATTTAACTTGCTATGTGTATCCGACAATAGCATCTACAATGTTGCTGAAGAACACAAGTCCAAATTCTGAGTGATAGGCTACCGAAATTACAGAATACAGAGAAGTAGTGCTAGAGGTGAAGGTAAAATTGGCAATAGGTGCTTGTTTTGTGCATATCTTGAGCTACACACCTCCGATTGAGGTGTTCTTTATCTTGTTATGTAGGGAAGAATGAGATCTTGAAGTTTCTGAAGAGGAAAAGTCCAGATTCAGAGGTTATCACCTCTGAAATAGAAAAACACAGAGCAGTATATTTTCACCAAAAGAACCCTAGTTGCTTTTGGAGATTGAATTTACTTTGGAACTTCTTCGAGAGAGAATTTTTGGTGTGCTAGCTCTTATTCTTAGAGCTTGAAAGCATTATCCATGTATGATCATTGTGGTAGCTCCTCCATATGAGAGTAGAGCATGATCTTTTCATGTGTTTGGCATGTGAGATGACATTGTGATATACCTTCTTTTCGAGGATTATGTCATCATGATTTCCATCGTGGATGTATAGTCGCATTGTGGTTTATATTTTGCTTATGCCACTTGGTTATGGATTTACTTGTCGGTTGCACATACTTTTATGAGATTTGATTTTGGATCTTGGTTGGTACGTGTATCTTTGTTTTTCTTTGCAGGTACATTATCCAGATTGGAGCCTTAGTTACAATTCGTTTGTCACCGTTATTAGCATTTGGTCATTGATTTATATGTATTTGCTAGTATGATTCTTGGCATATGTGGTTGGTGAGTCCCACATGTTTATTTTGGTTCTAGAGTCCATTTTACAAAGGAGATGCTGTCAAAATTTTGTCCGTTTTTATGCTAGAAAAGAGCTCTAGTGGATCTTGAAGCTTGTGCAATAGCTTTGAATCATTGCTTATCTCCATTCATTTGGGCTTGGTCATAGGTTATTCGTGGTAGGTTGGACCATCTTGTAGGATTCATTCTTGAGTGGAAGGTGCACACCATTTTATTGTCATGTATTGCCATTAGTTTTTGGCATTTATATTTGCCATTATCTTTGGTTGGATTAGTGACAGGTGGTGAAAAGTTACTCATTGTTCTTTTGCTATTGGTTATCTTGTTTGATTGCTCAGTTCACAGGGGATACTCTGCCGAATGTTTCCTAGGATTTTCTCACATCAGTTATGAGACTTGGTGAGCACACTTATGCTCATGGTTTTATGTGCATGCTAGATGCATGGTTATGTGACATGTGGTTCACATGGTTTCTTTTCTAGCATATGGATATGTAGGTGTGATCCTATTGAGGATAGAGTATTATTTCTAGTCTCGTATTACATTGCTAGTCTCTTGGATCGCCAGCATGATGTCTTCTCGGTTTGATGGCACTGACTTTCCGAGATGGAAAGCTCAGATATGGCATACATTGGTTCGTGCAGGGTTACACATGTATGCGCATAGAGATGCACAGAGGCCTCATGACATGCCCGACCACGTATGGATGGATATGGTTGCATTGGCTAGCTCCACTATTTGGTTACAACTTGTGGATTCTATATATGAGTCTATGATGTATGAGGAGACGAGTAGTGTATTATGGCAGAGACTACATGATATGTATGTGAGTCCAATGACTCATGTGAGACACATAGATCACATCAACGACTTCGATGTTGGCATTGTGGTTGTGAGGGCCATACTCGATGACATTGCTTTAGGCAGATGCGACGATGGCGTCAGAGACATGCATGTGATGCAAGTCAGGTAGTGATTTCAGGAGAGTCTATGGCAGTTGTTTATGCTAGTGATGGTGATATTACTTTCTCCTATGGCTCATCTCAAGATTCCTCTTGTTCATTGGATGGCACACATCTGGTTTGGTTGATTGATGCATTAGCCGATTTTTAGCTGAAATTCAGGTTTTGTCGATTCTCAGGTGAAAGTCATGGATGTGTGCACATACTTGATGGTATGACATATGACATTGAGGATGCACGAGATGTATGACTTATGATACCGAGTGGAGCATCACTTGTGCTCAAACATGTATTTTATGTGCCTTCATTTCCTATGAGCTTGATTTCAGTTAGCTAGTTACAAGAGAGCAGATGTTATGAATTCCTTGGTGAGCATCATTTTTCAGTTGCAGTTGGGAGAGCTTATGCTTGTCAGAGGTGCTAGGATTGGGCATAGGTATCCACTACAGGTACTTCATGTGAGAGACAGTCTCATCTCAGTGGGAGTTCAGCCTTATGTGCAATGTGAGACTCGCCATGTCTCATTTTGTCTACCTACACATAGGTCTATTGACATTCATGATGCATATGTATGGCAGGATTCACATGCTCAGATGGATGCACATGTAGAGCATGCTTTGGATGCTCACGATGCTTATATAGAGCATGAGTTTATTGATCATATGGATGCTCTTATAGAGCACACTTCAGATGATCAGCTGGATGCTTTAGAGCATGATGTGGATGCTCATGTGGAGCATTGTGATGATACTCAGTTAGAGTTTGACCATGAGTTTGATCTTGGTGTTGATGTTGTGCAGTTAGCTCATGTGGAGCATGATGATACACTTGGTGTGGTAGAGCATGATAGCTCTTATGATACATAGTGTATGCCAGAGCATACTAGCTCTTAGGTTGCACAGCTAGCCACATCCTTGGTTGAGAGGATGACTGATTTAGATGTTCATGAGTTAGAGATCATGCAGTGACTCTTGGATTCGCTCATGCCAGATGTTGACACAGATATGTCAAGACATGTTGGTCTTGATGATGGTGCTTTGGATGCCTTGGATACAAGCATGGCTAACATGCTTACGTTAGCCCAGATATCACATGTTTCATCAGCATTCAGGAGTCTCATGTACGAGTTACTATGCTCCAGAATAGATATTGCAGTTGTTATTGGAGCATTTGCACTTGGAGTTGTCAGTCGTTCGATGATTGACACAGGCATAGAGCGAGTGGGAGCTTTGCAAGAACTTCATCAGTTCTTGCATCAATCAAATATGAGCTTGACACTTATTGATATGAGTCTAGAGCAGTTTGAGGTGCATGGATACACCTTATTTGAGGTAGTTGGTGTAGGCTGATCTGTATGGGTAGAGATCCGAACTCTTCCTGTACATTATTGTATAGTCCTACATCATTCTTTGTATATGTTACCACTTATGGTCACATTGACCCTTAAGTGGGAGATTGTTGGGGATGTAAGGATCATGTGACCTTACCCCTATATTCATATATATACATCATTTATAGAGCATTGCCTAATGAGAGATCATTATGTGGGTTCGAGGCTCCCATGCATCTGTGTGCGTCTCTTCTCTTCTTCTCTCTCCCTCGATCTCCTCCTTGCTCCTCTTGTTCAGCACACCAAAGCCCTTCACCTGCTACTTCACTGAACCAATGGGAATTCTTCCTAATTGGCGATGTTTGCCCCTAGGGAGGGTTTTGACTTGGTATGACATGGATACTTTCAATGTCCACTATTTGAGGGCTAGTGCCTGCCTGGGAGCTTTTTGTGCAGCCTCTGCCATGTTGAGGAAATCGGTCGCCGGTTCTGTGAGAATATACACATGAATGTTAACATTGCAATGGACACAAAGTGATCCTATGTCCCCATTACAACATTAGCATGATGAAATGTGATGTAGTTACTAGGTTAGTTAGAGCTCGTGTGGTTGTGAGTGTGAAGTGTAGTTAGCGGATGCAAGGTTCCTATGTGCTAATTGGGGTGGTGAGGTGCAATGCGGATATATTTAGTAAGCAGATGTGGCTTTACAATGGGATCAGGTGGCTTATTACAAGATTTGGGCTGCCAAATACAGTGGATGGCTTTCTCTTTTGATTTTGTGGAGACTTTGGAGGGCTTTATAAGAATGTCTACTTGGAAATGAGGCTTTTTAGGGACCGATTTACAAGTGATTCTGCTCGTGCTCATAGAAGAATATGTGTTAGTGCGTGTCAAATAAGAGTGGGTATCAACTATTCGAGTGAGTGAATCATGATGTACATTGTGCGCTTTATGTGTGCCTATTTGAGCCCACAAGCAAGCCTTTGGCACCCAAATTTGTCTTGATTGTGGGTTAGCCTTCATTGACTACTTGGGTACCCAGATAGACTTTACTTTCGTAGACGAATCTTTGAAAGACTTCTTATTAGTGTTCTGTCATTGATCACTAGCATGACGTGTAGTCAGTGGTTGTAACTTGAACGCAACAGGATGCTCGCCTTTTCGTACCCATACTTGTTTCAGGGGTTGAGACACTTTGCTTCGTACTTTCCTTTGGCTTTGAGCATAGATAGTCTGCTTCCTCTGTGTTTGGTACTCCTTTGGTTGTTGTGTCTCTATCGCTTTTGGAAAAGAAGGGAGTTCCATCGTATCCTTGACTTCTTTGTTGAGAAAACCATCCCTCTGCATCACATATGTTTGGACAAGAATAGCATCGTCATCTTCATGTGTACTCCTAAAAGGGCCAGGAGTTGGTGCCTTTCCTAGTTCCTTGAGTGCTTCATTTTCTAACTCAATTATAATGCGATTCTGATTTACCCAGACCTGAAGAGGTCCACTTCTTAGGTTTAGGTTGACTGTATGATCATAGATCCAGTCTTAACCCAAGACAAGAGGTTCAGTGAGGTCCTCGTCTTGACACACTAGCACCTTAACTGTCATGAGAGCATCTTGAATGTAGAGAGGAAGTTCCACCTTGCCCATGCAAGGGGTTTTCACACCTCCCAATCCTATGAGGTATGCTTCTATAGGATTGACACTTAAGTTCAATTCTTGGCAGTAAGAAAGTTTAACAGCACTAGTGGTTGCACCTGAGTCAATCAAGCCCCGTACAATCCTTGCACTATTTCCTTGTCCTATCTCTAAGGTTACAAAAGGATGTTATTCAATTATTCTATGGGAACTTACACCTGAGATTTCACACATAGCCATATGATATCCTAGAGGTACATAGGCATCTGTCCTAGGCTGATCTCTACCCTTTCTTTCTCAATTTCATTCTTCGGATGCGCTCTAAGGCTTCTGCTTGCGCTTCTTTGTGAATTCGTTTTTCTTCTTCCTTATGTTTCTTGGCAGTGTTGAGTCGATTAATCATTTCCTCAGTGAGGGGTTCTTGATATAGTTTGACTCTGCAACCGCTGATGTAACTAGGGAGGACATCACCTTCTAAGGTGGCTAATTGGAGTGCCCCAGTTGTTGATATTCTGTTAATAATCATGGGTCCATAGCCACGCTTCTCTAGCTTTCTTGCATGTTGTTTCAGGGTGTACACTAAAACTAAGTCTCCTGCTTTCAAGCCTTTATCCTTCACATGGGCATCAAAGTATGCCTTCTGTCTTTTCTTAGCTGCATATATCCTTGTGGTAGTAGCTCTCAGTCTTATTTCACCTAATCGTTCAAGATCAAAGCTCCTAGAAGAGAGTTCATGCCCTATCCACTCATGCTCTTGTGCTACTTTCAGTGTAGGTATCAAGAAGTCCAATGGTAGCACTGCATTTTGGCCAAATATCATCTGAAAGGGTGTGGCTTGGAGTACCGCTTTATAGGCAACTCGGTATGCCCAAACAGCGTGGTGTAGCTATTTGTCCCAATCAGAGAGTTTATTATTCACTAATTTGATCAGCACATTGCATAGAATCTTATTGGTGCTTTTGACTTGCCCATTAGCTTGTGGATGATAGGGGGCAGATTTCTTGTGCATCACCAAGAACTCTTGGAGAAGGCTGAAAGGTAGCAGGAACATTGGTGAGACCAAATGACATTACTCAAAAAGCAAATATGCCCCACTCTGTTGCAAAAGCCATCTTATGCTGATCTTCTGGAGCAATGGCTACCTGATTGTAGCCAGAGAAGCCATCAAGAAAGCTATAGATTTCCTTGCCTACTACTCTTTCTAAGAGATGCTAAGTGATAGGAAGCAGATAACTATCTCTAATAGTGGCTGCGTTAACTTTCTTTAAGTTAATTCATACACATAACTTTCCATTCTTCTTGGGCACCACTACGATGGGGGATACCCACTCAGTGTGCTCAATTTCATAGATGAATCCAACTTCAACCAAACCATCTATCTCTTCCTTGATTTTGGCAGCATAAGTATCATTGTATGTATATGGCTTCTGCTTAGATGGTTTGGCCTCTGAGGTCATGGGTATCGTGTGTGAGCATATGTCAGATTCTACCCCTTTCAAGTCCTTGTAACTCCAAGCGAATACATCTCTGTATTCTCTTAGCAAGGCTATCAATTTTTGCTCCTCTTCGTCCGTCAGGTCATGTCCTATGTAGGTGCATCTTTCTTCTCCCTCTTCTATGGTTACAACAATCTTCTTGGTGGTCTCCTTGTTATCATAGGCCTCTCTTGCTTGTGCAACACATTTGCCTCCTCCCTATTTCGGTCTAGCATGGAAACTTCTTCATATATTTCTTCCAAATTTGGTGTTGGCTGATCGTCTTCCACATCTAATTCCTCAAAAGGAGGTTTTGCATTTCCATTCTTTTTCCATTGGTCTTCTCGCATCCTAGTCCACAACTCTCTTGGCCAATCAGCCTCTAAATCAGGGACTATGGATATTGATATGTCCTGAGTGTTCAGTAGTTCTTCCTTATTATCCTTTTCTTTTGGTTTCTAGTCATTTTCTTTAAAACAATCATTGTATTGATTTTCAGATATTCTTATCTCTGGTAGGATAGGGATAGTCTTTTCTAGAGTGGCGTGAGCTACCTCTATGAGCTTTTTACATATGGCAAGTATCTCCTTTTCTAATCCCCTATGTGGGTAAAGTTTCTCGTGTTGCTCTATGTTGGGTTCGACTGTGATCCGGGCCTAGTAACCTTTCAACCACATATCCAAATCATCTCGTCTTGGGTCTGTTAAGATAGATCCTGGCTTTTTCGGTTCTTGTGTCTGGGGTACACTTGGGTTTCCTTCTCATGTTCCAGGTTCCATAGGTTTCTTACTGTCTCTCATGTTCTTCTAGTCTTTCTTACTTTTATTTTTCATCCATTTGTCTTTAAGTTTTTCCCTTCTATCCTTCCACCTTTGGTTTTTCTTTGCTTGAATACTCTCACATGGATCTTCAGAATCTTCCACTACCTGTATTTTGGGTTCTAGGTTTGTATTCTTTTCTTGCTCTGAGTCCACTCGTTTTCTCTCTTGTCCTTTAGCTTGAGCTCGTGTGATATCTTTTAATGGTATTGTGTACTCTTTATTACTTCCTGATGATTCAACTACTTCAATCACATTGATTTGTGTTGTGCCATGAACTCTATTGGGATTCTTTGGAAAGTCTCTAAATAGGTGTTCCTTTCCACATTCATTGCAATACCCTTCCCAAGTCCTCGGAGGTGGTGGGTTATAAGGTCGAGTGCATTCTCTTATGAAGTGGTCTCCTCCACATCTATAGCAAGGTCCCTTCGGCATAGGCAGTCTAATGGGTGGCCTCATGGGTGCTGGTGCTTTGGGTGCGGTGTACATTAAGGTTGCAAACTCCTGTCCATAGGTATTGTCATATCCCTCATAGCCATAGTATTATGTGTCATTAATTTGGTCATACTCTAGTAAATTTGGTGTCGTAAGGATAGTGTTCTCCTTCTGTACTGGCTAAGGGTGTGGCTGGCACTATGGCTTTCTCCATGTTTTTTCCTTTGGTTGAGTATATTTAATTGGCACTACATTCTGTGGAAGTGGTGGTTGTTGTCCAAATACCAGTTGAGGATGTGCATATTTCCCTTGCTCGTATGGCCTAGGTGCTCCTTGTGGTCCTGGATAGGGATTGTATCTTGGAATCTCCCTTCTTGGCTCTTTAGGAGGGTATCCATGCGGCCTAAACTGAGGTTGATTTAAGGGTCTCGACTACTCATTGAATGGGCAATTCTCAGTAGTGTGATCAGTGTATTTTTGTTCTATCTGGCAATATAGGGTGGGTCCTTGATATGGTTGCCTATTGTATGGATAAGCTTGAGGCATGTCTGTTCCTCCTCTTGCACACATGTGAGATGGATGGTCTCCTTCGCATAGGCTACATCTTTGCAACATGGGTATTCTCATTGATGGATGCTGGTAATTCCTCTATCCGTGAACTCCTAACTTCTTGGCTACCAGTTCCGCTAACTCCTCTACATTATTGGAGTTATATGTCACTGTGCTTCTAGTGTCTTTCGATTTTGTAGGGCTTTGTGTACTTTTAAGATCATCATATAGGTTGTCCTCTAGGTCAATACATTCTCGAAGACACTCGCTCAATGTCTGGAGCCGTTTCACATCGACTAAAGTTCTCAAAGTCCCATTCATCAATCCATCCAAGAATAGTGATATCATTTTTTTGCTGAGTGGGTCTTTCTGTTGTTGGACATCTATCAACATATTGATTGAATCTTCGAGTAGTTGTTTTCACCGTTTCATTTGGATTTTGTTTGAAGCTATGGATTAAGGATGAAGAGATGTGTTTAATCCCTCTCTTGGTAAATTCTCCAATGAACTCTTGAAAAAATTGCTCAATATTTCCAAATTGATTGGGATCCAATGGTTGGAACCAAGTCAAAGCCATCCCTATGAGAGTAAGTCTAAAGGACTCATATTGCACAAAGAAATCCTCTACATGCTCTGCCCGTAGAACTTGTTTAAATTCAGTTATGTGGTCATATGGTTCTCCCATTCCGTCATAATGATTTCTCATACACTTAGCCACTTGAATTGGTCTTAGTCTTCTTATGGGTTCTAGTGGTCTAGGTATTATAGGAATTACTGGTCTAATAGGAGGTACCCCATGATGTACTCTTGGTTGTGGTCTTGGCCTCACTTGTGGCCGATTCAGGTTGCCTAGTCCTGGGTGGGTTTGATTGTGTGGCAGTACTCCAGGCATTGTAAATTGCACATGAGTTCGGTTAGGAACACTTCAATGACTTGTTTGTCCTGACATTGTGTTCTCTGCCTCTTGATGAGTCCCAAAAGGATTATGGGAGGTACTTGCCTGCTTTCGAGAAGGGAATACAAGCAACCCCATATACTTCAACTAAGCCCTATCAACAATATCTATTGGCCAATACCTTCTTTGGTTCTGGTTCAGGTATGTGACTCTAGACTCATCATCGGAATCCTTTAATTCATAGAAAGTCATGGGGCTTTCTTCCTGTCTGCGTGTGCGTGAATCGGTTTGTAATAGTAAGTCTGACCCATGGATTAAATAGACCCCTAATAGGTAATCATCTTGAGGTATCAAATCCCCTCTCAAGACTCGAGTTACCACCGATTTGCCTCTTGGTGTAGTTACTAACTCCTTAGGGTCAGGTCTTCCCGAGTTTCTTTGTCCTTCCAATCCTCCTCTCTCGTTGATCCGATTTGGGTGTTCTGTTACCACGTATATGTGACCTAACTTGTCCATGTACACTCCTCCTTCATACTTGATTGTAGGTCTAGGCACTATTGTTGATTCAGTGGAATTCACCATCCTGACTACTGACCTATTTAAGCCATCCAGGTAGATAGGGATCCCTTGGGGATGAGTGGACACATATTGCAGAGAGGTGCGGTATTCCCCCTCTACAGTTGACATGAAGTTCTCCCTAGGGACAGAACCTTGCATGTCTTCTGAAGTCATAGGTATCTCCTCCTCTAAATCACTAGAGGTGTCAGTATAGATAGAGTGATGACTTGCTTGGGTTGCACTTCATATCGATGAAATGACACTCCTCTGGCTACTTAGCACACGCCCTGATCTCAAGTTCATCCACCCTTCTGGGCCTATGATGGCTTCCTACTTCCCCACAATTGAATCCTCAATTACCTCTAATTTTGCCCTCAAATGACTTGATAGGTTCTGGATGATACCACTCTAGGCGATACCACTCAGACGATACGATACTGGTTTTAGTACGATACGATACCAAAATCTCAATCGATACGATACCAAGAAATAACATGATACGATACCAGCTTTCGCACGATACAATATCTCTGCATGTGATGATACGATACTAATTTAGTGGATGATAAGATACCTGGTCACTTGATGATACGATACCAGACTCCCCGCGATACGCGATCAAAACTTTCCATGATACGATACTTGTCCACTGCACAATACGATAGCAAAACTTTGGATGATACGATACTAACAAGTCACATGATACGATACTGAAACTCTCACGATACGATACCAGATGGGTCAGACGATACGATATCAAATTTTTCGTGATACGATACTAGTGCAAGTGATGATATGATACTAGTGCAAGTGATGATACGATACCGAATCCCTCGCGATATGATACTAGAAGAATAAACGATATGATACCAGAGAGGTAGGGTGATACGATACCACGTTTTCGTATGATATGATACTAAGTTGGTGATACGATACCCTCAGTGCACGTGATACGATACTATGATCGAGACGATATGATACCGAGTGGACCGCGATACGATACCACCGGTTGATTGCGATCGCGATACCAACTTGACGATATGATACCAGAATGGTATCGCAATACCTCAGGTGGTATGCAACGATACGATACCAGGTGAGTATCGCGATACTAGGGAATTTTGGTATTGCGATACCAAAACTCAACCGACTGCGATACTTCATCCAAGATCTCTCTATACTCAAAACATTTTGTGCCAATGTGTTTAGTTCTCACCCCTCGTCTCTCTTGACCCTCTGTCTCGCTCAAAGATTCTCTAAAAACTCTCTGTTCTACTCCCTGATACCAAAATCATCTCTAATCACGCGCGATAGTGTTTCTGAATTGCTTTTGATATCAAGAGATTGTGTAGCTTACCTTCAAGGATACCTCAACCCAATTTTATGCTTCCTCTCTTTAGCTTGCTTTGCACGATACGTTGCTCGTGATATGATCGCTGTCTGCACATGATACTTGTCTGACTCTAGTGTCAAATGAATTGATTTTTTTGGTTTTTATAGTTTTGTGATGCCTTAGACCTACCCTACACTAATTTTGACAATTTTTTTGGGTTTTTTCTTGGTATTTCCAACTTCTTCCTACTCTTCTCCTCTCTCTAACCTAACCCTAACGCTTCCCTTCCTTCTTCACTCCTAACCCTAACCCTAAAAACACATTACACACACCTCAAGGATGTGAAGTAATAAGTGCAAAAGTGCTTGACTACTTGCCACTGAACAGATTCACCTCTACAAGTACGATTCCTTCACTCTAGAGCTATAACCATCACGAAGGCACCTTGGCTATGTTTGTTCCCTCAAAACGGTGCCAAAAACGTGTGTACCTAAGTCGTGATGCCTTAGGGACTTGCATCGATGAGACTAAATCTCAATCGCCCGGCAAGTGCATATAGTGATGGATCAATACATGCTTAATTATCAATCCGAAGAACCACATGAATGAAGTGTATGAAGACGTGTGCACACATGATGGAAAGTGAAGTGGCTAAGCTACAATGCATGTGAAAAGACTCATCTTCCTCTCTAACTCACTAACTCTACCAGCTGCAGGCTATCTGTCAACCTGCTATGAGCACGGAGTGTCCAATAGTATGGGGCGATTGAACCCTACCCCCACCTAGTAGCTACTGATTTAACCATCGTAATGCAAGTTCAAAGCCTAATATGAACCCTTGCCTTGTTGATCCATAATTCCATTTAATGAGGAATGGAACCTCCAACATCAACCAAGAGCAACCCCTCCCCAAAGAGATGGTTTTGTTAACTTCTTTCACTTCTTTTTTAAGTTTTTCTATTTATTCTATCTATTTGTCCCTTTCATTCTTTTGTCTTTTTTTGAAAGGAAAAGTTAGAAGCTAAAGTTAAGACAAAAGAATGAAAAAAAAAAAGAGAGAAGAGAATTAGAAAAACAAAAAGGAAAAAAGAGAAAATAGAAAAAAAGAAGAAATGAGAAAAAGAAATTAAAACAATGTGTTAGTGCATGGGTTGAAGAAAATATGTGCCTTGTGCACGACCTTGTAATGTAGCCCTATGTATGCATACTTGGGGAACCCATTATAAGATGTATAGTGCAAAAATTTGGTCTTGAGCTAAATGCTCAAGGGTATTCTAACGAAGAGGTTTCCTAATCTATCATGGTTATAGGTTCGCCCAAGTAGGCGATGCTTAACATGGTGAAATGTCCATTGATATTCATCTCTTTGTGTTGTACTCCCATCATGATGATTGACCATTGGCTTGTCTTTCTTGTTGATGGATGTCCTTGCTAATGGCTCACTCATGAGATTCTTCAAGTGCATAGTCCTGTCCTTTCTTTCTTTCTTTTTTTTGCATAATGTCACAAAACAAGAAGAAGGTGGTTAGTATCAATAAAATAGTTCATATATGTCAAATGTCTCTCATGTGCTTGGGATTCTAAATTGTGTCTATGCATGGTTGTGTAATGTGGCCCTATATTAATGCACACTTTGGAAATGCATGACCTCAATGGTGCAAAAGACAAGGTTATGCCAAAGGCCCATGGTTGTTGCACATCAAAGCTTTCAATGTGCATGCAGATGTTGATGCAACCTTTGTTGGAGGTATCAATTGGATTTCAAAATGAGAACTAATCATTCCTCCTTATAGGGATCCATTTTAGAACAGTGCTTAGCTGCATACAAGTCATTTTTGACTTCTTCATCTTTGGTTGGTTGCTTAGATTTTCTATCTCGCATGGTTGGTTCTTTGGATCTATGGATGATACAGATGCTTTTGGCTTCCAAACCCATATCCTGGATGATTATCTTCTTATTGTTGTTGATGAGGTGTGTTGATCTTCTCTTGATCACGATGCTTGGTAGTGGCCCTTGCCTCTTTGTGGCCTCTTTGTGGCCTCTTTGTTGAGACTTTGCTCATGTGGGAGAGCATAGATTTTTGTGTATGTAAAAGTTTCTTGGATACCCACGTGGAATTCTCCTTATTGAGCTACAACCAATTGTTTAGGCACCCAAATTTGTCGGATTCCGTGTGGTGGAGCTTATCCTAGTTGCTTTGTTCTTCTTTTTGCATGGTAGGTCTGCCTGGATGGGAATTGTTGAGGCAAGGTTGGTGGTTGCTCTCCTTTTTGTACCCAGATTTGTTTCATGCCCAGAGCTACTTTCTTTTGCATCATAAAGCTTTTGACACATACATCTTCTTCTCTAAGATTGGGCTTAAAAGAACTAAGAGAATGTGTGATACTTGGATTTGTGAGCATGAAATTCTCTAATTCTAATGTAATGCATTGTTCATGTACCCACACTTGAAGAAGTTGACTTCTTAGGTTTAAGTTGACTGCATCGTCATAGATCCAATCTTGACCCAAGACAAGTGGTTTCCTAAGGTCCTCATCTTCACACAATAGCATTTTGACTATCATTGAGACATCTTGAAGGTAGATGGGAAGCTCCACCTCACCCAAACAAGGGGTTTCCACACCTCCCAATCCTATGAGATAGGCTTCTATGGAATTGATGTTCAATTGTAGGTCTTGGTAGTTTGAAAGTCTAGTTGCACTAGTTGTTGGACCTGAGTCAATCAATGCTCTCATAGTCCTTACATTCTTTCCTTGTCCTACCTCTATGATCACAAAGGGACATCAGTCAATTATTTTGAGAAGCATTGGCACCCAATGTTTGGCACATGGCCATGTGATATCTTGGGGCATTGGGAATGCCATCTAGGCCTATCTGCCTTAACTTATTGTTATCAAGATCTTGCTCATGCACACATAGAGGTTACGGATGTAGAAAACACACAGAAAAATAGACATGCAAGGGGACGCGACAAAACACAGTATTAGGTGCAATCTCCCTCCATGCACCCTATTTCGATAGTCCACAGAGTGAATGTATATAGGATTTTTGATTGTGTCAAAATAGTGGTTACATGAAGGCGGCTTCAAAAAACATGCATGAAAGTAAAAGTTGGTAACTTCTGTATAACTCCTTTGCTTTCCATATCAAAAATTACGGTCTACAATGATTCTTATCCTAACCACTACTTTTACTAAATTTTCTAAAAATAGAACTACTTCTAAAAATAGAAGTACTTTTAAAAACAGGATTAGTTCTAAAAATAGACTATTTCTAAAAATATAACTATTGCTAAAAATAATTTTGTTCTAAAAATAGAATTCTAAAAATAGAATTGCTTCTAAAAATAGATTAAATTATTGATGTCCACCCTTTCACACCTTTCACGCCCTCATGAACCTTCAGGCGCTATATTAAAACACCAAAACACATTAAAACATTAATAAATTAACTCTCTAATAATTCCTTGTTCAACACATTCCATAATTCATATGCCCCTCTGTTGAAAAAGCAACTGACCTCAATTGATAAAATAAAAATAAACATGGATGGCTAGTCACATGTTCCATCACTAAATGAAAATAAGCATGTTCCATGTAAAAACACATGAATGGAAATGTTCATGGAGGCATTTCATTAATGTGGATGTGTATGATATGCAAAAATTAAGTGATCATAATGGGGTGCGAACACATTCTCTAAGTGAATCAATAAAAGAACATATATTACTAACTATTCAAAATGTTCTATTTTTGGTTTTTCAATCATTCACGGTCTAAAATATACTCTATATATTCTAATTCATTTTGGTAAGTGTAACTAAAATATGATCTTATATGCTAAATTCTATGTGTAAATGCAACCTATATAATCAAAGGAAAGTACAGTAGTGAAAAGATTGTTATTGCTGACATGGTTGCTTCAAACTGATCATTTTGATAATCGATTGGTACTCTTTCTCTGCATCATGAGCAAAGGAAATAGCTTCA
The DNA here is from genome assembly GCA_020310875.1 of Ceratopteris richardii. Taxonomy (NCBI): domain Eukaryota; kingdom Viridiplantae; phylum Streptophyta; class Polypodiopsida; order Polypodiales; family Pteridaceae; genus Ceratopteris; species Ceratopteris richardii. The sequence goes on along the minus strand of CM035427.1, from coordinate 73,278,919 downwards.
TGAACTGATATAGGTTGGCATGAGCAAAGCTTTGCTTGAATATCCTTCTCTAAACCATCATCATACTTCTTCTTCATAGTCTCACCAGAAACATCTTCAAGGAGGCAAAAAAATTCTAGATATTGGGAGAACCGGTCCATATAGGTTGTAAAAATATCACCTTGCATCCATGCAAACGTAGCCCACAATCATCGAACATGTAGGTTGAACTGAAGGGGTAGAAAAGACTCCTTAAGATTTTCTTGAAAAGCCTTCCATGTGTTTGGACAATCATGAAAGAAGTAAAGGGCCATCCTTATGGCCATCAAACTATGGAAACTGGTAGTTTTTAACACTAATATTGGAATGCATGCCATCTGATTGGCCAGAGACAATAGCATTGACCACCCTCGTAAGGTTATCTTCATCAGTTTGCATCTTTTGGAGTATTTCATCACGTTGTCAGATCTCGTTCTGAGCACCTCAAAGTTCATGCTGCAGGAGCTTGAGTTGTTGCTCGAGTGTTACCTCAGGTAGGGGTGACTCACCAAAGTCCTCCATGGTGTTTGTAGGGTACATGACTATGTAGAGAACAAAACCCTCTTGCTAGATATATAAAAATAATTTTATTTATTTTTTAGATTTCTTGAATTGAAATATAAAAGGAAGGTTCTTGCCACTTGCCTACGAACTTTACTTGCTCTCAACCTCAATCTCTTAAACCTAGTTCTCACCCATGCAAGCTATCTTGGATCCTCAATCTAGTGCTTCCCTATCGAGATGTACCCTTGGGGAATGTACCCTAGCAGGATATACCCTAGAAGGATGTACCCTGGCATGATGTACTCTAATAGGATGTACCCTAAAGAAATGTACCCTGAGAGGATGTACCCTGAGATGCACCACATCGCACCACGTCATGCAGCCTTGCCCAAGCCTACTTTAAAAAGTAAGAAATAGAAAGTTGTGTTAAATATAAAAAGAGATAACTACAGTGACAACACAAAGAGATAGTGTAGTGGTAAAAGAATTCCCTTGTGTAAGTGAGGTTGTGGGTTCAAATCCTCCACCTTGGTGAATCTAACACTCCTTATTGCCACTCATAAATTAAAATTGGTTCGCACGTAGACAACGGTCGCCAAGGGAGTCTTGTGTGCCAAAGATGCCAAAGTAATGCCTTAGTTATGCCTTAGTCGACGCCTTGGAGTAAGCCAAAGGAGTAAACATAGGTTTTGATTCTAGAACTAGAATTGAAACAAGAACAAGAAACAGAAATAGAAATCAGAACCGGAATCAGAATCGAAAACGAAAACGAAAACCGGAATCGAAATTGCAATTGCAATTGCAATCGGAATTGGATCGCGAACAGAGAACATCGAAAAAGAGAGCAATCGCCAAAACAAACAGAAACAGATCCCTTCGTAGTGATGCTTGCAAGGCTCTAATACCACTATTATCAGGATCTTTCTCACGTGCACAGAGAGGTTATGGATGCAAAAAACACACAGAAATATAGACACGCCAAGAGATGAGGCAGAATGCAATATTAGGTGCAATCTCCCCCCATGCACTCTGTTTTGATAGTCCATAGAGTGCATGTATTTATAGGATTTTTTATTATGTTGAAATAGTGGTTACATGAGAGCGACTTCAAAAATCATGCATGAAAGTAAATGTTGGTAACTTTTGTAGAAAGCCTTTGCTTTCAATATCAGAAATTGCAGTCTACAACGATTCTTATCCTAACCACTACTTTTAGTAACTTTTCTAAAAATATGACTACTCCTAAAAATAGAACTAGTTCTAAAAATAGAACTAGTTCTAAAAATAGAACTATTTCTAAAAATAGAACTATTTCTAAAAATAGACTATTTCTAAAAATAGAATTATTGCTAAAAATAGAATTTTTCTAAAAATAGAATTATAAAAATAGAACTGTTTCTAAAAATAGATTGGATTATTGACGTCCGGCCTTTCACGTCTTTCACGCCCTCATGAACCTTCAGCTGCTATATCAAAGCACGAAAACACATTAATACATTAATAAATTAACTCTCCAAAAATTCCTTGTTCAACACATTCCATAACTCATAAAACTTATTTTGCCTAATATGCTCTTTAGCCTCTGCCTTTGCTTCTTCTCTAACCCTCAACTCTTCTTCTTTTCGCTTCTTAGTAGTGTTGAGTCTCATAAACATATCCTCTATAATAGGTTCTTGTTATAGCTTGACTCAACATCCACTAATATAGCTTGGCAAGATGTCACCTTTTAGGGTGGCCAATTGAACCACATAGCTAGTGGAAATTCTATGAATGACCATGGGTCCATATCCTCTTTTTTCCAATTTATGGGCATGCTACTTTAGCATATAAACCAGCACTAGGTCTCCTTCTTTCAATCCTTTATCCTTGATGTGTGCATCAAAGTATGCCTTTTGTCTTTTCTTTGTAGCATAGATGCATATTGTTGCTCATAGCTTGGTCTCACCTAAGCATTCTAGATCAAATATCATGGAGGACAACTCGTGTCCATTCCACTCATGCTCTTATGCTACTTTTAAAGTTGGGATCAAGAAGTCTAATGGTAGCACAACATTTTGTCTGAAGACCATCTGAAATGGGGTGGCATTGAGTATCATTTTGTAGGCAACTCGATAAGCCCAAACAACAGGATGAAATTGTTTATCCCAATCAGAGCATTTACTATTTACTAGTTTTGTCAATACATTACATAGGATCTTATTTGTGCTCTCCGTTTGTCTGTTAGCTTGTGGATGATAGGGGTTGAATTCTTATGTATGACCAAGAATTCTTGGAGTAGGTTTTCAATGAATTCGTTCAAGAAGTGCCTACCTCTATCACTTACTAACTCTATTGGTAATCCATACCGGGTGAACACATTCTCGAATTAGAACTTAGCTATTGTTTGAGCATCATTCTTTGTGGTGGCCTTTACTTCTACCTACTTTGTAAGGTAATCTGTGGCTACAATAATGTATTCAACATAGGAGTTTCTAGCTGGGGGGTTAATAGGGCTTATAAAGTCTATACCCCACTTTGAGAATGCACATTTTCCCATCATTGGCCTCAAAGGCATCTCATCTTTTTTGATCGGATATTGTGCACATTGGCATGTGTCACATTTCTTCACATAGGTATGTGAATCCATATGAAGAGTTGGCCACCAAAGTCTTGAGAATAGAATGATCTTAATTACTCAATCAGGCCCTGAAGTGTCCACCTGTAACACCGTTGTGTGCAGTTTCTAAGATTTTCAAATAAGTTGATTCATGAATGCACAATCTTAAGTAATCATCTTTTCCTCTTCAGTATAGGTTGTCTCCTACTAAGGCATAGTCATGAGCCTCTTGCTCCATGCTTCGTTTTCTTGTCAGACTCCCCTCGTCAGGAGGTATTCCTAATCTCATAAATTTTACCAATGGAGAGCTCCATTCTAGAATTAATGATGTGATAAAGGGTAGCATGCTCCACTGGGGGTGTCTCTTGGCACATTGGACAAAACTTAATCCACTTATGTATTTCTTTGTCCAAATGAGGCCAATACACTCCTAAACATTTTAGATTTTGCAATGTTCATTGTTTACAATAGTGTTTTCCAAGCAGTCCTTCATGGGCTTGTTTCAACCAATTACTATGTTCATCATTCTCGACACAACAAGCTAGTACACCCTCTGTATCTTGTTTGTACATACTGCCTACTAATATTTGATAGTTTGGTGATTTTACAATTTCTTCTTTGTTCGTTTTCACATTCTTATTTGCGGGTCTGAAGGTTAGGACAAGTACCAAATCATAGTTTTAATGCTTGTGAGAGGTTCTTCATCTTTTGGGGTAAATACTCCTGTGTTTCTTAGATAGTGCTCCTCTGAATTAAAGCAACTATCCATCACAATGGATTCTAGATCATTGTCGTCCTCTTCTTCTTCTATGATATCACTAAGTTCACATTCTTCTAGCAAGGGCTCACACATGAACATAGAGATATCATACCCGTCCTCATCACAATGAGGTGTCCATTGTTTTCATTGACCGCAATTGCCATAGTGGCTAAGATTTTTGCCCAGCCATGAGGCTCAAATTCCTCATATGGAAAGATCATCAGTGTGTAGGGTGGGTCTCTAACTGATCTTGCTTCTTGAGATGTTCCTTCTTCTCTAGCTTTTAAGTGTCTTTCCTCTTCCTCTACAACCTTACACATCCACAAATTAGTATCTTCATGCATTCAAGATGGATCAGAAGAACTTTTAGAATGCTCAGAGATTGAATCTTCTTGCACGTTGTGGATATGATTCCACTATAGGGGTGGTACATATGTGAATGTATAATCCTTCAAACCTACCTTTGTTGTGACCCCTAATGGCTGAAAGTACAAGGAGTTGGTTCCCCAATCCTGTACTATTTGTAGTTGCCATAGGAAGGGCCTTCCTAGGATCATCTCATAGATGTTATTTTTGCCAAAGTCACATATAGAAAAGGTGTGTTCAAAATCCTCACCACAAGTGGTTAGAGTTATCCCTTCTAGCAGTCCTAAAGGTCTTTCAACATGGCCATCATCCATTTGAAGCTTCTTTCTAGTTGGTTTTAATGCAAGTTTTCCCCATTGCTTCCACAAGGAGGTGGTTGCAATCACAACACCAACACCTGAATCTAAGAAGCTTTGGTTGTGTAGCCTTGGTAGGTGATTGGAGATACATATTACCTTCTTCACCTTCACTCATGTCCCCTATTTTTTATAGAGGTATCTCTAGTACTTTCTATTTCTATTTAGAGCCTACTGTTGACACATTGGAACCAAGTTTTGGAACTTGATTCGCCACATGATTCCATAGCTCAGGTTTTACTTTGAGTAGCTCTTCTAGGTTGAGATGACACTGAACCTTAGTGTTCTTCATGACTTCAGTGTTTCTTGGAACCACTAAGCCTTCATTTCTTACTACTATAGTGGGAGCTCTGATCTCAAGAGATTTAGATTCCCATGGGCTTGTGAATTGTGGAAACTCTTGTAAAGAATTAGATTCGAAATCTAATCTTTCATCTTCTTGTTGCTTTACTTGGTCTCCATAAATAGATGGAATGACTTGAGGAAATTGATCATGAAGATCATCAATCTCAGGAATAGGAGGGGGATTACCCTTCTCCTTGGCCCATTTTTCTTCTTCTATTTCTCGCAAGAATCTTGAGAGTACTCTTGAATTGAAAGAGGTGTTCCATCATTCGTGGAATTAGGAACATAAGCTTTTGTTGGTGGTAAGTTTTCTCTTTCAACAAGTGGTTGAGCCTATGGAGGTAAAGAAACATGCAACTTATTTACCAACCGCTCTAATCTTTCTAGTAAGCCCTGGAAATGCAAACCCGGTTTGATAGAATTTGTCTGATTGAACAATTGATTGGTCTCAAGCACAACTTAAGCTAGCTCTTCCATTTTCATGCACATTTTTATCCACTCAATCTCTAAATCTACTCTAGGGTAGCTCTTGTCTGGGTTTGCAATTGTTGGCCCTTCTTGAAGTTGAGCCGAGTAGGCCTTGAACATCATGTCCAAGTCTTCTAGGGTTGGATCTATGAGAACGGATCCTGGTTGCAGTCTATTTACAATGGCTAGTGGGGTGGGAGGAGATGGCGTGGATGGAGTTTCAGCATGCAAGGGTTTTTGAGATGCAATGTCTTCTTTTTTGTTTTTGCGTCTTTCAGGATTTCTTCTAGTTTAGATAAATTTTTAGTCCACTTATGATTGGCCTTCTCCCTAGTATCCTTCCATGTTCTTGTTTTCCTCTTACTAGGCTCTCCTGATTCACTTGACTCTGATTGTTCAGCTAGTTTCACTTGTTGTATGGCCTATGCCTTATTAACTGCCTGTATAGGAGCCACATTATTGCTACTTGAACTTGAATCCACCACTAGGCATACCACATTAATGGGTGTAACCTTGGGTGCACTAGAGGGGTTCCTTGGACGATCTCTCGGGAGATGTTCTTTTCCGCACTCAAAACAAAAGCCTTGTATTGTGATGTTTTGTCCTTGTCCCAGAGTCAGTGGGTGGGGACATTCACGAATGAAATGGTCACCCTAACATCTAAAACATGATCCTCTAGGGGATTGTGGTCTTACTTGGCTCACTTGGGGCCTGGGGTTAGGATTTTTATACATTCTAGCTCCCAATTTGGTTCCATAGGTAGTGCCTCATATTGATAAGGATGAATCTCACTATGCTTAGGTGACTCTATATAATACGATTGTGAACTATTTTCATGGGAGTAGTCAAAACGATGAGCATGAGGGTCAATTTCTAAGACCAACAGGGTTATTGGCACCAATGCTCTATTACGGTTCTCCTTTTCCACTGTATACTTAACTGGGATCACATTGGTAGGAGCTGGCAGTTGGTTTCCTAGGATTGGCTATGGCCTATATTGTGCCTGATATTGTTGTGGGTATTGAGGTTGATATTGTTGTGTTGGCCTATAATATGGTTGTTGGTACTAGTTCTGATACCTACCTTGTTGGTAAGGTTGTTGATAATTTTGTCTAACAACCTACCTATTGTACAGATAATCATGAGCTGTATGGTTTGTGTATTTTCTCTCAATAGTGCAATATGGAGCATTCATTTCTCTCATATTCTTGTTTTGCATTGGGGATACGTTGGCCATGTGGTTGCCTCCACAAGTATAACATCGTTTCAATGAGGTGACCCTTGGTGTTTGTCTATTCTGAACTCCTAGCTTCCTTGCAACCTATTCAGTTATCTCATCTGTATCCGTGGAAGGTCTGGAAGTATGACTAGTAGAACTATCAGAATCCTTATAGAGTTTTGACAATTCTAACTCCTCACCCAAGTTGTCTTCTATGCCAATACACATTGTCAAGCATTGATCTAGTGTGATTAGATCCTTGAGATACACATATGATATAAGTTTCCGCTTAGAAGTCCATCTAAAAACAAGGAGAGTTGTTTTTCTTGTGTAGGTAATTCAGGTGTAGGACATCTTTCCACATATTGTTTAAATCTCCTTCCAGCTAGACAAAATTTTTCTTGGGTGGGTGTCTGCTTGAAGCTGTGGATCAAGGATGATGTGTTATGCTTGATGCCACTCTTGGAAAATTCTATGATGAATTCCTCTAGCAGTTGACCTGTATCTCGATAATTGCAACTGTTTAGAGGTTGAAACCAAGCTAAGGCAGTACCCCTGAGGGTCAAACCAAATGCCTAGACCTCTAGTCAAGACAGATTTTCCTCGAGGAGTCTTGGGTTCTCGTCATAGGTCTCCTTGCTCTAGGTCTCCTATCTAATTCTCATGAATGATGTTTCCAAACTCATCTGTCCTATCTGCTAAGCTAGTGCCACATACATGGTTCCTTCCTTATCAATATATGAACCTTCTTCAAACTCAACCACTGGGTGTTCAAGTCCACAGGGTTGATTGGGATTTTTGAGTTGGACCATTGATTGCCTAAGACCATCCTCATAAATGCAAGCACCTAATTGGTTAATCCTAATATACTCCAGTTGTGTCTTATAGGGACCTTCTGGTGGGCAGTTCCTGAGCTACCTATGATCTCTCCATGTTAAAAGACATTTCTCAATCACTTGTGTTGGAACTTAGCACGTAGGGACAACCACTAAGTTCTTGTGCCCACGACCTAGCTATATGGCTAACCCTAGCATAAGAAGATCTAATGCTTTTTCTATCCTTGCCTAATTGTCTACCAGATCTTAGGTTCATAAGCTTTATCTTCAAGTCAAAATTTTCCCCTTTGTACAACTCAAATCCTTTGGAGCCCCCTTGGCTTCCTAGTCCCACTTGAAGGTCAACTTCAAATTATCCTACCTAAAAATTGACGAACTATTTTTACCAAAAAAGCTGAGGTTGTGTAGGATTCAAAACGAGCTTTCCAATGCACTCTAGAGCTCAAAAAATGGATATTTGATGAAATATTTATGTCAAATCAAGCTCTTGGGGGTCAAAATAGGGAAACATGATCTCATGATACCTGAGAAGTAATGGTAATACTTAAGAGCAAATGATACACGGTACTTGCCTTTACACGATACACCATATTTCCAAGCCACGATACACGATACTTGAGATACAGGATACATGATATATGATCTCATGATATGATACCTTGCTCCAACACGATGCACGATACCTCAGCCAGATGATAGACGATATTTGTTGTCACGATATGATACTTGAAGTTGACAATACTTGGAACTTCATGATAAGATACTTGAGCTACCACAATCCATGATACTGATCTTTTGGTGATACATGATACTTGTGAAGTATCGGGATACATGATATGGCTCCTCACGATACATGATACTTAGTGAAGTGATGATACATGATACATAGGGGGATAATACGATAATTGGCTTGAGCACGATACACGATACATGATACTTGCACACAAACGATACGACACTAGACGGTCATAATACAAGATACTTGTAGCTTCGCGATATGATACCGATCCTTCTCGCGATACACGACACTTGGGAAGTATCGTGATACACAATCAGGTGATCTACGATACACAATACCTGGGAAGTATCACGATACACAATCAGGTGATCCACGATGCACGATACTCAACCTGATGATACATGATACACGTGAGGTATCGAGATACGTGGGGAGATGATACACGATACTCGACAAGTATCGCGATACATGGGAGTTTTGATATCACGATACCTGAACTCAGCCGGACACGATATTGGAGTTTTTGAAGTCCAAATACAAAACATTTTGTAGATATGTGTAGCTTATGCCCTCCTTGCCACGTCTATTAGCCTATAGATACAAAATCTCTCTCCAAACTCAAGATACACCCCTCGTGATACCTGCTATAGGTCGTGTCATGCCGGGACTAGTCACTTAAATTTTTGATGTTTTGAGAGTGTGAACCTCTATATTTCATCCACGTTTTAACTCTAAAACCTCTCTAGGGTCCTCACACAACTAGAAATGGAAAATAGAGTAAAAAGGGTGAATATACAGTATATGATGATGATGATGATGAAGGTAGAGAAAAAATCAGAAATTGAATTGAAAATGACTATTTTTTTACCTTCCAACATTGCTACTCTACATCTCACCGTCACAATGCTCGTCCTCAAAGCTCTCTCCCGGCAACAACACCAAATTTGGTGTCACTCTAGCACAATGGTAAGTACCAGCGTGAGGAGATCCACCTCATAAATGTCAATCTGCGGAGACATGAGGAGTGGTATGAAGACCATGAGCAAGTGAAGGCACAAGTGCATGAGTAAGAAGCACACACACACATGCACACACAAGGTAAGAACAAAGAGTAGAACAATGGAAGGTCTTCGATTACAAAAGAACTCTCTTACAAAAGCACAAATCTCTAACAAGGTAACCTCAAAAATGAACTCTCTAGCTCTTTTTATAGTTTTTTAGAGTGGTTTTGGCCCTGTCCAGACCTAGTGTCCAACCTAGTTAAAAATTAGGTTATAGGCCTCATTTGAAGGCTCAAACGGAGTCTAAAAATTATGAAAATTGGTCGGTAGATATGTCTAATACTCTCAAGCTTGAGGAACCCTCGGCTTGAATAAAATGGAGTTGCAAAAATGTGAAATAGTATTTACAATGGTTTCTAGTGATGAAAAGCACTATTTTTATAGAGTTTTCTTCTTAAAAATTGATTGGAGCTCCCTACATGCTCCCTCTTCTTGTGTGTCCACTTCTTTGACGCGTTCTTGTGCCTTGTGAATCAACCAATTGAGTGTGATAATAGGTTGTTTGAGAGAAAGCAAGAAAAGAAAAATTCTATTAGAGATCGGGAATATCAGCTTACCTTAGTTCTTCAACAACATATATCGGAAGAATATCAACCAAAACCCATGTAGCCCGACAACATCAATGTCAGGAAACTTATACCAAAGGAAAGAAAACATAAAAAAGACAATGGATTATGCTTTTATTGTGGAGATCATGACCATATGGTATTCAAATATCCTAAGAAGAAGAAACAGGTTGGAATTAGGACCTCCACAATCACCATCCCATATCAAAGGAATCATCATCAGAGTCATAAGATGAATAGATCCCATCATGAGAATCATGTTATTGATTATCTGCCGAGATATACTACAAATCCTTTTTAGTTTCATCATGGATATTCATCATCATCATGTTCTCGTACCACATATCAATCAAACTCCTGTATAAAGAGGGATTGGCTGCATATATTCTCAGTCTTGCCAATGCCAGTTTTGGAAGCTCAAGGAGTTGCGATCTCCAAGTAAGTACTTTCCAAGTTTTTGTTCAAGTTCTAATCTTGTGCCTTGTTCTAGTCTTTTATAGTCTAGTGTATGGTACATCCTATTGTGTCCTATTGTGATCTTGTAGTACAAGATCTTGCTAAGTTATTTCTTTATCTAGTTCATCTCCTCGAAGGGAGTTCTTGTAATCTAGATATCTTGTTTCATACCTACAATCCCAGGTTGTGGGATCTCTTGCATTATCTCTAGTCGAGTTTTCCATACCTATCAGTCCCGGGTTGTGGGACTTATTGTATCAACTACATATTTTTGTATTATTTTCCCTACACGAGTGATTTTATAATCAAAAGTATAATTCCAAAATCTTGTCTAGTCTAGTCAGAGGGCACAATCTAGTGCTCCCACGACAAGTAGTACATGAGAAATCTCACATCAAAGTATACTGAGAGACACTTTTCTCTCCACTTACTAAGATTGTTTTTGCACATAATGCCTTTGATCTTTCAGTTATTCTCGAGAGCATCAGTGATTGATCTAATACACATTTGACCTATTATTTTTAGCTCAATAGTAAAATATTTCTTGATAGTATTATACAAAAGATGATTTCTACTAGTCGATATAGACCAGAGAATTTGAGCCCTCCATAGCTACCACATAACAACATCCATTTTGTTACACTCTCCAAGTAAGATTCCCTTGTACCCAAGTTTGGAGATATTGAGAATTCTACATCAGTTACCAAGCATAGACCAGCACCTCTGAGCATGCTTACAAGCGAGAAAAAGATGGGCAAGATCCTCCTCATGGCCACAGATTGTGCAAGCACCTATACCAATTCATCTTCCTATCCCTGCTTCTAGTCCAGACAGTGCAAGATCATCCATAAAAGAAAGGAATGCTTGATGGACACAGGGAATGCCCAAGTACATCTAAATCTATACTTACACTAGTGAAAATTCTTGTGTGTTTTCCATCTCTTATTCAGTTTGTCAACTAAGGGATTGAGGGAAATAATTTTCAAAAAACTAAAACATATTAGCAGTCACCATTTGAATATCAATCTTTTTATTGTGAGTGCAGTTGTCCAAGGTGTCCATCACGAGCTTCTTTTTTCCACAACCAAGAGAGATTTGATAAATTTCGTAGTCTTGTAGTAGTATGCCATTCATGTACATAATGCTCCAAGACAAGAATCTATACTTTTTACAGTTATTCATTCTAATAGACATAGCTTTTTTGTTCCAATGCATAATCCATCTAATCCAAATCAATTCTTGAAAAAAGAAACAAGAGTCACTAGAAATATCATTTTTCATAACATAATTATTTTTTATCTCCATAAGTTGCACACCATTTTCCTATAGCTCTTGGAATCCATTTAGCAGACATAACAAATGCCATCCTTTTAGGACATAAAATTTCTAGTTCCCCTTCATCATGTTTCCTACAACACACATCCCAACCAACTTTACAAATGCCATCCATTTAGTACATAAAATTTTTAGGCCCCCTCCCCTTCATCATTTTCCTACAACACACATCCCAACCAACTTTATGAATCCTTGAGACTCTCTCTCCAAAGAAAGGGGGCACTTTGATCCCATCCCCTTGTTGGTCGACAACAATGGGATCGAATGTAGCACGGAAGTTGAGAACAGATCTATCATCGTCGAGCACTTTACCCGTCTTCTCGGGGTCTCGACTCCTCTTTCCCCGCAGAGGCGTGACTGCATGGCAACCATCTCAAGGGTTTCTCAATCTAGAATCCCACAGACCATGAATTATCTGCTAGATGCTAACATTTCTGAGAACGAAATTATCGAGGTTATTAATGCTCTTCCCAATGGAAAAAGTCCAGGTCCTGATGGCGTCTCCAATGAGTTTTTCAAGTCCTTCAAGCATGTAGTGGCCACCCCGCTGCGTCTGGTGTGGCAAGAGGCTCTCTCTTTCGGTGCCCTCCCAGAGTGTCTTAATAATGGTGTTATCAAGTTAATTCACAAAAGGGGAGATAAGAACAAAATTGAAAACTGGCGGCCGATTACCATGCTCCAAACTGGATACAAGATAATTGCCAAAGTTATCGCCAACAGAATCTCTTGTCATTTAAAGTCATGGCTTCATGAGGATCAAAAAGGTTTTATCAAAGGTAGATCTATACTTGAAGCAATTGTCGATATTTGGGAAGGCCTTGCATTTGCTCAGGAGTTTGCACAAGATCTGGTATTCATTAAGATCGACTTTGACAAAGCGTATGACAGATTGGAATGGGACTTTATTTTTCAATCAATGAAAGACCTTGTATGCAGCCAAAAGTTCACGAAGATGGTTTCCACTCTTCTCGGAAATGGTTCAACAAGAATAAATATCAACGGTAAGCTCTCTGAGCCCATATGTTTAAAAAGATCGATCAGGCAAGGCTGCCCTCTGGCTCCTTTACTCTTTGCTATCGCCTCAAATGGCCTCAGTTGCCTTTTAAAGCATCATTTGGATGCTGGCAATCTCAAGGGTCTTTCCCTACCTCTTGATCACGGCCAAATGATTGTGAGACTCTTTGCCGATGACATGAATGCCTGTACATAATGATAGGAACAGCATTGAGGTGTTCTGGAGTTGCCTCGACACTTTTTGTGTGGCGTCAGGTTCAAAAATCAACCATGCTAAAACTGCTTTCAGAGCAATCCATGGACCTCCACCCCAATTGTTGTTAGATCAGGGGTGTCAGGCTATACCTAGCGGTCAAGTCTTCCGTCTCCTTGGTATTCCGATGGGCTTCGACATCTCAATGAACCAAGAGTGGAACTGGGTGCTATCCAAACTGGATAGCAAACTAAATCATTGGAAAGGGATGCAAGTTAACTTGGTAGGGCGGGCAACGGTGGTTAATACATTTATGCTCTCCACAATTATTTACTTTATCTCGTGCTGGAGACCGAAGGAGAAAGAGTTGGCCAAAGTGGAAAGAATCTGCAGAAACTTCCTTTGGACTGGCGACCCCAACAGGAGGGGGATTCCCAAAATCAAATGGGAAATTTGCATTAGCCCAAAAGACTCGGGGGGCTTAGGTATTTTGGATATCGTTGGGTTGGCTGACAAGTTGGCAGCAAAGTGGTTTATCAAGGATTGGAGCAATAGTGAGTCCTCTTGGACTAAATTCATCTTCAGAAACATGAAAGTCCTTACCCTAGTTGGCCATCCTAGTTGGAAGGACTTAGGGATCCTCACGTTGTTGTTCTCCCCCCACCGGGTGTCCCCTAAAGGCTCTAGCCTAGTTTGTTCCTTATGGAAGAGTTGGAACAAGGCCAAACAATTCATCAGAACCAGTGATGAGTGGAAGTGGGCGGCTGGGATGAGACAAAATGACTCTATCTGGTTCCCGATCATCGGCATTAGGGGGGTGGAATCTTGGAACCTCCAAACTGCTAAGCGGCTTTGGAACAAGGGGTTCAAACAGTGGAAACAACTCTGGAATCAAGATACCGACCAGTGGATCAGATTTGAAGACTTAGACCCGAGACATAGAGTTACCCGTGATGAATGGAATCTTCTTCAAGACAGGTGTTTAGCGTGGGACCGCACAACTACCCGCCTTCTCTGCGGACATGATCTTCCTTGCCTGGAGGGCCTCAAATGGAGCAACGGTAAGAAACTATACAGAATCCCCAACTTCAAAGTGAACTCAGACGTTCATCACACCCTTAACAGGAAGTGGTGCCTTAGTTCATGTCAATTTGGCACCCCCTAATTGAGAACAAAAAGTTTGTTCTCATGTGGCAGATCCTGCATAAGGGTATCTGGTCCAATGCTAAGGCCAACAAAATTTGTGGTGTGCCCCCATGGTGCAAGCGTTGCCATCGATGCATCAAAGATTTAGTCCACCTTTTCTTCGATTGCCCCAAGTCCCGTGTTATCTGGCGTCACGTGACATGGGTATTGAGAATCACGAACCAAATCAACTGGCAACAGGCGCTGTTGGGTGAGGCAGTTGGCTGCTCAACAAGACTATGGAATGTCATCACGGGCGAGACTCTTTGGAAGATTTGGAGGGAGCGATGTGCTGTCAATTTTGGCCAAACGCCAAAGGAATGGTCGATTGAGAAATCCTTGTTTTCTCTAGGAAAAAGAATCTCCCGAGATAAGAGATCTCCACCGTTCAGACATCACTGTATTTATCTCCTTGAAAATAACAAGTTGAAACCCAAATGGGTCCCACATGAGGGAGATGATAGATTTGTCCACCTCATTTGTAATGCTCTCTAGCTTGCCGTACTCTTCCCTTGCATTGTGGGATTTGGGGGTCCCATGGGCACTAGTCCCAATCACTTGTAACTTTTCTTATTCTTTTAATTAAAGTTCGGGAGAATAGGCCATGGCCGAAAATTCTTTTTGGAAAAAAAAGAGGGGGCGATATACTTGTTCTTTTATGAATTCAAGCTTGGGAGAGTAGGCTACCGCTGAACTTCCTTTTATGAAAAAAAAAGGGGCGGTATCGGGCATGGTTCGAACTTCGGAGAGCATTTTCCTATTAACACCTGGGCAAGAGAAATCGCAACCTTGTAAGTTGTGCGACTGCCCTCAGGTAGGAGTCAGGACTCAGGACCGTAGGAGGGAGCTCGAGCCTCGAAGGAAAGTTTGTGTCATAAACAATATTGTGCAATAGCAAGAGACGTCTCGACTCTCGAGTCTTCCGCCTTTAGACTGATGGATGTATCTTAGCTTCCCTACCACACTCCGTCTTCCTTAGTTCTTGTTAAGCTTCACTGTTTTTCTGAGGGTGGTGAGTCGTACCTCGAAGCGTTACTTTCTCGAACTTTTTAGTTCCTATTGTAAAGCCTTGACAAATCAGCTTCAACGACGTATTAAAGTCAATGTCTCGGAGGCTGCACTCCCGTAAGAAAAAGAAAAAGAAAAAAGCATGTCTGTCAAGTGGATATGGAGATCCATTCACTCTGAGGATTTTTGGGCTTATTGTATAAAGAGGAAAAGTAATCACTTTGCTCTGTGCCAAAACAGATCTTGGAAGGACATTAATATGAGAGACATTCTTTTATCTCCTCAAGATATCATTCCAGGGGGAGCAAACTTACATGCAACATGTGAAAATCACGGTTTGATATTAAAAAACTTTTTGTTCCTTCTGCAGAGATTTCTACTGACAAATGTTTCATGTTACATGAATCTATTTGGTTCGGTTGGCTCTCTCAAAATGGAGGATGCAAACCTGCTATTAGCATGCACAAATGCTTTAAGGCTGCTTTCATCTCTTACAATGATCTTTTGCAACAGAATGAGGGAGTGAGTTCTGAACCCATACATTCTCTTCCTAAGTTATCTATTGGCTGCGCATCCGTGTTGTTGAAGTAGACAGATTTGCTTGGTGAAGCTCTAAAACAATGTGACCTGCAACAAAATTATCGACATGAAAGATATTGTCAAAGACATGTTGTTGAAGTACAGGAGGGACAGAGGCCCAATTGAGTCCATTGTCTACAAGTTAAAGGAAAGGTGGAAGCTGCAATGAACTAAACAACACTGGAAGTATAGATTCATATTCATTTGGGTGTTCCCCTACAACATCAAACACACTCAACCCCCGAGTGGCTAATATTCACAATGGACCGTGGGTGGACAGCAAAGCTAAACTGATTGGATTATCATATGGTCTCTTCATGGAATGCCCTGCTGCAAAGAAGTTCTGGAATTTAGTTCTACCCTATTGTAGCAGCTTTTACTCCTACACCTTTGGTTATAAAGAGATCCTTTGTGAGTGTTGTTATGGCGTATATGCAGGGGTGCGATTTTGTGGTACATTTGGTTTAACCAGGAAGCAAATGACTTTCAATAAAAGGAAAGCAGAATTTTCTGTTCTTTTGTATCTCAAAACTGTAGAAAACAGGTTTATGCAGGGGTGCGATGTTGTGGTACATTTGGTTAATCAGGAAGCAAATGACTTTCAATAAAAGAAAAACAGAATTTTCTGTTCTTTTGTATCTCAAAACTGTAGAAAACAGGTTTATACAGTCTTATATCTATTAAAACAGCTTTGGATGTATCAGAAAATATTTATGGCATTCTCTTTGAGAATCCACCATGTAAATGGAGAGAGTCGCCCCATGTAAGTCTTTTTATTCCCCTCTCAGATATCGGATGTACTTTTCCATTGTCTAGCCTTCAGGCTGCTGGTGTATTACACCAATTATAATTCAATGTTTTCGCTTTCTGTCAAAAAAAAATCAACAGAAATGGGAATCTAAGCTTAGTATTCGCATGGGATGCCTCGGTTAAAATTATTGAGACCATATTATACGGAATCTCAACATCTGCTATGAAGAATGGAAAGAGGATCAAACGCTGAGGGTCGGCTCATCTTCGGTCTCCATCAGAGTGAACAACTGCCATTTGTTTCCTTGTGTTACCGCTCAAAGAAGAATGGAAAGAGGATCGAGCGCTCAGGGTCGGCTCATCTTCGGTCTTCATCAGAATGAACAATTGTCATTTGTTTTCTTGTGTTACCGCGCAAAGAAGTTCTCTACAACTCGACTTCTACTGCTCGTGTATCACGATTCAGCTCGGTCTAGTTTTTATTCTGCGAGCTCCAACGTTGTTAGCTGCACGCCATGTTCGTTCTTCATCCGACCGTCAGGCCGTAGCCCATCATGTCGGAGCCATCGCTCCTGCCGCACATGACCATGGGGTGCTTGTCAATCATCGGGGTTGGGAGTCGGGACCACGATTTCCCTCGGATAGGAACCATCGTAATCTCAAAAAACTGGGGAATTGTGTGATCTTCTTCGCCTCTTGGGGCTTTGACCCGCTTGCTCCTTTTTTTTTTTTTTTTTTTTTTTTTCTTTTCTAATAAAAGGAAGTTCGGCCGACCCGCTTGCTTTTTCCTCTCGTTCTTTTCTATGCCCTGGAAGTTGGCATGAGTATCATGTCAACATGATGTCTTCCCTTCTGTCTGGAATCTTAGGAGCTCTCTTTTTTTTTTTGTGAGGAAACAAGAAAACAAATGTATTGATGAGCAGAATTACATAATGTACAAGGGGCAAAGGTCATGAAGCTTATTGACATTAAGGTAGCCGCTGTTAAGACTAGCAATGAGATACTTTTTACTGCTGTTATTATTCCAGGTATGCCCTCTATTTAAAGTGAAATCCAGCAGATTTTTAGCACACATCATAATAAACCAAGGAGACTTTTTCCTGACCATTCAAAACATTATCCTTATTACCCACTATCTCTGCAATCAGAAACTATATTAAAATCTCCAATCAAAAGCAAATCTCCCATCAATGGCAACAATCTCGTTCCAACACGTACTTCTTTCAGCAGCCTGGTTAGAAGCATAAACGCTGATGACAATATAATCAATAGAATAGGAACATCTTAGAGCAATCCACTGATTAGTGGGGCTAATGATAACTTCTTCAACAAATTGATCAATACAAGATGAGATACCTATGGCAGTACCTTCTTTCGCAGTACTGTGGCTAGTGAAATGCCAAGTATGGTTGGTCAAGGGAATTTTAAGGTTAGAAGCAAGTTTGAACCCCCCAACTTTAACCTCCTGCAAACAGAGAATATCAGGAATAATCGAAACATCTTTCATCCAGCTATTGACCACCTTGGCCCTCACAGGGTCAGTCAATCCTTTGATGTTTAGGGAAACAATTTTGATAAGATCCATCAATTTAAACAGGAGAAATATACCATACCAGTATTACCTTCATCATAGCAAAGCCAAATGAGCTGTACTCTTTGTCTGTAGAAACAGTTAGGTTTTCTCTATTCACCTGCTGCCACAGATCCTTAGTGGCAGTTTTTACTAGAGGTAATACAAGACTCTATATGGTTGAGCTTATCTTCCATGGGAGTAGTTTCCACCCTTGGGTTGTGAATAGTTAGCTCCCAAATGAGAATGGCTGAGAAGGTGCACATATTAGAATCATGATTGAGACTAACAGTGGTGACTCCCTGGAGCAAACTGGCCTTGAAGGACCTATAACTAGCAGAATAATAGTGAACATTCAAACTCCGGTGTCTAATTATTATACAATTTGAAGACACATACCATAGAACTCTTTTGGAAGCAAGGCTCGAGAATTGCCTGTATCTATACTTAGGACTATTCACAGGAGAACTCAAGTGGTATTCAAGAACATAGTCTGGCTTGGGCAAATCAAGATTCAAGCTATAACAATGTCTATGGTCAGTAGGGTTTTGGTGCCAAAGGTAGAGGCTGAAAGAATTCAAAAACTAGAGATCAGTCCTGAACAAATAGGATCGCGAACAATTTCTATCCTTACAAACATCCTTGATTAGGTCACTTGTCCTATTATAGCAACATAAGATATGAGTAGATCTGTCATTAGTCATGTGACCTCCCATAAGCCAGTAAAGCTACACACATGAATACTTACAGTGGCAAGGAATGTTCTTCGATCTCTGGTGGCAAAAGTTGAATCTATTTATAGAAACAAACTAGGTAGCAGGCTTGAACAAGGCCATTCTCAAATAAGAACAGAGATCCATATTGAACAAAGAACAACTCATGCAATGTCTGTGCACCAGATCAATTCTGTTGATGAAAAAGATCCCATTATAATAATGGATAAATAAAGTTTTTCTAACAAAGGATTTCATAAGGATACCAATCCAACATATTATACAAGTTCTCATGATTCAAGAGTCTGTTGTTCAATCTCTGGTGACTAATTATTAACCAAATGGAAAACACATACCAGAGACCTCTGTTGGAAGCAAGGCTCGAGCATTGTTTGAAACTATACTCAAGATCATTCATAGGAGAGTTCATGTGCAATTTAAGCCCAATGTCTGGCCAAAGTAAAACCTGCTTCAAGCTATGGTGGTATACGAATCCAACACTGTCATTTGATAGGAAATTTCAAAAATTATTTGTTTTTTATTGGCAAAATGACCCGTGATAGGCAAAATGCCCATCAATGTTAGTCCCTACTCTCCACGAACATGAGCTTCTTTTTTCTAGAATTTAGAGATGTAGGACAATGGCCTCATGGGGCCCCCCATTACAGCCTTTATTTATGAGATTAAGGTGGCATGTCTTTTTTTTTAATGGAGGTTAAGTAAACGCCTACTCCCTTGAGCTTTAACTTTGAAAGAAAAATTGTAGAGGTGAATGTGCATAGTACCTGCAGGAACCCCCATATCCCACAAAAGAGGAGTTAGACACAAGACCTCCACCTCAAGAGGCTAGTGAGAGAAAAAATCATTCACAAGGTAGCAGAGAAATTGATTCATGAGGTAGCTTCAACCAAGTCTTTTCCTTCTTTAGGGTTCTTCAACCAAGTCTTTTCCTTCTTTAGGGTTTTGACAGTGGTATAGTCTCTAAAAGTCATTTTCTCTTTCATTCCCTTCGCAACAAATTAGCTTAGGTATTCTTGCACGTCAACCAAGTTTGCTAGGCCCTTTTCCTCCGAATGTTGGGGGCAAGGGTTCAACCTCTAAAGGCTTCAGTCGGACATCCATCACCACTTGAGTAATGAGATATTTAGCCCCTTCAAGGGATCATTCGGCCTTTGGGATATCTTGTTTCAACTCCTATCATCTTTTTTATCCTTAGGGCCATCCCTTCACAATGTCTATCTTACTAGGTCTTTTGCACAACACCCAAAGATGAAGCGCTTCATTTCCAATCAATTCTTCACTACAATCCACCTTCTAGGCATATAACCCCTTCCTTGTGTGATTTGGGGGTCCCATGAGTGCTATGCCTATTTTTCATTGCAGTTTCAAATAATTCAAGCTAATGCAGTTCCATGGGACCCCCCCGAATCCCATATAACCAAGGGATGATGTTTAACATTTACTTTCAATTATAGATCCCAAAGGCCCGCTTAGGGTAGAGACTCGATAGGTACAACCCTAAGGCTATTTGAAGAGATTGGTTTGAACTTGTCATCATGTGAACAACCCTTAGCAACAAAGACAAAAAAAAGGAACTCGAAAGCCCACAAATCCCCATGAAAGAACTCGTTTCATATCACCTCTACTTGTGAATGAGAAGTATCCAACCAATGCAATCACTCTGAATCGAAATCACACCCCCCTACTAGAGGCTAGAGACTCAACTCATGTATTCATAACATGGGATACTTGGTTTATGTCTTGTCGTGTGGGCTCTCTTGGTGTTTGTGATTATGTAGGCCTCCTCTAGAGTGTTCAAGGCCTCTTTTTCCCTCTTTAGGCATGGGTCATGGCAATCCCATCCTTGCTAGTGAGCAGCTTTCTTCTTTTTGGGGGGTGGGACCTCTTCCCCTTCGTTGAGCTTGTCTCCCTATAGTTTCTCTTTTGCAAGGAATTTTCCCTTTGTAAGGAAGAGGTCAAGAGGAATGAGTAAAAAAGTGTTAGTTCCTCCCATCAAACGCATCCTAGTAATATTTTAGATAACAACCAATTTATGTCCTTTTAGATGGTACTCCAATATATGTCTCTTTAATTGGTACTCCAAGGTCTCCCCAAACTACTCAAAATAAACCTAAGTATCCTTGTTAGATCAAACCATCTGATGCCCCTCTCTACCATTACTAGTCCAGCATTCGTAGTCAAGGGAAAAACATAGAGGGGTATGATGGGGATGGATCCCATGGTTACTAATAAATCGGTAAAGAGGAGAATTGAGATAGTGAAAGCTTAATCATTGGATTGTTAGTTTTGGATACCTTTATAAAAAAAAGGTGGTGATTAATGAGAACAAATGTTATAACGCTTATGACATGGGTGTCCAACTGGTTTAGATAAATTTGACATCGGGCATCATTTGGTCATTCTCATGTAGGGCCAAAGTCTCACGTGTAGACCTAGGTTGCATTATTCGTTATTTGACAATTCGTTTATTCGTGAATAATTACAGAATTTTACAGCAACCCCCCATTATTCGGTGCCATATCAGCTTATTCAGAGATGAGCGAATACTTTTTGCATGGTAATTCGACAAGTTTTGATCGAACGCGCTTTCGATCGAAAATTCTTCGATCAAATTAAATTTTGATCGAAACAAATTCAGTCGAAAATTTTCTTATAAAACAACACAAGTAGACTCATTTTTCATAAGAGTTACTTTGTTTTTACGAACTTAGAGTGTCCTAGATAGAACAAAGTATAAACTCTTGCTATACATATTAACTTTCGTACTTAAAGCATAAAGAAAAACATAGTTGTTTGCGATTTAAAAACTATTGTGATTGTTTGAATCAACATTGATTCTTACTTCACAATAGTATATGTATGTGTGTGTATGATTGTGAGTAATATGTATTGTGATTGTTTGAATCAATATTGATTCTTACTTCATAATAGTATATGTATGTGTATTTGAGTGTATAATTGTGAATGAAATCTATTGTGATTGTTTGATCAACATTGATTCTTACTTCACAATAGTATGTGTGTGTGTATGATTGTGAATAAAAATGTATTGTGATTGTTTGAA
The DNA here is from genome assembly GCA_020310875.1 of Ceratopteris richardii. NCBI lineage: Eukaryota > Viridiplantae > Streptophyta > Polypodiopsida > Polypodiales > Pteridaceae > Ceratopteris > Ceratopteris richardii. The sequence goes on along the minus strand of CM035427.1, from coordinate 73,257,197 downwards.
TCATCTTGATTCTTACTTCACAATACTATGTGTATGTGTATGTTATATGCATGTGAGTATATGTGTATGTGTGGCCATGTGTGTATGTATATGTGCAAGTATCTATATATATATGTATATGTGTATGTGTGCATGAAAGTATGTGTATGCATGTGTGTATGTATGTGTGCATGAAAGTATGTGTATGCAAGTGTGTATGTGTATGTGCGTGTATGTTATATGATTGCAAGTGAAAATCAAATATGATTGTGTATGTGCATGTGTGTGTATGATTGTGAATTAAAAATTGTTGTAATTGTTGAAAAAGGTTTTGTGTTATTTTTTACAATTTAAGGGTTGAGAAGGTATCAACAAGTGAAGATCAATGGCATCTTGGACAATGTATTTCAGCTAATAGAAGGTTCATGTTGTATTAATACAATACAGCTTCACATATCCATAGATCTTCTTTAAGAAGTTGTATTATATGGATACAACAAGAACCTTGTGTTTGCTGAGATACCAGCATCAAGACAATCACATCAAGAGGGACTTGTTGGGAAGATAGAAATAGGCATATAGAGATAATAGCATCAAGAGGGACTTGTTATGGCCAAGTTTTGATAGAAATCGACTTATGCACTCAAACTTTTGATACTTACGAAAAAAGAGATATAAACAGGTAATAAAATATTTTACTTTTTATGATATAGTTTAATATTTTTTCAAGCACATAATAATGCATTTTTACGTTTTTATATTTGTATAGGTTATTTTGAAGATTGATTGATTTTGAGCTGAGTATGAAGGTAGAAATTTCCCATTAAAAAGGGATCGTTATCAATTGTTAACTTGAATCACTTGAATCATTAACTTGGCTTTTTTTAGGCTCAAGTCGATTTATTGTGTGTATGTGCTTGTATTTATGTATATATACATATGCATGTGTGTACGTATGTATACATATGCATGTGTGTGTATGAATGTAAGTAAGTATGTATGCACATGTGTGTGTATGCATATGTATGCATGTGCATGTGTGTATGCATATGTAGGTATGTGCATGTGTGTATATGCATATGTATGTATGTATGTATTTATGTGCATGTGTGTGTATACATGTCTATGTATGTATGCATATGCGTGTATGTATGCATGTGAGTGTATGTGTGTGTGTGTATATGTGCGTGTATATGTGCAAGTATCTATATGTGTGTGTATGATTTTGTGTGTACATGTGTACATGTTTGTGTGTGTATATGTGTGCATGTGTGCGTATGCATATGTGACATGCACATACATATACACATATGCATATACGTACTTTCAAAATCTATTAAACAAAAACACTAATTTTATCTTTGAAGAAAAGTTGTGAGCTCTCTAGACTCTCAAACATGTGCAAAATGATTTCTCAATAACAAAGTTTCGATCGAAAGAAATTTTGATCAAAAAGGTTTCGATCGAAATCTTTTTCTTCGAAAAAACTTTCGATCGAAAGCTTTTCGATTGGAAGTCTATCCCTATCGTTTTTTTTCTGTGTTTATTCGGACAACCCCAAAAAAAACGAACATATTCGGTATTTTTTAATTATTCGATCAAATAAATGCAACCTAGGTGTAGATGTTGAGATATCAAGCTCAACATGTGATGATCCAGGATGACACGTACCAGTTTTTCGTTTCTCTGACATGTATAATGGTCATACCGATATATGTCAGGGATACTTCATTGAGCTTTATTAGATTTATCTACCGAGAGTGATGGCACATTTGTTTCTTGCCAGCTCACTCATTCACGGATATTAGGTTTTTCCTTATGTACTGATCTTTATATATTGCACTTGTTGTATTCTTGTTTTTTAGGTCATTCTTGTACATTCCTTTTATATAATAGAAGAAGAAGAAGATCATTCTTCCTTGCCTCAATCTGTGTGTGTGCTTCTCCTTGAGAGTGAGAGTGTGTGTGTGAGCTCTCTTCCTTATCTCCTTCCTCGTGACATGGTATCAGAGCCAGCGTGGCTGTAGAGAGCTTGTGGAGAAGGCGACGGTGAAGACTACGCGGCAAGGCGTGGGGAAAATGCGATTTCACAAATGGCCTCCGTTTGCTACGAAAATCGACGTGAAGGTAGAAAAACCAGGTCAGTTTCGGAGCCATCTCGACCTCCGTTTTGAGCCCGCAAGGTGGGGCCCAAAGAAAAACCAGGTCAGTTTCAGAAACTGTAACTTGCGTTGTGTTCGGCGACACTCATATATTCCAGATCCAGAATTTCAAGCGATTCCATGTACTGTTGATACATGAAAACTATGTTTTTCTGAGATCGAACTGTCATGTCATAGTGCAACAGTCTTCAAGCAGAAGTGCTGCTTGTAGCGTTTTGCAGTGTTGTGAATTGTTGCAGAAATGGCAAACGCAGATGGAATGAGTCAGCTTATGAGCGATAAGCTGGACAAGAACAAATTCCATGCTTGGAGATTCAGAATGATGAATTTCCTGATGGGAAAAGGCTACTGGAAATACATCGAAGGAGAGAATGAAAATGCTCCGCAGTTACTAGAAAGGAATCGGACTGCAGATCAGTTAAGAGCATATGAGGAATGGAATCAAGGAGAACGAAAGGTAATGTATTGGATATTTGTTAGCATACAGGATAGCATGATTGGACACATATAGGATGCCAAGACTCCAAAAGAGGCTTGGAACAGCTTGGTCACTTTGTATGAGACTAATACAAAGGCACGAAAATTGCAACTCAAGAACGAGCTACATACATTGGAAAAGAAGAGCATGTCGGTAAGGGACTACACTCTTAAAATCAAAGGCATATGTGAGTCACTTTGCATCTATTGGCGTGAATGTAGATGATGTGATAAGGTGGAAGCATGCCTTCGTGGTTTAGGAGCTGCATATAAGCAGTTCAGAACTTCCATACAGACCAGGGAAAATATTCCGAATTTTGCTGATCTGGTATCTATGCTGATTATTGAAGAAAAGAATCTTAGTGAGGACTCAAACTCCCAAGGAAAGCCCAGTTCTGAGCAGGTATTCTACTCTGGCAGAGGAAGAGGCAGAGATAGAGGTTTTGGAAGTGGAAGAGGAAACAGTAACCAAGACCAAGGTCAACAACAGAATCATGCAGGAGGAAGAGGACAGTTTCGAGGCAGGGGGAGCCAAAGAGGTCGCAAAAATTTCCAAAGAAAAGATTCAGGTAATGATAGTAAAAGATGCTGGAATTGTGGTAAACTTGGACACTTTGAACGTGATTGCAGGTTAAAGAATCAAAATAACAGAAGGCAGCAAAACAACTATGCATCCACAAGTGCAGATGATTCTGAGAAGCTGTTTATGGTTCAACATCACATGATGAATACAATGTCTGCTGGTGTTTCAAAATTGAATGATAATGTCTGATATGTTGATTCAGGTGCTTCGAATCACATGACCAGTCATGCAAAATGGTTTAGTAGTTTGCAGAAAATGCCAGTTCCTCGATATGTTGAAACAGGTGATGATACATCGCATCCTATTGAGCATACAGGAAACATAGCATTGTCTATGGAGGACGAGAAGGTAAAACATCTTGCTGATGTGTTGCATGTTCCAAATATAACAAAGATTCTGGTTTCTGTTGGACAAATGGTTGACCAGGGATTACAAGTCAGGTTCAATGCAAATGGATTATATGTAGAAGAGTACAAGCAGGATGGACGATTGGTTGCCAAAGGAAACAAAGTGGGTAGGATGTTCACCTTAAATGTGAAGATTCCTGAAATGAATGCAGCCATGTTCGCAAAAGGCGCAGGAGTTATTGCAGATATAGAGATATGGCACAAACCGATTGGACATGCAAACCTGCAAAGGCTGAAAATGATGCAGTCAAAGGAGATTGTCCATGGACTACCAAATTTCAAAGTTGCAAAAATGCAAAAGGTATGTGCAGCATGTCAATTTGGTAAACAGTCAAGAGCATCATTTCCACATGACAAGCATGTTAGTGAGAATGTACTAGAAGTAGTACATACAGATGTTTGGGGTCCAGCAAAGACCACATCTATGGGCGGTTGCAGGTTTTATGTTACCTTCATTGATGATCATACACGCAAATTATGGGTATATTTCATGAAAGAGAAGAGCGAGGTGTTCACTCACTTCCAGAACTTTAAAGCTATGGTGGAAAAACAGACAGGGAAGTACATTCAAACATTAAGATCCGATGGAGGAGGTGAATACATGTCAAATGAGTTCAGCAGTTTTCTAAAAATCATGGAATCTGGCGTCAGTTTTCATGCAGGTACACACCACAACAGAATGGTGTTGCTGAACGCAAAAATAGAATATTGCAGAAATAGCAAGAGCCTTGATGGCTGAGAAGAATATGCCTCATTGTTATTGGGCAGAAGCTGTGCATACTGCTGTATACATCATGAACAGAACTCCGACTGCTGTTGTACATCAAGTGACACCTGAAGAGAAGTTTACAGGTAAAAAGCCAAACTTATCACATCTGAAAGTTTTTGGCTGTATTGCATATGTACATGTTCCAGATGAGTTGAGGATGAAGCTTGATCCAAAAGCAGAAAAATGTGTCTTCATTGGATATTCCCTTGAGCAAAAGGGGTACAAATGTTATAACCCACTCACACGACAGGTGAAGGTGAGCAGAGATGTGGTATTTGATGAAATGTCAAGCTTCTATGCAGATGCCAAAGAAGGACTGAATCTTGAACCAAATGACAAAGAAAATGCTGAAAAATCTAGTGCAGAATCTCAAGTTTTGAGTGGACAGGATGCATCACCAAACAATAGTTCCAACTCAAATCCATGGAGTGGAAGATTGCGTGGAAATTTCAGTCCAGCAAATTCATCAAATACATCCAAGAAAGGTAAAGAAAAGCTTTGTGCTGGTAGTAAAACAGGTGCAGGTTTTGAAGATGTTGATGGAGATTCAAGTGGTTCAGAAAAGAGTATTGATGAGGAACTTGTATTGCCCTCTGTGAAGACTCCAGGAGTAAGAAGGGCACATGCAGATGATACAAGAAGAAGTGACCCAGGACCAAGAAGATCTGGGAGGATGCATAATTCAGTGCAACGATTGACATATGATAGTTACATGGCTCACCATTGTGCCTACATGACAAAGGTAATACAAGATGCTAAACCTTCTTGTTTTGAAGATGCAATTGGTAATGCAGATTGGGAAAAAGCTATGGATGAGGAGATGGCTGCACTTTATGGAAATGATACATGGAAGCTGGTTCCATTGCCACAAGGAAAGAAATCCATAGGCTGCAAATGGGTTTACAAGGTAAAGCATAATGCTGATGGTAGCATAAGCAGGTATAAAGCACGATTGGTAGCTAAAGGTTATGTACAGACATATGGCATTGATTATGAGAAAACATTCAGCCCTGTAGCTAAAATGTCTACTGTCAGAACACTTGTTGCGTTAGCTACAGCAAAAGGATGAACTTTGCATCAAATGGATGTGAAGAATGCTTTCCTACATGGTGAGTTACAGGAAGAAGTATAAATGGACCAGCCACAAGGATATGAAGATTCAAAGCATCCAGAATATGTTTGCAGGTTGCAAAAGGCTTTGTATGGGCTGAAGCAAGCCCCTCGTGCATGGCATGCAAGGATTGCTGATTACTTAACCAGCATTGGGTTCTCTATGTGTGATGCAGATCACTCACTATATGCAAGGAAGGCTGATGATGGCATCACTATTGTGGCTATTTATGTTGATGACCTAATTGTAGGTGGTGATAATGAAGAAAGCATCAAAGAGGTAAAGAAACTTCTTATGCAGGAATTCGACATGAAAGATCTTGGTGTGCTACACTATTTCTTGGGCATTGACTTTATACATACAGAAACATGTATATGGATGTCGCAAAGGCAATATGCCTTGAATATGCTGCAAAAGTATGGTATGGCTAATTGTAAGCCAATTTCTATGCCATTAGATCAGAATTTGAAATTGGATACTACATCAGGTGAAGCACTGGAAAATGCTGCTATGTACAGGAAAATTGTGGGAAGTCTTATATATCTCACAATTACAAGGCCTGATCTAAGTTATATTGTTGGAATTGAAAGTCAGTTTATGCACGTTCCCAAGAAGCCACATTTGGATGCTCTGAGGCGCACTCTACGTTATGTGAGTGCTACTTTGGATTATGCATTGTTTTATGAAGCTGGTGTGGAGTTCAGGTTCATGGATACACCGATGCAGATTGGGCTGGTAGTACTCCAGATAGAAGATCTACTAGTGGCTTTCTTTTCTCACTTGGAGGTGCAGCTATTACATGGAGCAGCAAGAAGCAACCCACTGTTGCTTTGTCGAGTACAGAGGCTGAGTATAGAGGTGCTGCAATGGCAGCATGTGAGGCATCATGGCTGGAGATGTTACTTGCAGATTTAGGTGTGGAAGTGCAAAAGCCTATCACTATCTATTGTGATAATCTTAGCAGCATACAGTTAGCATGGAACCCTGTTTTCCATGCTAGAACAAAGCATATCGAGGTACATTATCACTTCATCAGAGAGAAGGTATTAGCAGGTGATATTGATCTTGTTAAATGTGACAGATGAGCATGTTGCTGATATTTTCACCAAAGCACTTGGAGCTGAGAAGTTAAAGAAGTTTTGAGAGATGCTTGGATTACAGGATATGGCGTTGAGCTTGAGGGGGAGTGTTGAGATATCAAGCTCAACATGTGATGATCCAGGATGACACGTACTAGTTTTTTGTTTCTCTGACATGTATAGTGGTCATACCGATATATGTCAGGGATACTTCATTGAGCTTTATTAGATTTATCTACCGAGAGTGATGGCACATTTGTTTCTTGCCAGCTCACTCATTCACGGATATTAGGTTTTTCCTTATGTACTGATCTTTATATATTGCACTTGTTGTATTCTTGTTTTTTAGGTCATTCTTGTACATTCCTTTTATGTAATAGAAGAAGAAGAAGATCATTCTTCCTTGCCTCAATTTGTGTGTGCGCTTCTCCTTGAGAGTGAGAGTGTGTGTGTGAGCTCTCTTCCTTATCTCCTTCCTCGTGACATAGACTAGGGCATAGGTGCATATGTTCTTTAGAGCATGCAAGTAGCTTGGCCAAAGAATATGAAAGTAGCTTGTCCTAGTGGTTAAGTCATATGGGTGGAATGAGGAGGACTTGGGTTCAAGTCCTATGAGAATTACGGGATGATGTTTTGCCCCAAGAGCTCTAGAGCCTTCTAGAAGCATCCACCTGAGTTAACTCAAGTTAACTAGGACACTTGGCACACATGTAGTTAGATGGATACCATTTGGATGGTTAGTATGCACCTACCGTGGAGGGCATTCCCTTATAGAGAGCCATATATCAAGGCATAAGGTTTGGAGGAGATTCATCTCTCTAGCACGTGGTGGTCCTAATTTCCTTGTTATTCACAATAGAGAGAAAGAAAATGTGAATCAACATGACTCATAAACCCATGCTTGGAAGTGACCACACTTCAAAAAAGCTTACTTGAGATACCTTCTAAGGACATGCTGAAGAAGAAATAAGATGAGAAGAGGAAAGAGAGACAAAGTAATAAATTATGAAAAATATCTTGTTCAACGTTTAGAATTCTTCATAGATGAATAGGGTCATTATTTTTAACCAATAGTTAAGAGACGACGATTCAAGCATGGATTTTTTCTATTTATGATCTTATATGCAAAAGTTACCAAAATGACTTGACGAAGAGACTCACGAAAGTCTCCATGTACAAAATGTGTTTATGCATGGATCATTTGAGGGACTCACTAGACTACTCTTGTTCCTTTTTGTAAGCTCGAGAGGAGAAAAGCATGTTGCTTTCATGTTCATCTCTCTATGCTCTCTCTCTCTCTCTTTCTCTCTCTTTCTCTCTCTCTCTCTCTCTCTCTTTCTCTTTCACTCTCTCTCTCTCTCTCTGTCTCTCTCTCTTTGTCTCTTTCTCTCTCTCTCTCTCTCCTCTATCTTTCTCTCTCTGTCTCTCTTGTTGGAGTTCGAGGTCTACGGAAGCACGTGAACAACACAAGGAAGAAGAAGAAGAAGCTTGGAGCACAACACACAATACAATGTATTACCACTAGAATGTACAAAGATAAGTGACCCATTAGGGCTATTGGCATATATACAAGCCAGGGGGAAAAACCTCCTAAAGAGGGAAAAAAGTGCCCCGGTGGTCCCATAGTGTTCACACACATCACCACCTAAACATATCAACAAATCCCCCTTGGGAGTGATGCGATGAACAAGGAGTTGACATTCATGTATAAGGAAGTTCCAAGCTATGTGGAATCAATCCACAAAAGGAAGTAAGCCCAAAGCTTTGCGGAAAGCTTCAAAATTTTCCCTAGGTAGAGCCTTTGTGAAAAGGTCGGCAATGTTCTCTTGTGTGGGCACATATGCCAAAATGATCTCTCCAACAGAGAACCTTTCCCTAACATAATGATAGTGCACATCAATGTGCTTAGTGCGAGCATGGAACACAGGGTTCCTCACAACTGCCAATGTGCTCTGACTATCAGTGAAGATGGTGGTGGTAGCAGACTGACCAACACCCAAATCAGCCATAAGGCGTCTGAGCCACACACACTCAACAGTCACTGTGAAAGCTACCCTATACTCAGCCTCACAAATGGAAGTGACCACAATAGGCTACGTCTTGCTCAACCAAGGTATACATGAGCTACAAATCATGAAGCAAAAGCCACTAGTGGACACACGAATGTCATAGCAACTAGCCTAGTCAGAGTGAGAAAAAGCATGTAAATCTAGTAGTAATGATCCGCCCTTGGGATAAAACAATCCAAGTAGCCGGGTACCACTCAAGTAGCAAAAGATGTGCTTAATTGCCTACCAATGCTTGAAACGTGGGTAATGCATAAACCTGACTTGTGAGACAGCAAACTGAATATCTAGCCAAGTAATGCATAAGTAAATCAAACATCCAAAAGCATGCTGATAGAGAACAACATCAAATGCATCTCTAGCATCATGAAGACTCAATCGTAAACCTGTCTCCATAGGAGTGACAGTAGTTTTGTTGTCTTCAATGCCAAAATGCTACAATAATGTGTCAATATATTTTGTTTGATACAAAGCTACTGCCATCAACTTGCATAAAATGAATGCCCAAATAATGATGCAAATGTTGCAAATCTCACATCTCAAATGAGGCATGCAAATCAGCCTTAAAATCAGCCTTTAAATCAGCAATATGCTTCTCATGAGGACTAGTGAGCAGCATGTCATCAATGTAGACAACAATGATCAGAAGCACATCATTTGCACACATAACATATAAGGTTCTTTCAGTTGGAATGTTCTCAAAACCATGTGCAATCAAATAGGCATGTATCTTTCCATACCAAGCACGTGGTGCTTGTTCCAAACCATAAAATGCCTTATTCAACCTGCACACCTGGTTTTCATGCCCTTTTTGCACAAAGCCACGGGGCTGAAAAACATACACTTCTTCATGCAAGTCACCAGATGCTATGAACAGTAGTCATTCGGCATGTAGGTGAAAAGGTCTCATCAAAATCAATGCCTCCTTCTTGTGCATAACCCTTTGCAACAAGCCTAGCCTTATACTTGTCAACTTTTCCATCAGGCTTATGCCTCAGCTTGTATACCCACTTAGTGCCAATGGCCTTATTGCCAAGAGGTAATTCACATAAAGACCAGGTATAATTTTTCATGATAGCATCATATTTTGATTGCATAACAACCATCAAATTTTTAGAATTTTGTGCTTCATCAAATGAAATATGCTCATTCTCATCACAGAGACTAGAGGCAACCAGAACATAGCAATTTGATGCAAAATAGGCACTATGAGAACCTGAAAAAGTACGATATGACAGAGGTGTATCTAATTTGCTATCACGCAAAGTCTGCACCAGCCATTTTGGCATAGTTTTTGTCTCCTCAATATCTGATCTCTCATCAAGTGCATCATGTAAATCTGCATCAGAAATGGAATGATCTGCATCATCACATGAAACCTATAAAGGTTAAGAAGTTGCTTCATTAGGACCAGCACTAAACTGTCCACTTGTAAGAAGAGGCAGCAAAGTATCATACATGTCTTTGGAGCTAACAGATTGCTCCTTCGTACATGAAAGTAATGGCTGAATAGCATCTTACAAAAGAACAACATCACGGCTGACCAAAGTGTGTTTAGTTTATGGATGATATAGATGATAGCCTTTGCTTTCAGAATTGTACCCAACAAAAATACATTTTAGACTTTATCATCCAATTTCCTACATTGTTGTTCAGGCACTAATGCATATGCCAAACAATCAAAAAACATCTAGATAAGCAACATATGGCTTGCGACCATGCCAAGCTTCATATGTTTTGATAGACTAAAATACTTTAGTGGGACACCTGTTAACTACATATGCTGTACACATAACAACCTCAAGCCAGAAACTATGTGGTAAAGCCTGACTCTTGACCATACACCTGGCCATCCCCATGAGTGACATGTTCTTCTGTTTAGCAACTCCATTATGTTGAGGTTTATATGGCATGGTACACAGATGTTTTATCCCACCTTTATCCAGAAATGCATTATAGTCATAAGACATATATCCCCCCCTCGATCAAAATTAAGGGTGCCCATTTTACATGCTGATAGATTTTCAACCAAAATGAGAAATTGTTTGAAGCACATAAACAATTTGGACTTTGCTTTCAATGGATATACCCATGCATGCCTTGAAAAATTATTGATGAAAGTCACGAAGTAAAGATATTTCCCAAAAGAGGATGTCTGCATAGGACCACATACATCACTATGAACAAGCTGCAATTTCTAAGTAGCTCAAATTGAACCATCTTTTAGGAATGATGAACACTACATTTTGCCCAAAAACAGCCTTCAAATACATGTTTACCAGGTGCCTCAAGTTTGGGCAAAGAGGACACGATTTGATGTTTCTACAGGTGTAGCAAACTAGCAAAATTCAGATGACCAAAGTGTGCATGCCAAAGATTTGCATCTAACATACCCTGAGAATCATGTATTGCACATGCTAAATCATTCACAGATTTTTCATAGTCTATGAGCTTATACAGCCCACAACATAAAATGCTAGAAGCAATAACGACATCGCCATTTGAGAGATCATGAACTGTACATCTATCATCAATAAATTTCACGATGAAGCCAATCTTGGTTAAAGGTGAAACTGATAACAAATTATTCTTGATCCTTGGCACAAATAAAACATTTGACAATGTAAAAGAACTACCATCAGCAGTAGTCAGAATGATCTTACCAGCTCCCATAATAGGATAAGAGGATTTGTTGGCACATGTGATAGTATCCCTATAAGGGCAGCTCGACTGAAGTGAAGAAACTGTGCTACGAGGTAATGTGTTTGGTTGCCCCACTATCATCTATAAGAGAAATATAAAAAGTGATTAAAAATTCCATACAAAACATATAGATTGAATGTGTATTTGATGGAGGATCTCGAATAATGAATAAAAAATGCTATAGAAAAATGTCATAGATTTTCAGATTAGACCACAATTTTCTTGATCTATGTCTACACCCCTCTCATTGGATGCATTTGATTTAGTTTGAGAATGTTGTGGGCCCTCTTCTTCTTCTTCTTCTTCTTCTATATCAACAAGAGCTCTATCTTCATTCAAGTACATACCAAATTTTTCACGATCATGCACAAATCTTCTTGTTTGCCTATGATTAGCTGTCCCACATAGATCTGGAAGCTTTTGCTTTATCATATTGATGGTTGCTTTCCTCAAGTGCCTTATTTTTGTTAAGGCAAAATCATAAACAATAATCTATGTCATCCATTTTAAGAGTCGATGTACTCCGGATATTCTTTTTCTTTTTTGAGCTTGTTTGTTAGGTGTCACATACCATTTCTAATTATAATTACCTGTGAAATCATTATTAATCTTAGTATAATACTAATGGACTATAAAAACCTCTATTCTTCTTTCACAAATATCTTTAATGACATCTAAAACTTTTGCAATCCAAAATGGTTTGATAGACTCATCACATTATCAAGGATTCTAATAAGTGTTCCAACATTTATTTCTTTCAAATTTCCATGCCATCATGCTTCAAAATATTTTTTCATCCTTGGGCCTACATAAATATTCCTTTCTAGTGGATGTATAAAGCTTTGAAGTGTATCTGCATTACATGCTTTGTCCACATTCATCGATCTTTGTGTGCTAAAATCCCATGTGAATGGAATCAATTGGCCAATGAAATGTATTCTTTATGATCTCTTCTTGATGGTTAAAAAATGCATCCCACCAAGATACATCTTGATCCCCAACATATTTTTTTGCATACTCAATCTATCTCTTCTTTTCGATAAGTACATGCATCCACCTTTTACTTTGCTCATCCACATTTTTGCATCTTTCCATATTCCTTTCATCTTCACATGGTGACTGTTCTGCACCATATACAATTAAATTAGGTACATGCAATAAAACTCTACATCCATCTTTAGGCTCCTACCTAGGAGAACATGAATGTCGCTTTTATGTCATCAAGCTTCCTCATCAAGGATACATAATTGAAATTAATATTGTGCAATGAAGCCAAAACCTTAGTACTATTAACAATACTTGTTGAGTAAAATTGTTTAAAGTTATAAATTTGTGTAAGATGTTGAACTTCAGGTTTTGGAGTATATGCTCCAGAAATCAACATAGATAATATTGGAAGAGTAAAAGCATTATGGCATGCCAACCTCTTAGAGAACGTACTGAACACTTGATCAATGTGATCATGAGTGTGCCCAACTAAAAGGAAATTTACCTTAACTTCTAAAACACTTTTCTATCAACAAGCATGCATAAATATCCAAAGAATGTAGAATTTTTATTATCTCTTGCAGCATTATCAAGTTACAAATACAGATTTGGTGGTAAAAGACCCTCCCATGATTGCAAAATTTTATGAATCACAATGATCGTAAGGTTTGGATCATTATGCATGTTGGGAACTGTGAAGAAAACCTTAGACTTTATGGTTCCATTGTATACCAAAGCACCAACCAGATGCATTTGCATAAGAACTTCATCTCCAATGTCCTTAAGAATGTGAGAAAAATGGGGCATACATGTTTTCTTTTGATCCATACCATCAATCAATAAACACCTATAATGCGTTGGATTTCTTAGTGCTTTACTTCGTTATGCATTCTTAAAGTTCCCATGACCATTGCAATTCTAAATGCAGCCCTACAACATTGGATCCCTTGACAAAAGCAATATTCAAAAGAAACATGTGTTAGCGACATGTTATCCACAATCGTTTGCATGTGAGCAGCAAGGTATATATCTTGCCTCTCACTATCTAAATTGAAGAATGTCTTTCTTAACTACGTTAGTTTCTTCATTCCTAATTTATACAAACATTTCAAACCACAAAAATAGAGACATGATGAAGCTCCATGCTGGGCATCAAGTTTCAACATAACCCCGATTCTAGGCATCAAGTTTCAGTACAAAATTGATGCCAAACATCGATTTTCGTAAGTAGTCAATGCCTAGCATCACCTTGAAGCACTATTGGTCATGTTTTGTTCTGAGTTCAATGCCTATCAAAGGTTTTATCCATGTATTTGATGCCAAGCATCAACATCATTCATGTATGTTGCACTTTGAATCAATGGTAGAACTCATACTCGTCATTTCTTTGTAGAAACTATGAAATAAGAAGAGTGTTCAGGCCAACAAAGATTGTCCTACTGCCTTCCTCGCACATATCCAAAGGGAGAGGCATGCAAAGTGTAGAATAATGGCTAAGGAGATGGAGTTCGAGGATGTGTCCTCTGGACTAAAAAGTTTTTCAAAACCCAGAGACCCTCTTGGACATTGTATTACAGTGTATTTTGCGAGGATGTAAATAACATTTGTATAGTAGTTCCTAGGAAACATTTTTCCCTTTTGTTAGTAGATATCTTGTATGGGTTTAGGATGAATGGTTCCATTAATGATGATGAGCCATTCAAGCACCCAGACATATGCAAGATGGTAATTGATTTTGTTGAATTCTCCCAATCACCATTATGGAGGATCCTCATTTTCCATAGAAGGGACCAATCCTTTGCTGCTTCAATAGCATTGAAGTCAAGGTGTCATGTTGTAGAGTGCCTTCCATGGTATTTGGCTTAACCTTCATTCTTTTGTTCTCTTTTTCCTTTATGTTGAAATCACATGTACAATTTTACTTACAATAATGTTTGCAAGGTAAAGACAAATGTAAACAAACCCCATGCCATAAGTTTGTTAGTGCAATCAAGTGCTTGAGAAACATTTACTATGATGAATTCAATAAAACGAGGGTTAGAGAACATTGCAATGAAAACAGAATTTCAAATGTATTAATGTTCCCTATAGTTAGAAGTTTTGTCATGTGGTAGGGGACAAGACATTGGCTAATCCTTATCAAAGCCCCAAAAGCTTATAATGAGGTTGATCCATTTGTTCTCTAATGATGATGATCGGGTCTTGGAATTATTCTCTAGCACAAGAATTGTGATTGCAATGTTGCTCAGCACATCTCTTTTGCGATCACCTCTACAATTGATCTATTTGTTTTAAGGGATTACACTAGCATGTGGGCTCAAAATGTTTAGGCATTGCATTAACTATAGAGAAAGGTGAAGCCCAAGTCAACTTCATTAGAATGCAAACTAATGGTCTGAATGAGTGCCTAAACAAGGATCAAGAGGCTGGTAAAAAACATATTGATGACACATAAAGATTCCAATCTGCCTCAAGGGAGCCGGTGCCACCATTAGCAGATGAGCCAAGAGACATGGCTGACCTTGAAGAGCCAATTTTAGATCAAGAAAAGAGTGTTGAGATTGCTCAAGTGCCTAAAGATGATGTAATGCATGAGGTGGAGCAGCCATAGGATTAGCTTCTATTATAGAAAAGTTGTCCAACTTTGTAGACATACACTTATGTAATACTTTTTTCATTGGAATATAATGCTCAAAGTATCTTTTTATTTGTGCTTATCTATATCCACATTCTGCTTAGCTCTGTTGGATAAGTGTGTGGTTTTGTTTATATTTATGACTAGTTGAGGTCATATTCTTTAAGTGGCAATTAGAAGAGCTTTGTGAATATCAATAGTGATATATACAAAAGCTTCTCGTATAATAATATCAAATGATGTGGTACTATATATGTTGAGCCTTGAACAAAACTCTATGGAATGGGAAGCTATGATGGGAGATACTTGATCATTAGGTAGATTTTTGTGAAAATGGTAAATATCGATGAGGTCAACTATCTATGTGTTTGGAGCAAGCAATATATCAAGAGGTTGTATTTTGTTTTCTTTTCTTGGTACTATTTGGCTACTCTATGGAATGGGAAGCTATGATGGGAGATACTTGATCATTAGGTAGATTTTTATGTCTTAAAAAATAATTTGGCTTACAACTTCATGAATTTGATACAAGAAATCAACATGCTTAATGGCACTTATTGAACAAGACACTAGGTTTTTCACAGTGGGATAAGAAAGTCAAGCTATTTTGCAAAATTTCATGTGTTTGTTCTCAAATAAAAAAGAGAACATGTCTTTGTTCTTGTTTGTTATGACTCAACATTCACAACACATTGAGACCTCAAACGCATATGTCCTAGGTTTAGTAAATGTAGTCAAATACATAGTCTATGGCAGACAAGACAACTTTATGTTCTATTAAAAAAAATATACAAAAATGTCCATTGGCCATTTGACCGTTCACATGGACACTAATGGTAAGAATCTCCCACTAAAGGCCAATATGGACAAAGTGACTATGGGAGAAAAAATAAAGAATGATAAATAATACTTGAATGTAAGTATATGAAATATGACTCTCACCTGATGGGCATGTGACATAATGAACAAGTATTTCTGCAAGATCATGAATCAAGTAACCCCCATCAAGTGACAATAGTGTCAAAAACTATCTTGTGGTAGAGCTTTAGTCAAAGCATCTGTAGCATTATGTTGACTAGACTAGAAATGCACCTTGGTTTCATGCTGGTCTCTTTATCCTCTCTCTCTCTCTCTCTCTCTCTCTCTCTCTCTTCTCTCTCCCCTTTGTTTAGCATGAAGCTCATGGCATTTTGTATAATGTGTTTGATATGAGGACAGCTAATGTAGTGCAGGGTCTAAGCCATGAAGGCCACTAAAAGACCATCATTAATGTTTCTATAAGGATGTTGGAAGGATTGGAAATGGAGCAGGGAGAAACTTGGGTTGGAAGAAGATTAGAAGTAAGCTTTTATGAGAAGAATTATCAATTGTGAAGCTAGTGATGCCATCATAGATTTCTTTAGCTATACATTTGCCACTCAAATCCAAAGTTTCTAAGAGATGGTCCAAAATGCTTTCATGAATATCTCATCAAATCAAACTAGAAGATGTTACGAAGCTACGTCAAGTCAAATTATAGTGATTGCATGCTGTCACACTCACTAGTAATTTCACCAAGACAAACGTTCTTGACTAGCTCCTATTTCTCAATGCACAAAGACAATTTTGCACTATTTAACACTTTTCTAATGTAGTAGTAGAAATGGACACTTAAAATAATTATAATACACCATACATGATTTCAAATGAGCCTAAGAACCCAACAAATGGATCCTTTTGGATGGAGAAGCAAAAAATACAACTTAGTGAGAAAATATCTATTACTACGATACATAAACTAGCTCTATGGATAATCATAGTTAAAGAAGAAGCAAAGAAGGGGATTATGCATTGGAACATGCGCATAATGAAGAGCAAGAATATGGCTAATAAGACTAGATGCACATGCATATTACCAATATATATATATATATATATATATATACACACACACACACACACATCAAAGTCACATTAGGTCCTCCTTGTAACCTTTGGGATTCCAATTGGGTGCCTTGTAAACTTCAACTTCCTTAACAAGGTATGTATTCTTTGATAAATGTATTTGGGTCACGACTTCATAAAGTTCGCACCTTTAGTGAATTTCCATGTTCCTCTTGTCCTTAAGGTTTTTTCTTGGTGTTTCCTTGTCTCATGCATGTGGTTGATCTTTGTATATTACAACACTCCCCTTAAGATCAAGCTTCTCATCTTGTATGCTCAA
Organism: Ceratopteris richardii; assembly: GCA_020310875.1. Lineage (NCBI taxonomy): Eukaryota > Viridiplantae > Streptophyta > Polypodiopsida > Polypodiales > Pteridaceae > Ceratopteris > Ceratopteris richardii. Next base: position 73,240,036 of record CM035427.1, on the reverse strand, counting down.
ATCCTACATACCAATTCCCTCCTTAAGCTTTGCTAGTTATTTGACATTCAAGAACTTTGTTGGATAACTTGCAAGATGTTTTTAGTTTTCACATGATGGAATTCAATCTCTTTGGCAATGAACTTCTCTCTCGTGAAGTGGGAATGCCCCCCTTTGTGCTTACCCGTCGCATGAAACCTAGGGTTGTTGCCAATGTGTATGGTAGAAGTATTCTTTCCATGAAAAGGTACTAATATGATGATTATGTCTTATTCCTCAAAGAGCTACTTAAATGGTTCTTGGAGCTCTGTGATGTTAGAATTCTACAATTTTAGCAAGCTCAAGTGTGTGAGCCGTGGCTTAGATTAATTTGAAACATCAACTACACTTTTTGGTGAAGTCAAAAAGCTCTTCCAGGAGTTCTAACTAATTGATTGAACAACCTTGATGAGAAAATCTGGGATCTGCATTGGAGGTTCTTTTTGAATTCAAATCTGCAAAAATCCTCTATAATTATTTAAGAAGACACTTGAAGAGATTCATGGAAATCCTCTACATGATATTGGACTCTCATTTGTAGACATTTCTTTAGGTCTAAACTACCTCTTAGCTAAGCTAGCTACCTGCTAGCTTATTCTCTGTGTGGGCAAAGAATTGTCATTAACTATATCTCATGTTATGTTGCTTTGATTCATAGCCAAGATAGTTCATCTTGTTGCTAGCATTGTGAGGAATTTTTTCATCATCATCTTATAACTGATTATTCCATATTCTTGTGTGCATAAAACTAGATAGCTCACTAGTCTATTCTCTGCATACTTTCAGTTTTTTGAGTTATTGGTCTACAAAGGCATGAAAACAACAAAAGGAAGAAGAAGAAGGTTTGAGCACAACACAAAATACTAAATGTATTACCAAGTGAATGTGCAAAGATAAGTAACCCATTAGGGTTATAGGTGTATATACAAACCAGGGAAAAAAACCTTCAAAAGAGGGAAAAAAGTGTCCCAATGGTCCTAAGTGTGCTCAGACACATCAGTACAAAAATATATCAACAAATCCCCCCCGGCATGATGTAGCGAACAAGAAGCTAGCACTCATGTATAGGGCAACAAGCAAAAATTTATAAGTAGCTCGAATTTAACCATCGTTTGGGAAGGATGAATGTTGTTTTTTGTCCCAAATATAGCCTTCACGCACGTGCTTACAATGTGCCTCAAGTTTGGGCATAGAAGAATCCATTTGAGATTTCTATAGGTGTAACAAACTAGAGAAATTTAGATGATCAAAGCATGCATGTCAAAGCTTCGCATTTGAGATAGCTTGAGAATCATGAACTACACATGCTAAATCATTCATAGTTTTTCATAGTCTATGAGCTTGTACAACACAACATAAAATTTCAGAAGCAATAATAACATCACCATTTGAGAGATCATGAAATATACATCTATCATCAATACATTCCACAACTAAGGTAATCTTGGCTAATGTTGAAATTGATAACATACTTTTTTTTCTATCCTTGATACATACAAAGTGTTTGCAAATGTGAAAGAACTACCATCAATAGTAGTCAAAATGATCTTACAAACTCCCACTACAATAAAAGAGGATTTTTTAGTGCATGTGATAGTATTCCTCGTAGGAACAAACTGAAGAAACTACACTACGAGGTAATATTTTTGGTTGCCCCACTATTAAGGTACCAAACATATAAGTCTACTATAGAAATACACTTTTAATGAGAAGATAGGTTCATAATAACATACAATAGTAAATGCCCATTCTTCATTCTGAACAAGATTAGCAAACTTTGTGTTAGGCATAGAGGCTTGTACAACAACCATTCTAGCCTCTTTCTTCTTTGCCTCTTTTGCAACTAATTTTGGACAATTGTTTATGACATGATCATTTCACTTACAATATTTACAGAGGAATTTTTGCGTTTCAATTTTCTTCTCATCTTTGTCTTCCTTCTGTGATTGTATAGCATTATTAGATTTCTTCTTACTAGTACATAAAATCCATTTCCCTTTGCCTTTTTGACTAGCTAGGAAAGCTTGATCTGTAACACACATAATGGACATGTTCTACCTGAATTGATCTTCCTATAACAAGACACAAATTAAATCCTCAAATGTTAAGGCATTTGGGTTTCCTTTCATCATCAATCAAAGAGTAGAATCAAAACTCTGATATGAATATGGAAGACTATGAAGAAGATTCTACACAAATGAACTATCTGGCAAGACTTCATCAGCAAATTTCAATTGCTCCTTCGAATCTTTGATCTTTGTCAAAAAACTATCTATAGAATCTCCTTTATTCATATGCTCACTCTCCAACTATTGTCAAAGGTAAGCAACACATTAGGAAAAAAGGTGAACCCTGGATGGAATTTTTAGCTCAAGGAGTGATTAGTGATGGACCAATGAGAAGAGGGTGGTGGCCACAGTCTAGTCCCTTAATAACATAGAGTAGGCATAGGCTTCCATGGTTTTTGTGTGGTGAAAGAGAGAGAAACCACCTTGAAGTCATGGTTTTACCTCTGTGAATGGTTTTGAAAGGATTGGGAATGAATTAGAACCCTTGGATTTAAGATATGGGAACGGTTTAGATCTGTTTCAACCAAAAGAATGCGCGTTTGCATATGTACCCTTGGATTTCATCGAAAATCTGACGGCTCAAATTTGAATTCTCCCAACTTGAGCACATCTAACTCTAACCATTAGATCAGAGGATGATCGAGTGGCTTAGGATGCATGTCAAAAAGTTGAATGCACCTTTGAATAAGCACCATTTGATTGATTGATTGTGTGATGAGAAGCTTTCAATTGTACTTTTATGTGTGACTTTGACGTAGAATGACCCTAAAAACCTATGAAATTACTTGTATAAAGTTCAATAATCCTTTTACCTTCAAAATTCATGTATTGCTCTTCTAAAGCCTAAAGAAAAAACCCTAAAAAGAACTTCACTTGTGATTGAGAACTTTAGGAAGCTTTACCACTTTGAAACCTTGATTATATTTTAAACCTAACCCTTTGAAGATCCACGTTGTATATTGAAAACCCTTGAGAGACCATGTAAATTTTACACTTAGAAACATCAAAACCCTAAAAAGTTTGACTTCAAGCCCTAACAAGAAACCCTAGAATCCTTGGGTTTGGAAACCCTAGGTGAATAACTATAAACTAACCCTTGAAAACCAGTTCCTAACCCTTGGAGCCCTAGCTTTAACCCTTGGAAATTAACTTAGAACCCTTAGAAAACAATGGTATTTAACCCATAATGTGTATATTTAATCACAAATTGGATGTCCAGAACCTTAGTCATGAGAAACCCTAGGTTATCATGAAGAGAAACCCTAGTTAGTGTCATGGACACAAAGAAGACCATCTTAAACCTTACATTCCATGTGAATTTCCTATATCTTATTTTTTGTTAAGATTTTGGAGAAACTAATGCTACCATTGCATCAAGAATGTGCCAAAATCCTAAGATTGACTATCTATTTGCTGAATTCTGATATTTGGAAGTCTTGTTTCTAGTTGATGATATCATCGATGACATCATCAACTCGTAACGACCCTTGAAATGCCCTTAGAAAACCTATATAAGAAGGGGTTGGCCACGTTCATTCTCACTCTTGCCAATACCAGTCTTGGGAGCTCAAGGAGTCATGACTGCCAAGTAAGTACTCTCCAAGTTCCAGTTCTAGTTCTTGCCTTGTTCCTTGTTCTAGTCTTGATTATTCTAGCTCTTGGACATCTAGCCATGTCCTCTTGTAATCTCATAGTATGAGATCTTTCTGAGTTATTTCTTGTATCTAGTTCATCTCCGTGAAGGGAGTTCTTGTAATTGAGATATCTTGTTTCATACCTACAATCCGGGATTGTGGGATCTCCTGTATATCTCTAGTCTAGTTTTCCATACCTATCAGTCCCAGGTTGTGGGACTTCTTGTATCAGTTATATATCATTGTATTGTTCTCCATACATGGGCGTTCTTGTAATCAAAAGTGTATTTCCAAAATCTTGTCTATTGTAGTCAGAGAGCACAACTTAGTGCTCCCTGACATTTTGGAAAGACTATCCACATCAAGTCCCTATTAAGAATGATGGACTCCATATCCATAAACAGAAATATTAAGGCTACTTCAGATAATATACATAAAAAAGTTCAAGACTTTAAATGGAGGTTACGGCAAGGTGATTGCTCAGTTGGATATGAAATAAAGAGTGATCTCAAAAATGATTAGTTTCAAAGTGATCAATTTCAAAGGGATTTCAGAGATAAAATAAAGAGTTTTTTATCCTCTACATCTCAATTAAATACTTTAGATGAGGCTATCAATCAAGCAATTCACTATGAGAATCAATTGTTAAAAGAAAGCCAAGTCAGGGAGTCAAAAGTTTTGAATAATGGACACTATTTCTCAAGAATCTGAATCAAGAATCTTTGAAGGCCAAAAAGTCATTACAAATGATATGGAATATACATGTTATGAACATATCAAGAAGGTAAATGATAATGAGGAATTCATGTTCAATCAAGGAGGTGTGCTTGCTTAATGCTCTCCATCAAAGATCTTGGAAACACCACAACATTCCACTAGGAGCTCAAAGGATCTATCGCATGAAGAACCCAAGGAAGCTCAAGAGATACCCAGTTCTTCACCACCTATCGAGATTAAGGATCATGAAGAATTTGAGGACATTCTTGTATTTGATTCAAGGATCTCTCGAAGAACATTGGAATGCCTTATTCATTCGAAAGTGTATGACATCAATGATCGTACTTGGAAACATACAAAAAATCTTCAGAGAGCAAAATCGAAGTTCATGAATTCCATTAGAAGAATCCAATGAAATCCAAGCTAGAGAATATGGCGGCTTCTTGTGGAGCTCATCGCTTGAGCGAGAGGTGATGTCATGGACACAGGCTATCAGGATCTTTGAATTCATAGATGGTGAGGGCTCCCACTTCGTTAGGCTTCTCAGGCTTATACCTCCAAAAAGCCTCATCTGTTTCTCGATTAAAGAGCAAATCTATGCTCCTATTGTCCTGGGGAATCCACTCTGGGGTGATTATTCTAGTCAGCAACGACTTGCCTCTAGGGGTTTTTGGCTCCTTTCCTAAGTTCCCTTGCTCTATGTCACCTATTTCGACCTCTGAGATTATGTTTCCAAATTCATCTGTTCTTTCTGGTTGGCTAGTGACCACATACATTGTTCCTTCTTTATCAATGTAGGAACCATTTTTGAACTTGACTACGGGGTGTTCTAGTCACATGGGCTGATCCGGGTTTTTAATTAGGACAACAGATCTTCTCAGACCATCCTCATAGATGCATGCACCTAAGCAGTTGGTCTGGATATATTCCAATTGAGTCTTGTAGGGACCTTCGGGTTTTTCTAGGTATGCCACTCCTGAGCTACCTACAAGTCTTTCCATGTTATAAGACATCTCAGAGTCACTAGTTTCTGAGTCTAGAGCGTAGGGGTAATCACTCAACTGCTGGGCCCAAGATCTGGCTGTATGGTTGACACTAGCCTCGGATGATCTAATACTCTGATGGTCTCTCCCTAGGTGTCTTCTCGATCTAAGGTTCATATGCCCTTCCAATTAACCCAATGATCCTTATACAACCACGTTGCTGATTCTTTGATACTAATCACTTGTTCTTTTTAACTTTCTTTGTGTGTCTTCTTGTCTTGAGTTAAGCATCGTCAGGAGCACTTAAGTGTGTCGTATTTGATGTTTTTCGTCCACTTAGTTTAAGTTCTTTTCCCTTGAGTTGTCCCTTGACTGCAGTTTAACCTATTCTTGGACTTGAGAAATTAGAGGCTCTTAGAACTAGCGTATTCCTATAGTACCCATAATCAATCAAGACAACTACTCACACTTAGCTTAAGCTAAGAATAGACTGAGAGGGTTGAGAGATGTTCCAACCTTAAGTCGTTTCTCCTTGCTACACTTGTCTGCCCAAGAAGCGTGTTCCCAAGCCCGCACACAAGGGCACTTGCTTTGCTTTCTCCAAAAGCTCTCGATGATCCTGTAAAAATCCCAAGTTAAGCTCCAGTTTTTTTTCCTTCAATTGACAGACAATTTATTTCAGACACTTTTAATGACCCTTTTTCCCATTTTTCTATTTCCAAAGAAAATTTCCTCTAGAGCTTCCTGGGTGTACCTACCCCACATAGGGTCAACTTCAAAATACCATATCCGAAAATCAACAAGAAAATACCCTCTAGAGCTCAAAAAATGGATTTCATATGAAAAAGTTATGACCGTTCAGGGTTTAGGGAGTTAAACAGACAAACAGAACCTCTCAGGAGTTTAGTGCATTTTTCTAAGGCCTTTGTAATGGTATGGGTGATTGAAGATACAAATATGCCCAAATTTAGCCCAAATTTTCAAAAAAATTATCCCTCTATTTTTTTGCCAAAAATGTCTGTCTATCCTGATAGACAGTGTCTATCACGATAGACAATAGCTGTCGCATGGGGCTATTTGTCACGATAGACAGTGTCTGTCGCGATAGATGGGGTCTATCGTGGGGTCCTGACTGTCGCGATAGACGCTGTCTATCGTCTGTCGTGAGCCTGTCTGTCACGATAGACGGTGTCTATCGTCCATCGTGGTTTGTTCTATCACGATAGACGGGTGTCTGTCGCGATAAACGGTATCTGTCGCGATAGACGATGTCTATCGTCGTCTCCATCTTCTGCATCGTTTATGTGGATGCATGCATACCTCTTCTCTCCTTCTACTACTAAAGGTCAAAAAAGAACCTGAGAAATAGTAACCTGCAAAGTATATCACGTTTTCCAAACTTACAAGGTGCAGTAAGTATGCTCAAAGATTCTCCTTGTTTTCTATAAATAATGATAAATCGCAATCATCTATAACATAAGGGAGCTGGTAAGATTTACCTTTTGTGACTTGAAAGCTAGTCAAACATAGATAGTACCTATTCAAGACATCATATTATGAAAAATCCGCGAAGAAATCGAAATGAATGAAATGCATATTTAAATCAAGCAAAACATCATATTATGAATAAAAATATTTGAACTTGGTCATAGGCATCTAACTTGCAATGCCACGCTTTTGTTGGAACTCAGACAACTACAAAATGAGGTTCTCTCAGAATGACTTTCAAGATATTAAATGCTTGAGGAGCTTGAATTATGGCAATAATGACCATGTACAAATATATGAGAATTCATCTTACATGACGCATGTACTATTTATGAATCTCAATTCATGTCTAAATAGTGAGAACACGCTGAACAATAGATAGTAACATGACAGGCATTCTTCATCTTTATACTTGGATATACAAATCAAGAGGCAAAGACGAAAGTCAAATCACGAACTATACGTAGCACACACAGCTCAAGATTATCAATTTTTGTTTTAGTACAACAATAATTGAAAACACACTCACACACTCATCATATGATACAAAGGACTTAGAATACACTCTTTATGAGCTGAGGCATCCAGCCCCGGGCGGGACTTGAATCCTCGCCATCTGCGTAGGAGTTCAATGCACAACCACTAAACCATGCCCATTGAATAAGATCATCGATTGTTGAACAATCAAACATAATATTAGAATATACATCTATTGTGTGTGTACTCGCACACATAAATGCCGGATGACCAATTTTGGCACCAATTCTGATCCCTTGGCTGCTCCAATAGTTTGAGACTTGAGCTGTAATGGCAAAAGATGGCGGAAAGGTAGCATTTACCGTGTTCCTGATGCCCGCTCTAGCAATGATAATTTATACGTGTTTGCAGCTTTCCTTTCCGAATGCTTTCTGTTTTTTGCGTTTAGCTTTTGGCAGGTTGACGAACTTGCAAGATGACTGCAGCCACATCCTAACCGGATGATGCCTCATCCTAACGTGTGCAAAAGTCGCTTCTATAAATGCGGTCAGTCTCTCTCTCTCTCTCTCTCGTCCTGAAGTTAAGACTCTCCTTCTGTGGAATCTTTGAGCGCATATGATGTCACATTGATGTGCATGAGTATTGTAGGGAGATGCCGACTCCCGAGTCCCGAGGGCCAAAAAGTTACATATTTGGAACGACTTTATGATTGTAGACGCCCAAGACGAACTTTTTTTTTTTTTTTGAGCATAAACAGAAAGTATAATATTGATGCTAGAAAAGAAAAAGGGTTACAACAAGACACTCCCAAGGAACATTAAAGGAACATTAAAAGAGAGCTGAAAAAGTATAGAGAAAGACGTGAACATTGAAGTAGAAGGTACAATTATGTTTCCAATCAAAGTGAGCTACTTTTTTTTGTTAAAGTGGAGTTGTGTTATTCATGTGATGGTGGAGACTCAACATCAACGTGAGATGTTCGAACGAAGGCCTTTGCCTTCTGTAATGAACCGGCTAAGTGCTGAAGAAGCGCGGTGGAAAGGACTCGACAAATTCTGATCAGGACTCACAAGGCCATAAGAGATATCCGGAAAAAAAGAAGAGAAAAGGTATACCGGAGACTCTCATGACTTGAAGAAGAAGTGAACAAAGGTAACTTGCAATGCCAGCAAGGTCTTCTGAAAATCAGGGGAAGACTAAGATTCGAGTAGGAGATTCAAAGGAAAAATCTTCAGATATTCTTCAAAGACTGGTGGGCGGGGAAAGCCGACAAACCTTCGAAAGAGATGTGTAACATCCTCAAAAAGAAACAAGTTAGGGAATCCATCCCCTTCTTGGTTGATAACAATGGGATTGAATGTAGCACGGAAGTCGAGAATAGATCTATCATCGTCGAGCACTTTACCCATCTCCTCGGGATCTCGACTCCTCTTTCCCAACACAGGCGGGACTGCATGGCTACCATCTCAAGGGTAGCTCATTCTAGAATCCCTCAGAACATGAGTTCTCTTCTAGAAGCTAACATTTCTGAGAACGAAATTATCGAGGTTATTGATGCCCTTCCAAATGGAAAAAGCCCAGGTTCTGATGGCCTCACCAATGAGTTTTTCAAGTCCTTCAAGCATGTGTTGGCCACCCCACTACGTTTGGTGTGGCTCGAGGCTCTGTCCTTCGGTGCCCTTCTTGAGTGTCTTAATAATGGAGTCATCAAGTTAATACACAAAAGGGGAGATAAGAACAAAATTGAAAACTGGCGGCCGATTACCATGCTCCAAACTGGATACAAGATAATTGCCAAAGTTATTGCCAACAGAATCTCTTGTCATTTAAAGTCATGGCTTTGTGAGGACCAAAAAGGTTTTGTCAAAGGTAGATCTATACTTGAAGCAATTGTCGACATTTGGGAAGGCCTTACATTTGCCGAGGAATCTGCACAAGATCCGGTATTCATTAAGATTGACTTCGACAAAGCATACGACAGATTGGAATGGGACTTTATTCTCCAATCACTAAAAGACCTTGGATGCAGCCAAAAGTTCACAAAAATGGTTTCTACTCTTCTCGGAAAATCTTCAACTAGAATAAATATAAATGGTAAGCTCTCTGAGCCCATACGTTTAAAAAGATCTATCAGGCAAGGCTGCCCTCTGGCTCCTCTACTCTTTGCTATTGCCTCGAACGGCCTCAATCGCCTATTAAAGCATCACATCGACTCTAGCAATCTCATGGGCCTTTCCCTACCTCTAAATCATGGCCAAATGATTGCTAGACTCTTTGCCGATGATATGAATGCCTTTGTGCATAACGATATGAACAACATTGAGGTGTTTTGGAGTTGCCTTGACACCTTTTGTGTGGCGTCAGGCTCAAAAATCAACCATGCTAAAACTGCTTTCAGAGCAATCCGCGGACCCCCACCCCAATTGTTGTTAGATCAAGGGTGTCAAGTTATCCCTAGAGGTCAAGTCTTTCGTCTCCTCGGCATCCCAATGGGCTTCGACATCACAATGGACCAACGATGGAACTAGGTGCTGGCCAAGCTGGATAGCAAACTGAATTATTGGAAAGGTATGCAAGTCAACTTGGCAGGGCGTGCTATGGTTGTTAACACATTTATGCTTTCAACAACTATTTACTTTATCTCGTGTTGGAGACCGAAGGAGAAAGAGTTGGCCAAAGTGGAAAGAATCTGCAAAAACTTCCTCTGGACTGGGGACCCCAACAGGAGGGGGATCCCCAAAATCAATTGGGAAACTTGCACTAGCTCAAAAGACTCAGGGGGCTTAGGTATTCTGGATATTGTGGCTTTGGCTGACAAGCTGGCAGTTAAGTGGCTTATCAAGGCCTGGAGCAATAGTGAGTCCTCTTGGGCTAAATTGATATTCAGAAACTTGAAAGACCTTACCTTTATTGGCCATCTTGGCTGGAAGGACTTAGGGATTCTCACTCTTTTGTTCTCCCCCCTTCCGGTGTCCCCTAAAGGCTCTAGCCTCGTGTGTTCTTTTTGGAAGAGTTGGAACAAGGCCAAACAATTCATCAGAATCAGTGATGAGTGGAAGTGGGCAGCTGGGATAAGACAAAATGACTCTATCTGGTTCCCGATCAGTGGCATTAGAGGAGTGGAGCCTTGGAACCTCCAAACTGCAAAGCGGTTATGGAACAAGGGGCTCAAACAGTGGAAACATCTCTGGAAACAAGAGACCAACCAGTGGATTAAGTTCGAAGACTTAGACCCGAGACATAGAGTTACCCTCGAGGAATGGATTCTTCTTCAAGGCAGATGTTTGGCGTGGAACCGCTCAACTTCTCGCCTTCTCTCCGGACAGGATCTTCCTTGCCTTGAGGGCCTCAAATGGAGCAATGGTAAGAGAATATCTAGAATACCCAACTTCAAAGAGAACTTAGATGTTCATCACACCCTCAACAACAGGTAGTGCCTTTCTTGGACCAAACTTCGATGGGAGCTAAAGTTCATGTCTATCTGGCACCCCCTAATTGAGACCAAAAAGTCTGTTCTCATGTGGCAGATCTTGCATAAGGGAATCTGGTCCAATTCAAGGGCGAATAAAATATGTGGTGTGCCACCATGGTGCAAATGTTGCCATCGATGCATCCAAGATTTAGCTCACCTGTTCTTCGATTGCCCCAAGTCCCGTATTATCTGGCATCACGTGACACGGGTTTTGAGACACACACCAAATCAATTGGCAACAAGTGCTGTTGGGTGAGGCGGTCGGTTGTTCTTCGAGGCTGTGGAATGCCATCAGGGGTGAGACTCTTTGGAAGATTTGGAGGGAGCGATTGTTGGAGTTAGACGTCTGCGGAAGCACGCGAACAGCACAAGGAAGAAGAAGAAGCTTGGAGCACAACACACAAGACTGAATGTATTACTAGAGAATGTACAAAGATAAGTAGCCCATTAGGGCAATACGCGTATATACAAGCCAAGGGAAAAAAACCTCCTAAAGAGGGAAAAAAGTGCCCCGGCAGTCCTAGAGTGTTCACACACATCACTACCTAAATATATCAACAAATCCCCCCTGGGAGTGATGCGGTGAACAAGGAGCTGGCACTCATGTATAAGGAAGTGCCAAGCTATGTGGAAATCACTCCACAAAAGGAAGTAAGCCCAAAGCTTTGCAGAAAGCTTCAAACTTCTCCCTAGGCAGAGCCTTCGTGAAAAGGTCTGCAATGTTCTCCTGCGTGGGCACATATGCCAAGCTGATCTCCCCAGTAGAGAACCTCTCCCTGACATAGTGATAATGCACCTCAATGTGCTTAGTGCGAGCATGGAACACAGGGTTCCTCGCACCTGCCAATGCGCTCTGACTGTCAGTGAAGATGGTGGTGGTAGAAGACTGGCCAACACCCAAATCAGCCATAAGGCGTCTGAGCCACACACACTCAACAGTCGCTGTGAAAGCTGCCCTATACTCAGCCTCACAACTGGAAGTGGCCACAGTAGGCTGCTTCTTGCTCAACCAAGATATACATGAGCTACCAAGCATGAAGCAAAAACCACTGGTGGACACACGAGTGTCATAGCAACCAGCCCAATCTGAGTCAGAAAAAGCATGCAAATCTGGCGGTAGTGATCCCCCCTTGGGATAAAACAACCCAAGTAGCCGAGTACCACTCAAGTAGCGAAAGATGCGCTTAACCGCTTTCCAATGCGTGACTCCTGGGCAATGCATAAACCTGCTCATCTGTGAGACAGCAAACTGAATATCTGGCCGAGTAATGCATAAGTAAATCAAGTATCCAACAGCCTACTGATAGAGAACAGCATCAAATGCATCTCCAGCATCATGAAGACTCAATCGTAAACCTGTCTCCATAGGAGTGGCAATAGGCTTACAGTCTTCAAGGCCAAAACGCTGCAATAATGTGTCAATATATTTCGTTTGACACAAAGCCATTCCACCATCAACGTGCATAAACTGAATGCCCAAATAGTGATGCAAATGCCCCAAATCAGACATCTCAAATGAGGCATGCAAATCAGCCTTAAAATCAGCAATATGTGTCTCAATAGGACCAGTGAGCAGCATGTCATCAACATAGACAACAATGATCAGAAGCACATCATTAGCACGCTTAACATATAAGGTGCTTTCAGTTGGACTGTTCTCAAAACCATGTGCAATCAGATAGGCATGTATCTTCTCATACCAAGCACGTGGTGCTTGCTTTAAACCATATAACACCTTCTTTAACCTGCACACCTGGTTTTCATGCCCTTTCTGCACAAAGCCACGAGGCTGAAAAACATACACTTCTTCATGCAAGTCACCATTCAGAAATGCTGTTTTAATGTCCAACTGATGTACATTCCAACCATGATGGGCTGCAAGTGCACAAATGCTCCGAACAGTAGTCATACGGCATGTAGGTGCAAAGGTCTCATCAAAATCAATGCCTCTTTCCTGCGCATAACCCTTTGCAACAAGCCTAGCCTTATACCTGTCAATTGTACCATCAGGTTTAGGCTTCAGCTTGTATACCCACTTAGTGCCAATGGCCTTCTTGCCAGGAGGCAAGTCACATAAAGACCATGTACCATTCTTCATTATAGCATCATATTCAGATTGCATAGCAGCCATCCAATTTTCTGAATTTTGTGCTTCATCAAAAGAAACAGGCTCATTCTCATCACAGAGACTAGATGCAGCCATAGCATAGCAATCTGATGCAAAGGAGGTACTATGAGAGCCTGAACGAGTATGATATGACAAAGGTGCATCTAATTTGCTGTCACGCAAAGTCTGCACCAGCCATTTTGGCATAGTTTTTGCCTGTTCAATATCAGCTCTCTCATCAACAAGTGCATCATGTAAATCTGCATCAGAAATGGAATGATCAGCATCATCATATGAAACCTGCAAAGGCTGAGAAGTTGCCTCATTAGGACCAGCACTAGCTTGTCCACCTGTAAAAAGAGGCATCAAAGTATCATACATGTCTTTGGAGCTAATAGATGTCTCCTTAGTACATGAAAGCAATGGCTGAATAGCATCTTCCACAAAGACAACATCACGGCTAACCAGAATGCGTTTAGTCTGTGGATGATACAGACGATAGCCTTTACTTTCAGAACTGTACCCAACAAAAATACATTTTACTGCCTTATCATCCAATTTTCTGCGATGTTGTTTAGGCACTAATGCATATGCCAAACAACCAAAAACACGCAAATGAGCAACAGATGGCTTGCGGTCATGCCAAGCCTCATATGGAGTGATAGACTGCAACGCTTTAGTGGGACACCTGTTCAGTACATATGCTGCACACATGACAGCCTCAAGCCAGAAACTATGAGGTAAAGCCTGACTCTTGACCATACACCTCGCCATCTCCATGAGAGACCTGTTCTTCCGTTCAGCAACTCCATTCTGTTGAGGTGTATATGGCACTGTACACTGGTGTTTTATCCCACGTTCAGCCAGAAATGCATTAAAATCTGAAGACATATATTCCCCCCCTCGATCAGAACGGAGGGTGCCCATTTTACATGCTGACAGATTTTCAGGCAAAACCAAAAACTGTTTGAAGCACATGAACACTTCGGACTTTGCTTTGAGTGGATATACCCATGCATGCCTGGAAAAATCATCAATGAAAGTCACGAAGTAAAGGTAATTTCCAAAAGAGGGTGTTTGCATAGGACCACAGACATCACTATGTACAAGCTGCAATTTCTACGTAGCCCGAACTGAACCATCTTTTGGAAAGGAAGAACGCTGCATTTTGCCCAAAATACAGCCTTCACAAACATGTTTTCCAGGTGCCTCAAGTTTGGGCAAAGAGGACACCATTTCAGATTTCTGCAGGCGTAACAAACTAGCAAAATTCAGATGACCAAAGCGTGCATGCCAAAGCTTTGCATCTGACATAGCTTGAGAATCATGAACTGCACATGCCGAATCATTCACAGATCTTTCATAGTCTATGAGCTTATACAGCCCACGACATAAGATGCCAGAAGCAATAATCACATCACCATTTGAGAGATCATGGACTGTACACCTGTCATCAACGAATTTCACAACCAAGCCAATCTTGGCTAATGCAGAAACTGATAACAGGTTCTTTTTGATCCCTGACACAAATAAAGCATCTGACAAAGTGAAAGAACTACCATCAGCAGTAGTCAAAATGATCTTACCAACTCCCATAACAGGATAAGAGGAGTTATTGGCGCATGTGACAGTATTCCCTGTAGGGGCGGGCTCTAGTGAAGAGAAGAAACTGCGCTGCGAGGTAATATGTTTGGTCGCCCCACTGTCAAAGTACCAAACATCTGAGTCTACTGCAGACATGCACTGATCATGAGAAGATGGGTCAAAACTGCAGACAGTAGTAAACGCCCATTCTTCTTCCTGCACAAGATTTACAGACTCTGTTTTTGGTGTAGAGGCCTCTGCAACAACCATTCCAGCCTCTTTCTTCTTTGCCTCTTTAGCAGCCAGTTTTGGACAGTTCTTTATAATATGATCATTTCCTTTACAGTACTTGCAGAACAATTTCTGCTTTTCTGATTTCTTTTCATCTTTATCCTGGTTCTTCGATTGTGCAACATTTGCAGATTTTTGCTTACTAGTAGAAGAGCTTCATTTTCCTTTGCCCTTCTGACTAGCCAGGAAAGCTTGATCTGCAACACGCATAATGGACCTGTTCTGCCTGGACTGATCTTCCTGCAATAGAACAGAGACTAATTCCTCAAATGACAAGGCATTTGGATTGCCTTTCATCATCAACCGAAGAGTAGAGGCAAAACTCTGATATGAATCAGGAAGACCATTCAGAACGGTCTGCACAAGTGAGCTATCTGGTATAACCTCATCAGCAGAAATCAATTGTTCCTTCAGGTCTTTGATCTTTGTAAGAAAACTATCCGTAGAATCACCTTCATTCATGTGCTCACTCTCCAACTGTTTTCGGAGGTAAGCAACACGAGCCTCATTCCTAGCCTGGTACAAAGTGGTAAGTGTATCCCAAGCATCCTTTGCTGTTCTGCAAGAGCGAATGTGAGGAATAATGGCACGTTTGACAGACAAGGCTATCAATGCATGTGCCTGGGCATCTCTGCCTTCCCAACGAATCTGCTCTGCAGTAGGTGCAACAGAAACAGCAGCACGATCAGGAATCTGCGGAATATCATCTTGGACACCATCTTCAAGAGCTCCAGTACCTCCAGCACCTGTATTTGTAGTACCTGTAGTAGCAGGTGTGACAGGACGTCTTTCAACACCCTGCACAATGTTCCACAGTCCTTTTGCAACCAGTACATGTCGCATCATATAAGCCCATAATGGGTAGTTGGTACCATCCAACTTATCCTCAACAGCCAACATACGGAATACATCACTGCTTTCAGCCATGGCCGGTGACTAAAATACCTTGATGTAGAAAATTGACTGTATCTCAAAAAGTTGAACGGAACTGCCCAGACGAGTTCTGCTAGACTTGTAGCAGACTTCAAGACGCTTAAACTGGCGAACAGAAACTGGTATATACCTTTGGCACAAAAGGACGAAATAGCCTGCACAAGCACTGCGATAGTGCGTTCGGAGGCCGAAACGAGCTCAGATCGCGATTTCGGCACCACAGAGCGAAGCAGTTTTGATCTCGAAAACACCCTGAGTATGCTCACCAAATTTCGTGCGAATCTGAGACTACAAACGGAGGAGTGTCGACGGCGCCCTAGAAGCGACGACCTGCTCTGATACCAATTGTTGGAGTTAGACGTCTGCGGAAGCACACGAACAGCACAAGGAAGAAGAAGAAGCTTGGAGCACAACACACAAGACTGAATGTATTACTAGAGAATGTACAGAGATAAGTAGCCCATTAGGGCAATAGGCGTATATACAAGCCAAGGGAAAAAAACCTCCTAAAGAGGGAAAAAAGTGCCCCGGCAGTCCTAGAGTGTTCACACACATCACTACCTAAATATATCAACAGCGATGTGCTGTCAATTTTGACCAAACTCCTAAGGAATGGTCGATCGAGAAATCATTGTTTCTTCTAGGTAAAAGAATCTCCCGAGATAAGAGATCTCCACCATTTAGACATCACTGTATTTATCTCCTCGAAAACAACAAGTTGAAACCCAAATGGGTCCCACATGAGGGTGATGATAGATTTATCCACCTCATTTGTAATGCCCTCTAGCTTGCCACACTCGTCCCCTGCATTGGGGGATTTGGGGGGTCCCATGGGCACTAGTCCCACTCATTTGTAACTTTTCTTCTTTACTTTAATTAAAGTCCGGGAGAATAGGCTAAGGCCGAACTTCCTTTTATTAAAAAAAAAAAACGTGAGATGTTCGCCATTATAAATGCTTTGAAAAAATAGAGCCATTATCTATTTAGTGCCAAAGTGCCTATTGCTCTTTTACCAAGAAATTATCAATGTTTTTGCAAAGTAGGCAACATTAAAAGGTAGAAAAGGTAAGGTGGGACAAGATCCTTCAAGATGTCCACATCTCTTATGTTGATATATTTCGGTAGTGATGTGTGTGAAAACACTTAGGACCGCCAATGCACTTTTTCCCCTCTTTAGGAGTGTTTTTCCTGTAGCTTGTATATACACATATAGCCCAAATGGGTTAATTATTCTTGTACATTCACTTGGTAATATGTTCATGATTGTGTGTTGTGCTCCAACCTTCTTCTTCTTCCTTGTGCTATTCGTGTGCTTTCACAGACCTCAAACTCCAACAATTGGTATCATACCAGGTTGCCACTTCATCTAGGGTGTCACCAACACCCCCCTTAGAGTCTCAAAATGGTGAGCATACTCAGGGCAATTAGGAGTTCAAAACAACTTTGCTTTGTGGGGTCAAAATTTTGATCTCAACTTGTTTGGACCTTTGAACGCACTATCCTAGTGCTTTGTGCTGGCAATTTGCATCCTTTTGTGCCAAACATATATACAAGTTCTAGTTTGCTAGTACAAGCACCTCCAAGTCTGCTACAGATTTAGTAGAGCTTGATAGGGTCGTTATGTTCAAAGTTTTGAGATACGATATTTTTTCAACATCACGATATTTTAGTCAATGGCCATGGTTGTACCTAGGTGCCTTCATACACATTTTCTATTACCCTGCACCAAAACTCTCTTTCACATGCCTTACACTGATCCAAATCACCGAAGCTTTTAGCCACACCTAGTATGCCTCATAAGCTATCCAAAAAGCTATAGAACACCTCCATATATGACATGTGATTAGAACATCCAGAGTTTATGTACCACTTTGTGTCCTTGGGAACACTAGTGTAGCCATGTCTCATGGTTAGTAGGGTCTCCTTCTCGTCATCCTTCTTGGAGTTGTTAGCATAGTTCCCTTGCTCCTTCTTCGTCTTGCTTTTGTCACCCTTGAACCAAAAATTTGAAGGAATATGATTCTGCTTACCACACATAAAACAAGTTTTATCTTGATGATGGTTGTTCTTCCCTTTGCCATTATTGCCCTTCCTTGAAGATGATGCCGTGCTCTCTCATTTTGAATCTAAATCTTCTTCCTTGGACTGCTTCCACTTTCTTTTTCCTCCTTTCTCTTTCTTGGCACTCTTGCCTTTGCCTTTGCTAGCATATAGGACATGTGAGTGACCACCCTTCTTGGATGTGTCTCCTAGGGCAACTTGTTCTGCCACTAGGTGTGGGATAAACTCCTCAAGAGTTGGTAGAGAATCTCTATACGAGATGGTAGTAATGAGGGGTTTCCACTTGTCTTCCCCATAACCCATTGAGAGTAATCTGCACAAGGTCTTCCTCATCTACTTTGCAGCCAATGGATGCCAATTGCTCCCTCAGTTCCCTCACCCTCAAGGTCTAGTCAACAATAGACCGAGCACTACCCTTCATCAGGGAATGGAGTCGATTCTTAAGCTGCATATTTTTGCTTCTTGTGGAAGTGGCATATATCTTCTCTAAGGCCTCCAAAACATCTCTAGCATGATCAAACTCTGATATATGACCAATCATAGTGTTAGATATTACCTGTGATATGTAGAAGATAGATCTTCTATTCCTTTCCTCAAAATCCTTCAACATCTTCAATTCTTGAGTGGTGACCATTGGATCTTTGGGATCCACATTAGGCTTATCTTCATCTCCACACACAATAGGCCATAGACCTTTGCTCATGAGGTATTTCATGACTCTAAACCTCCATGACTGGTAGTTGTCTTTGTCAAGCAACTCCACTTTTTGACCTAGATCTGTCATAATGAATGGGAGGGGTTACACAAAAATATTGTACCTCTTAACCTTGATGTCGAATCTTTTGTTTCCTTCTATTAGAGTCTTCAAAGGATGTTTCGTGCTCGGATACCAACTGATGCAATTTAATCCCTCATATTTTCACACTAGAAGTGAAATGAACCTAATAGCTAGGTCCCTTCATAAACCTTTTTTGCTACCCTATAGAGAAACTCTCATTCACCTACTTTACATTGATCCAAATAATCTAAGATTTTAGCCACACTTATTATGGCTCAAAAGCTTTCCAACAAAGAACACCTCAAATGGTGTTATTTAGGTCAATCAACAATTCTATACAAAATAGTCTATGCAAAGATGTAGGATATGCAAAAATTTAGGGTTATAGAGATACACCAATTTCTTTGCACATAAAATTGATTTCAAGAAGCCCTCTTAGGGAAAGTAGGATACATATATAAGCTACAGAATGCACTTTAAATCTGTTGAATTGGATATGTAAACAACAAGTTACAATTGTTATAAGTAGACTATGTCTATACCTACAAGAGACTAGAGGGGGTGTGGGCTTGATAGCTCCTCCTTACTCCTCCTTTGTGCATGTAATGTCCTCCTCCACATGTTTTCTAGCTTAATGGATTACTGCATTTTAGCTTCTTGAGCCTTGGATGACTCTCTCCTTGAGCCTCCTTGAGTATACTTCTCTTAGTCTTCAATGACCTACAAGACTTCCATGCATTTGATGACTCTTCACCTTCTTTCATAGCTTTTGGATGCCTCTCTCGACTTTTCCACTACGTTAGGACTACCTTTCCTGACCTTGAGATTAGCGTAGGTGATCTAAGTCATGAATTTTGACCATATTAAGGTCTTTTGACCCCCTTATTCACCTAAAGCTCGCATAGTTCACACTTTCAACACTTCTCATGAGCAATGCATGTCTATAGTAGACTTAGATGTTTGGTACTTTGATAGTGGGGCAATCAAACATATTGACTCGCAACACAATTTCTTCACTTCACTTCAGCCTGCACCTACATGAATACTATCACATGCACAAATAATTCCTCATATCGTGTAATGGGATTTGGTAATATCATTTTGAATACTGCTGATGCTAGTTCTTCCACATTGTCAAATGCATTGTATGTGCTAGGGATCAAGGAAAAGCTATTGTAAGTTTTAGTATTAGCCAAGATTGTCTTGGTTTTCAAATTTGTTGATGACAAGTGTATAGTTCATGATCTTTCAATTGGTGATGTCATTATTGCTTCTGGCATTTTATTTCATGGGCTATATAAGCTCATAAACTATGCAAAATCTATGAATGATTCAACATGTGCAGTTCAAGATTCTCAGGCTATCTTAGATGCAAAGCTTTGGCATGCATGCTTTGGTGATCTAAATTTTTCCAGTTTATTATGCCTCTAGAAATCTAATATGGTGTCCTCTCTGCCCAAACTTCATGCACCTTGTAAACATGTATGTGAAGGTTTTATTTTGGGAAAAATGTAGCATTCCTCCTTCCCAAAAGATGGTTCAATTCAAGCTACTCAGAAATTGTAGCTTGTTCACAGTGATGTTTGTGGTCCTATGCAGACACCTTCTTTTGGGATCTACCTTTACTTCCTAAATTTCTCTAATGATTTTCCCATGCATGCATGGGTGTACCCATTGAAAGCAAAGTCCAAAGTATTTATGTGCTTCAAACAATTTCTAGTTTTGGCTAAAAATATATCAACATGTGAAATGGGCACCCTCTTTTTTGATCGAGGGGGGAATATAAGTCTTCTAATTTTTATGCATTTCTTGCTAATGAGAGGGGCTTTTCCTAAGATTATTTAGCTCAGTCTTGAGCTGAATTTTTCTAGCTTTTGTGGAGGTTGAGTACAATCTCTCCAAGCACTCCCACACCTTCTTTGATGTATCCAAATCTTGAATATGCCCTACCATAGAGTTGCTAATATGCTAAGATAAAATGAAAATGACCCTTTTGTCCCTTTCATCCCACTATCTTACTGATCTTCTCTGGTCATTGGTTGGATTTACCTCATTGTTGGCATACAAGTCATAAGAAGATCATACAGGTGCAACGGAGCAGTCATGCACAATACGGCAACAAGGCCCAATCATTTTTTTCCATAAACTATTTCCAATTCAAGTGATTTTCATCACTACACACACATTGTAAATTCTGTTTTTGGTAGAATAGACTCGATTTTGTTCAAGTCGAGGAGTCCTCGAGCTTGAGGAGTATTAAAAAATTAGCTACAAACCAATTTTCATAATTTTTAGACTCCATTTGAGACCTCAAAATAGGCTCTAGAACCTAATTATTAACTAGGCCGGACACTAGGTTTGGAAAAGGCCAAAGCTAATAAAAAAACTATAAAAAGAGCTAGAGAGCTCATTTTTGAGGTTAGATTGTTTGTGAATTGAGCTTATGTAAGAGACTTTTTTACTAATGCAAAGAATTCCATTGTTCCTCTCCGAGCATGACAGAGCCAGCAGGTATCGCGATGGAGATATAATATAGAAGGAAAGAAATTCACTTTGCCATCACACTACGACAACCCTTTGAGATATTAGAAATGAAAAAAAAAAGAAATTTTAGGATTAATCATTTAAATATGAACATGTGCAAATGATTTATGGGGTATAGAATGAGAAGTGTAAATGGCACTACAAAAATCTTGCACTTGACTCAAATGATTTGATGAGAGTGGTTATGACCACTTTAAAATAGAGATGTGCATGAGATGCATCACAAAGGCAATGAATGATATCATATGACAGTGGAAGACATTGAAAGACCAACAAAAGAAAGGTTGAAAAATAGGGGTAAAAGGGCGGGAGGGTGAAATGGGGAAATTATGACCCAAGAGAGCATAAAATGATGGTAAAAATAGGCTTCTCTCTGTTAGAGATAGACGTCTGCGGAAGCACGCGAATAGCACAAGGAAGAAGAAGAAGCTTGGAGCACAAACACACAATACTGAATGTATTACTAGAGAATGTACAAAGATAAGTAGCCCATTAGGGCAATAGGCGTATATACAAGCCGGGGGAAAAAAACCTCCTAAAGAGGGAAAAAAGTGCCCCGACGGTCCTAGAGTGTTCACACACATCACTACCTAAATATATCAACAAATCCCCCCTGGGAGTGATGCGGTGAACAAGGAGCTGGCACTCATGTATAAGGAAGTGCCAAGCTATGTGGAAATCACTCCACAAAAGGAAGTAAGCCCAAAGCTTTGCGAAAAGCTTCAAACTTCTCCCTAGGCAGAGCCTTCGTGAAAAGGTCTGCAATGTTCTCCTGCGTGGGCACATATGCCAAGCTGATCTCCCCAGCAGAGAACCTCTCCCTGACATAGTGATAATGCACCTCAATGTGCTTAGTGCGAGCATGGAACACATGGCTCCTCGCAACTGCCAATGTGCTCTGACTGTCAGTGAAGATGGTGGTGGCAGAAGACTGGCCAACACCCAAATCAGCCATAAGGCGTCTGAGCCACACACACTCAACAGTCGCTGTGAAAGCTGCCCTATACTCAGCCTCACAACTAGAAGTGGCCACAGTAGGCTGCTTCTTGCTCAAGCAAGATATACATGAGCTACCAAGCATGAAGTAAAAACCACTGGTGGACACACGAGTGTCATAGCAACCAGCCCAATCTGAGTCAGAAAAAGCATGCAAATCTGGCGGTAGTGATCCCCCCTTGGGATAAAACAACCCAAGTAGCTGAGTACCACTCAAGTAGCGAAAGATGCGCTTAACCGCTTTCCAATGCGTGACTCCTGGGCAATGCATAAACCTGCTCATCTGTGAGTCAGCAAACTGAATATCTGGCCGAGTAATGCATAAGTAAATCAAGCATCCAACAGCCTGCTGATAGAGAACAGCATCAAATGCATCTCCAGCATCATGAAGACTCAATCGTAAACCTGTCTCCATAGGAGTGGCAATAGGCTTACAGTCTTCAAGGACAAAACGCTGCAATAATGTGTCAATATATTTCGTTTGACACAAAGCCATTCCACCATCAACGTGCATAAACTGAATGCCCAAATAGTGATGCAAATGCCCCAAATCAAACATCTCAAATGAGGCATGCAAATCAGCCTTAAAATCAGCAATATGTGTCTCAATAGGACGAGTGAGCAGCATGTCATCAACATAGACAACAATGATCAGAAGCACATCATTAGCACGTTTAACATATAAGGTGCTTTCAGTTGGACTGTTCTCAAAACCATGTGCAATCAGATAGGCATGTATCTTCTCATACCAAGCACGTGGTGCTTGCTTTAAACCATATAATGCCTTCTTTAACCTACAAACCTGGTTTTCATGCCCTTTTTGCACAAAGCCACGGGGCTGAAAAACATACACTTCTTCATGCAAGTCACCATTCAGAAATGTTGTTTTAATGTCCAACTGATGTACATTCCAACCATGATGGGCTGCAAGTGCACAAATGCTCCGAACAGTAGTCATACGACATGTAGGTGCAAAGGTCTCATCAAAATCAATGCCTCTTTCTTGCGCATAACCCTTTGCAACAAGCCTAGCCTTATACCTGTCAACGGTACCATCAGGTTTACGCTTCAGCTTGTATACCCACTTAGTGCCAATGGCCTTCTTGCCAGGAGGCAAGTCACATAAGGACCATGTACCATTCTTCATTATAGCATCATATTCAGATTGCATAGCAGCCATCCAATTTTCTGAATTCTGTGCTTCATCAAAAGAAAGAGGCTCATTCTCATCACAGAGACTAGATGCAGCCATAGCATAGCAATCTGATGCAAAGGAGGCACTATGAGAGCCTGAACGAGTACGATATGACAAAGGTGCATCTAATTTGCTGTCACGCAAAGTCTGCACCAACCATTTTGGCATAGTTTTTGCCTGCTCAATATCAGCTCTCTCATCAGCAAGTGCATCATGTAAATCTGCATCAGAAATGGAATGATCGGCATCATCATATGAAACCTGCAAAGGCTGAGAAGTTGCCTCATTAGGACCAGCACTAGCCTGTCCACCTGTAAAAAGAGGCATCAAAGTATCATACATGTCTTTGGAGCTAACAGATGTCTCCTTAGTACATGAAAGCAATGGCTGAATAGCATCTTCCACAAAGACAACATCACGGCTAACCAGAATGCATTTATTCTATGGATGATACAGACGATAGCCTTTACTTTCAGAACTATACCCAACAAAAATACATTTTACTGCTTTATCATCCAATTTTCTGCGATGTTGTTCAGGCACTAATGCATATGCCAAACAACCAAAAACACGCAGATGAGCAACAGATGGCTTGCGGTCATGCCAAGCCTCATATGGAGTGATAGACTGCAACGCTTTAGTGGGACACCTGTTCAGTACATATGCTGCACATATGACAGCCTCAAGCCAGAAACTATGTGGTAAAGCCTGACTTTTGACCATGCACCTCGCCATCTCCATGAGTGACCTATTCTTTCGTTCAACAACTCCATTCTGTTGAGGTGTATACGGTACTGTACACTGGTGTTTTATCCCACGTTCAGCCAGAAATGCATTAAAATCTGAAGACATATATTCCCCCCCTCGATCAGAATGGAGGGTGCGCATTTTACATGCTGACAAATTTTCAGCCAAAACCAAAAACTGTTTGAAGCACATGAACACTTCGGACTTTGCTTTGAGTGGATATACCCATGCATGCCTGGAAAAATCATCAATGAAAGTCACGAAGTAAAGGTAATTTCCAAAAGAGGGTGTCTCCATAGGACCACAGACATCACTATGTACAAGCTGCAATTTCTGCGTAGCCCGAACTGAACCATCTTTTGGAAAGGAAGAACGCTGCATTTTGCCCAAAATACAGCCTTCACAAACATGTTTTCCAGGTGCCTCAAGTTTGGGCAAAGAGGACACCATTTCAGATTTCTGCAGGCGTAACAAACTAGCAAAATTCTGATGACCAAAGCGTGCATGCCAAAGCTTTGCATCTGACATAGCTTGAGAATCATGAACTGCACATGCCAAATCATTCACAGATCTTTCATAGTCTATGAGCTTATACAGCCCACGACATAAGATGCCAGAAGCAATAATCACATCACCATTTGAGAGATCATGGACTGTACACCTGTCATCAACGAATTTCACAACCAAGCCAATCTTGGCTAATGCAGAAACTGATAACAGGTTCTTTTTGATCCCTGGCACAAATAAAGCATCTGACAAAGTGAAAGAACTACCATCAGCAGTAGTCAGAATGATCTTACCAACTCCCATAACAGGATAAGAGGAGTTATTGGCGCATGTGACAGTATTCCCTGTAGGGGCAGGCTCGAGTGAAGAGAAGAAACTGCGCTGCGAGGTAATATGTTTGGTCGCCCCACTGTCAAAGTACCAAACATCTGAGTCTACTGCAGACATGCACTGATCATGAGAAGATGGGTCAAAACTGCAGACAGTAGTAAACACCCATTCTTCTTCCTGCACAAGATTTGCAGACTCTGTTTTTGGTGTAGAGGCCTCTGCAACAACCATTCCAGCCTCTTTCTTCTTTGCCTCTTTAGCAGCCAGTTTTGGACAATTCTTTATAATATGATCATTTCCTTTACAGTACTTGCAGAACAATTTCTGCTTTTCTGATTTCTTATCTTTATCCTGGTTCTTCGATTGTGCAGCATTTGCAGATTTTTGCTTACTAGTAGAAGAGATCCATTTTCCTTTGCCCTTTTGACTAGCCAGGAAAGCTTGATCTACAACACGCATAATGGACTTGTTCTGCCTGGACTGATCTTCCTGCAACAGAACAGAGACTAATTCCTCAAATGACAAGGCATTCGGATTGCCTTTCATCATCAACCGAAGAGTAGAGGCAAAACTCTGATATGAATCAGGAAGACCATTCAGAACGGTCTGCACAAGTGAGCTATCTGGTATAACCTCATCAACAGAAATCAATTGTTCCTTCAGGTCTTTGATCTTTGTAAGAAAATTGTCCATAGAATCACTTTCATTCATGTGCTCACTCTCCAACTGTTTTCGGAGGTAAGCAACACGAGCCTCATTCCTAGCCTGGTACAAAGTGGTAAGTGTATCCCAAGCATCCTTTGCTGTTCTGCAAGAGCGAATGTAAGGAATAATGGCACGTTTGACAGACAAGGCTATCAATGCATGTGCCTGGGCATCTCTGCCATCCCAACGAATCTGCTTTGCAGTAGGTGCAACAGAAACAGCAGCACGAACAGGAATCTACAGAATATCATCTTCGACACCATCTTCATCAGCTCCAGTACCTCCAGCACCTGTATTTGTAGTACCTGTAGTCGCAGGTGTAACAGGACGTCTTTCAACACCCTGCACAATGTTCCATAGTCCTTTTGCAACCAGTACATGTCGCATCATATAAGCCCATAATGGGTAGTTGGTACCATCCAACTTATCCTCAACAGCCAACATACGGAATACATCACTGCTTTCAGCCATGGCCGGTGACTAAAATACCTTGATGTAGAAAATTGACTGTATCTCAAAAAGTTGAATGGAACTGCCCAGATGAGTTCTGCTAGACCTGTAGAAGACTTCGAGACGCTTAAACTGGCGAACAGAAACTGGTACATACCTTTGGCACAAAAGGACAAAATAGCCTGCACAAGCACTGCGATAGTGCGTTCGGAGGCCGAAACGAGCTCAGATCGCGATTTCGGCACCACAGAGGGAAGCTGTTTTGATCTCGAAAACACCCTGAGTATGCTCACCAAATTTCGTGCGAATCTGAGACTGCAAACGGAGGAGTGTCGACGGCGCCCTAGAAGAAGCGACGACCTGCTCTTATACCAATTGTTGGAGATAGACGTCTGCGGAAGCACGCGAACAGCACAAGGAAGAAGAAGAAGCTTGGAGCACAAACACACAATACTGAATGTATTACTAGAGAATGTACAAAGATAAGTAGCCCATTAGGGCAATAGGCGTATATGCAAGCCGGGGGAAAAAAACCTCCTAAAGAGGGAAAAAAGTGCCCCGGCGGTCCTAGAGTGTTCACACACATCACTACCTAAATATATCAACACTCTCAATGAGGAAAAGCCACACCACTTAACTCAAGAACCTCCACCACTAAAATCTCCAAAATCACTGCCAAAAGGACCACCAAGACATGCACATAGTATTCTGATACCATGTAGAGAGTACACATGCATAAGCAAAATGAAAATAAGAGTGTACTCATAAAATGAAAGGGAGACTAAAAGCGAGTAGAACAAGAAATGTTTAAACTCACATGGATTAGAAATGAGCTATCAAAGAGCATGAACTAGGTTCTCCACGTTTTTAACCACGTACAAAGTGGGGGAGATGCCCTCATATATAGTTGGAGGAGGCTCTCCAAAGTTCATCACATGTAGGATAATTCCCCTTGAAGGAGAATAAATAAAGTGGTAGATACAAATTCAAGGTACTCAAATAAAATGTGATACAGTTAAAATAATAAGAAATGGAGTGTCTCTTGGATACAAAATGGAGATGCACTCATACATATACAAATGGAAATGAAGGAGATGGACTCATGACATCAACACCTCAACACCTATCGCTTTGATTTTGACTAATTTTTTAATCATTCATATGTCTTATTTGGTTCATGGTGTGTACATGCACAAAGTTTTAAGTGTTTCAAAGACCCTATGGATTTTATATTGGGCATACCTTATTTCCAACGTTTGGTATTAAAGCTTAGTTGCACATATTTACTTGTTCCCAAGATGAGTGATTACAAAGATAATTTGGAAAAAGAAGATAAACTTCATAGAGTGTTTACATGGAGTTTCATGATGATGAAATGTTAGTGCCTAACACCATATGGAATATTGATCATAGAAAACATCCAAGGCAAATAGAAGCTAGAAAGGATGTTGCATCTTTCTTCCAAACAACTAGCTACTCAAATTTTTGCTCAAAAGATGCTAGAGAGGGAAGAATTTGTTTCATCATATAAAGTCATAGAAGTTGTAGTGCTTGTTACTTCAAGATGAAAAACAATAGAAGGGTATGGAAGGGAATGATGAGGATATGGTGTCACCATCCAAAGGAAAGAATAAGAAGCAAACGATTAAGAAGAAGAAGGAAACTCAAAAGTCAAATTAAAGTAAGAAATTCATCTTCTTCTAAGTCTTCAAGTAACAATGCTGAAGAGGTATCAAAAGGTAAATCTTCTTTTGAGGAAGATGCTTTTGCATGTTTTAGTTTAGAAGAAGCTTCCTTTTATAAAATAGGAGTGAATGCTATATAAGAGAATCCTTGGATTCTTTGTTCTGGAGCTATTGGAATTCAAGGT
Source organism: Ceratopteris richardii (assembly GCA_020310875.1). Classification (NCBI taxonomy): domain Eukaryota; kingdom Viridiplantae; phylum Streptophyta; class Polypodiopsida; order Polypodiales; family Pteridaceae; genus Ceratopteris; species Ceratopteris richardii. The sequence goes on along the minus strand of CM035427.1, from coordinate 73,212,080 downwards.
CTACGAAAGCATGCGAACAACATGAGGAAGAAGAAGAAGCTTGGAGCACAACACACAATATTGAATGTATTACCACTATAATGTACAAAGATGAGTAACCCTTTGGGGCAATAGGCGAATATACAAGCTGGGGGAAAAAAACCTCCTAAAGAGGGAAAAATTGCCCCGATAGTCCTAGTGTGCTCACACACATCACAACCTAAATATATCAACAAATCCCCCCTGGGAGTGATGCAGTGAACAAGAATCTGGCACTCATGTATTAGGAAGTGCCAAGCTATGTGGGATCAATCCACAAAAGGAAGTAAGCCCAAAGCTTTGTGGAAAGCTTCCAACTTCTCCCTAGGCAAAGCTTTCGTGAAAAGGTATGCAATGTTCTCTTGCATGGGCACATATGCCAAGCTGATCTCTTCAGCAGAGAACCTCTCCCTTACATAATGATATAGCACCTCAATATGATTAATGGGAGCATGGAACACTTGGTTCCTTGCAACTACCAATGTTCTCTGGTTGTCAGTGAAGATGGTGGTGGTAGAAGACTGACCAACACCGAAATCAACCATAAGGCATCTGAGCAACACACACTCAACAATCACTATGACAGCTGCCCTATACTCAGACTCACAACTAGAAGTGGCCACATGTCCAATTGATGTATATTCCAACCATGATGAGCTATAAGTGTAGAGATGCTACGAACAGTAGTCATTTGACAAGTAGGAGCAAAGGTCTCATCAAAGTCAATTCCTGTTTCTTGAGCATAAACCTTTGCAACAAGCCTAGCCTTATACCTATCAACTTTCCATTAGGCTTACACTTCAGCTTGTATACCCACTTAGTGCCAATGGCCTTCTTGTCAAGAGTCAAGTCACACAAAGGCTAGGTACCATTCATTATAACATCATATTCAGATTGCATAGCAACCATCAAATTTTCTGATTTTTATGTTTCATCAAACAAAATAGGCTCATTCTCATCACAGAGACTAGGGGCAGCCATAACATAGCAATCTGATGCAAAAGAGGCATTATGGGAGCTTGAACAAGTATGATATGATAGAGGTGCATCTAATTTGCTGTCATTCAAAGTCTGCACCAACCATTTGGCATACTTTTTACCTCTTCAATATCATCTCTCTCATCAATAAGTGCATCATGTAAATCTGCATCAGAAATGGAATGATATGCATCAACACATGAAACCTATAAAGTATGAGAAGTTTCCTCATTAGGACCAACACTAGTTTTTCCACCTATAAAAAGAGGCAACAAAGTATGATACATGCCTTTGGAGCTAATAGATGTCTCCTTTGTACATGAAAGTGAAGGATGAATAGCATCTTCCAAAAAAATAACATCACGGCTAACCAAAATGCATTTACTTTGTGGATGATACAGATGATAGGCTTTGCTTTCAAAACTGTACCCAACAAAAATACATTTCGTTGCTTATCATCTAATTTTTTGTGATGTTGTTCAGGCACTAATGCATATGCCAAACAACCCAAAACATGCAGATGAGCAGCAGATGGCTTGTGACCATGCCAAGCCTCATATGGAGTGATAGACTGCAGCACTCTAGTGGGACACCTGTTAAGTACATATGCTGCACACATAATAGCCTCAAGCCAGAAACTATGTGGTAAGGCCTAACTCTTGACCATACACCTTGCCATCTCCATGAGTGAACTATTTTTTCCTTTAGCAACTCCATTCTATTGAGGTGTATATGGCATTGTACACTGATGTTTTATTCCATGTTCAGCCAAAAATGCATTAAAATATGAAGACATATATTCCCCCCTCGAATAGAATGGAGGATGCCCATTTTGCATGCTGAGAGATTTTTAACGAGAACCAAAAACTGTTTGAAGCACATAAACACTTCGTGTTACACTTATGTGTTCCTCGAGTAGCTTTGATGTGAACCTTTTCCCTATACATGGGCACTTTTTACTCTATTGCTGGCTAGAGGTTTTTTCCCCATGTTACCACATACATGATTCATTCATATGTGGTGGTAATTTGTACTTGAAGATATTATTCAGCTCTTGCTTCAGTTTTTAGTCATCGTCAATAGAGAGAGCTATTCTAGCCATTAGACTTCTCTATGTGTCTTCCTACGTTTGTGCTCCTTGTGTGTGCTTCTCATGTGTCTCTCACACTTCTACACACACCCAACAATGGTATTAGAGTAGGTTCAGCTCCTTCTCAAGTTTCAGTTTTTCGCATCGCAGCACGCACACTAACATTGCAAATCGACTTCAGAGCATAGAACAATGAATTTGAGCAGGCAAGAAACATTTTCATTATGTGCCTTGGGGTTTTACCCCCATTTTGAAGCCAATCGTGTAGTTGGAATCCCCATCAAAGTGACGGTTCGTGAGCTGAAATTTCAGCACTCATTTCAGCTTTTGTCGAAGTAAATGTTTTGTCACATTCTTGTTCTTTAGTGAAATGGCACACAACAATGACTTGTTTGGCATGCTTCAAACTGAAGACAAGCTTGATGGGACAAACTATATTCCAATGTGGTCTTACAAGATGAAGCATGTTCTTGTTGCAAAACAACTTTGGAACATAGTGGCAGATGTAGATCGAAGACCCATAGGTTCTTCTACTTATAGTCTACTGTCACAGATGGAGCTTCTTCTTCAAGTACAATGGTTTCTCCTTCTCCACCTACACATGAGCAGTTTAGATGGGATGGAAAAGATGCTCAAGCTCATGCATTGATTGCGCTTTTTGTGAAGCATCATATAGTTGCACACATTCGGTCATGTTCTACATCAAGACAAGCATGTGAAACTCTTGCTTCTTTGTATGCCATGGATAATGAAGCACATGTTGCATACTTGAGGAAGCAACTTGAGGATGTATGTATGGCTGAAAATGAGTCAGTGAATGTGTATGTGACACGCATCAAGGACTTGAAAGAGCAATTGGAAAACATAGATGAGATTATTCTAGATGCATCACTCATTTCTACATTGCTAAAAGGATTATCAGAATAACTTCAAAGCTTTGCTACTACACTCCGTTTGGTTGCAAAAGGGAATCCCAATATGTATGCATTTGATGAGGTTATGTCTCTTCTTTTGCAAGAAGAGAAATCTAGAGTGAATAGGAGTGGTTTGATTGAGGGAACATAAGCACTTCATTAGGGGAAAAAATGGCCCAAAAAGGGCCGTGTAAGGATTTCAATTAGTTGTGCTTAATCTGGATTAAAGTTGTCAAATCCTTTAAGAAATTCTGTGTAAGTTCATTTAAAACGTATCTTATGCAAATTTTGAAAAGAGAGAAACTCATGTGATAATCATGAAAAGTTTGTGTGATATCTTATGCCTCAAAGTTTGTGCTCATCGGGCATTGATAAAAAATTGAATTTTCCTCTTGTTCACGGACGTATATAATGTGTAATGATGACGTTTTGCACTTTTTTACTCTACTTTTCATAGCAGACCTGTTTGTCTCTTTCACATCATTTTAGACACTTTCCGATCACTTTTCATAGAAAACCATGGAGAACCTTAACCCAAATACTCTCGCTGAGCTTTCAAACAACCGAAATCATTGTGATAAGTTCCATATCAACATTGCAGTTAGTCATGAGTATGCAATGAAAAGAAAAGTATTCCAAAGGGCTCTTCATCCTCTTGAAGTGGATGGATTGTGAAAGGAACGCAAGAAACATATCAACATATGGACAGATGGATCTGTTTATCCAATGGATCCACAAATTGGAAGGTATCCCCCTTTTCATGATCTTGATGATCTGATTAGATTTGTAGGAGATGGTGAGGATGGTTTACGAGGCTATTGTTCAAGGCTCTAGGAGATTTCAAGAAATTATGTACAATACATAAACTATCTACAAAACACACTACATCAGAATGATATACATATGAGGGTGCTAGAAAACAAATTATCCACTTTATCTTCTTAGTTTGAGTCTTTAAAAAAAATAAAAGAAACTCCTATAGGTTTGAGAATGCGATCGAAACGCGTAAAACCTTTTTTATATTTGACTGAAAAATCTGGCCAGAAAAAGAAAAGAATGAAAATTGTAAGAGATCATGTGACAAATGTGCTAGGTTTCAATATGTTGAGCAGTTTTGAGCGCATACATTTCTGTAATGAAATTATGACTCAAAATGATGTTTTAAGTCTATTGAAACTGAATGAAAATACATGCTTGAAATGCTTTGTTTTCCAAAAATTCATGATAAAAATGAATCTATTACCAAAACCATCTCAAATTCAGAGGATTTGTGATATCCTTGGAGTGAGTAGGAAAGGTTATAGAGCAATTTCAAAAGTTTGGTGTGAATTTTTAAAATTTAACAAAGTTAAAAGTTTTGGATTGCCTAGACCCCATCATGTAGGAAAGTTTCGACTTTGCTTGAATAAAAAGATCACATTACTATTTGGTGAATATAAACATATTCATGGTAACATGTCTTACGAAGTAGGAAAACAAAAGTTACATTTCACTTACAATGCATTTAACAACATATGGATAGATATTATTAAACTTCAAACATACATGGTTCAATCCTATAATATAAAAGAACATGAATGTTCTGGTCTGTTGAAATTTGTAATCAAACTTGATGAAGCTGAGCTTAAAAAAGCATCAAAAGATGGAGAGAATAAGTATTGCACTGATGACCAAAGCTTTGGACTATAGCCTTGGGAAATTGGATACTCCATCTCTCAAAGTATAATAAAAAATGGAGTTATGGTGGGTTGGCTGCGCTCAAGTTCCATCTTAGAGCCATAAAACACTTAAATGGTTATTCTCACAAACAAACATTCCAAATGTTATCCAAAGGCATCATGCAGGAGAATTGTTGAATGTCAAAGACCACGGGAACTTTAAAGTTGAGTGGCATTTGAGTAGAAACCTAAAGATGCTCAAATTTATGTTTGGTATAAATGGAGGGGCAAATTCTAAGTACCCTTGCTTGTACTGCATGCAAAGTCCAGGCACAAGAGCATGGATTGCTAGAGCTAAGTAAGAGGAGGCTCCTTCCAGACAAAATGTTATTCTTCATAACTACTCATCGTCTGCCACGATTTGGGATCCCATACTTCCAATAGCATTGACAAATGTACACATATGTACACTACATGCAGAGTTAAGGATCATTGACAAGTTGGTTCGTCTTCACTTGGATTATGCATATTCTATCAAGCCTACAACTCTTGCAAATGAGTGCATAAGAAAATGTGAATGTATACTTTCAAAAATGGGATTTTATGGTGGTGATGTTCATCTAAGAAAAGACCCAAAGCTTTCACAAAATACAGGTGATGTACTACATGATATCTCAATGGGAGGTGCAAAAGCAAGGAGATTCTTCAGTAACCATGATGACAAGCAATTAAATGCCATGTGGAATTGTTGGAAAAAATTTTGTGAGATCACAACTAATGTAAAAAGCAAACCAGAAATAGCAAAAAAGAGAATGGAGGTGTGGGTCAAACTAGATATTTTTTTTAAGATCATGAGGTAGCAGGTAACATCAAATAGTTATGTGATGGATTTCAGAAAGGCGACCATAGAGCTTATAGAAACCATCATAGAGGCATGGAGTGCCAAAGACATAACATACTACTTGGTGAGTTCCAAAGATAATTTATTCAACTTATTTATTTTTAATTGAAATAAAGATCTGATGAAACTCTTCTGTTCTTCAAGCATATTCTTCTTGTGCATGGTGCATTCTTTGTAGAAAAAGAACCACTTGCCATATGGAACACTCAAGGCATGGAAAAATATCATTATCACGCAAGGACAAGCTTCTTTAGGTGCACTAGGAAAGGAGGAGAAGTAACAAAGAGCAATGCCTTCAGAGAGCTTTTTGATTGGTTCTTTAGAAGACAATTACAAAGGACCTCATGCCAAATATTATCAAAAGAATATGACTATCATCAGACAAAAGCATCATGTATCAATATCACAAAATGAAAAAGACTACATTTCAAATAGAGCTCTAATATTTGCAATGTCTTTTATTTCTTGGAGAAATAAATATGTCATGTATGTACATTTCATGATGTATTAAGCTTTGAAAAGAAACATGTCTATTACCATTAGATGACTTTGGCCAGAGAACAGATCATGGATCAATAACAATTAATATTAGGACATGGATGAATTACACCAAAAAAAATTGCAACAATCTTATATCCCATTGGGCAATTTGTGTATATGTACATTTGATGAGTAATAGAGTTTGAAAAAATGAAGTCATTCCTTGAGTCTCTTCAATGAGCTTGGCTTTGGCAAATCACCTCTGTATTTGAGGGACTCTTTTCTTGTTGATATATTTAGTTAGTGATGTGTGTGAACACTCTAGGACCGCCAGGGCACTTATTTCCCTCTTTAGGAGGTTTGTGTTGTGCTCCAAGCTTCTTCTTCTTCCTTGTGCTGTTCACGTGCTTCCGTAGACGTCTAACTCCAACAATTGGTATCAGAGCAGGTCGTTGCTTCTTCTAGGGCGTCGTCGACACTCCTCCGTTTGCAGTCTCAGATTCGCACAAAATTTGGTGAGCATACTCAGGGTGTTTCCGAGATCAAAACTGCTTCGCTCTGTGGTGCCGAAATCGCGATCTGAGCTCGTTTCGGCCTCCGAACGCACTATCGCAGTGCTTGTGCAGGCTATTTCATCCTTTTGTGCCAAAGGTATATACCAGTTTCTGTTCGCCAATTTAAGCGTCTCGAAGTCTGCTACAGGTCTAGCAGATATCGTCTGGGTAGTTCCGTTCAACTTTTTGAGATACAATCAATTTGCTGCATCAAGGTATTTTAGTCACCGGCCATGGCTGAAAGCAGTGATGTATTCCGTATCTTGGCTGTTGAGGATAAGTTGGATGGTATCAACTACCCATTATGGGCTTATATGATGCGACATGTACTGGTTGCAAAAGGATTGTGGAACATTGTGCAGGGTGTTGAAAGACGTCCTGTTACACTTGTAACGACAGGTACTGCAAATACAAGTGTTGGAGCTGATGAAGATGGTGTCGAAGATGATATTCCGCAGATTCCTGTTCGTGCTGTTGTTTCTATTGCACCTACTGTAGAGCAGATTCGTTGGGATGGCAGAGATGCCCAGGCACATGCATTGATAGCTTTGTCTGTCAAACGTGCCATTATTCCTCACATTCGCTCTTGTAGAACAGCAAAGGATGCTTGGGATACACTTACCACTTTGTACCAGGCTAGGAATGAGGCTCGTGTTGCTTACCTCCGAAAACAGTTGGAGAGTGAGCACATGAATGAAGGTGATTCTATGGACAATTTTCTTACAAAGATCAAAGACCTGAAGGAACAATTGATTTCTGCTGATGAGGTTATACCAGATAGCTCACTTGTGCAGACCGTTCTGAATGGCCTTCCTGATTCATATCAGAGTTTTGCCTCTACTCTTCGATTGATGATGAAAGGCAATCCGAATGCCTTGTCATTTGAGGAATTAGTCTCTGTTCTGTTGCAGGAAGATCAGTCTAGGCAGAACAGGTCCATTATGCGTGTTGCAGATCAAGCTTTCCTGGCTAGTCAGAAGGGCAAAGGAAAATGGAGCTCTTCTACTAGTAAGCAGAAATCTGCAAATGCTGCACAATCGAAGAACCAGGATAAAGATGAGAAGAAATCAGAAAAGCAGAAATTGTTCTGCAAGTATTGTAAAGGAAATGATCATATTATAAAGAACTGTCCAAAACTGGTTGCTAAAGAGGCAAAGAAGAAAGAGGCTGGAATGGTTGTTGCAGAGGCCTCTACACCAAAAATAGAGTCTGCAAATCTTGTGTAGGAAGAAGAATGGGCGTTTACTACTGTTTGCAGTTTTGACCCATCTTCTCATGATCAGTGCATGTCTGCAGTAGACTCAGATGTTTGGTACTTTGACAGTGGGGCGACCAAACATATTACCTCGCAGCGCAGTTTCTTCTCTTCACTCGAGCCTGTCCCTACAGGGAATACTGTCACATGCGCCAATAACTCCTCTTATCCTGTTATGGGAGTTGGTAAGATCATTCTGACTACTGCTGATGGTAGTTCTTTCACTTTGTCAGATGCTTTATTTGTGCCAGGGATCAAAAAGAACCTGTTATCAGTTTCTGCATTAGCCAAGATTGGCTTGGTTGTGAAATTCGTTGATGACAGGTGTACAATCCATGATCTCTCAAATGGCGATGTGATTATTGCTTCTGGCATTTTATGTCGTGGGCTGTATAAGCTCATAGACTATGAAAGATCTGTGAATGATTCGGCATGTGCAGTTCATGATTCTCAGGCTATGTCAGATGCAAAGCTTTGGCATGCACGCTTTGGTCATCTGAATTTTGCTAGTTTGTTACGCCTGCAGAAATCTGAAATGGTGTCCTCTTTGCCCAAACTTGAGGCACCTGGAAAACATGTTTGTGAAGGCTGTATTTTGGGCAAAATGCAGCGTTCTTCCTTTCCAAAAGATGGTTCAGTTTGGGCTATGCAGAAATTGCAGCTTGTACATAGTGATGTCTATGGTCCTATGCAGACACCCTCTTTTGGAAATTACCTTTACTTCGTGACTTTCATTGATGATTTTTCCAGGCATGCATGGGTATATCCACTCAAAGCAAAGTCCGAAGTGTTCATGTGCTTCAAACAGTTTTTGGTTTTGGCTGAAAATTTGTCAGCATGTAAAATGGGCACCCTCCGTTCTGATCGAGGGGGGGAATATATGTCTTCAGATTTTAATGCATTTCTGGCTGAACATGGGATAAAACACCAGTGTACAGTGCCGTATACACCTCAACAGAATGGAGTTGCTGAACGAAAGAACAAGTCACTCATGGAGATGGCGAGGTGCATGGTCAAAAGTCAGGCTTTACCACATAGTTTTTGGTGTGAGGCTGTCATGTGTGCAGCATATGTACTGAACAGGTGTCCCACCAAAGCGTTGCAGTCTATCACTCCATATGAGGCTTGGCATGACTGCAAGCCATCTGTTGCTCATCTGCGTGTTTTTGGTTGTTTGGCATATGCATTAGTGCCTGAACAACATCACAGAAAATTGGATGATAAGGCAGTAAAATGTATTTTTGTTGGGTACAGTTCTGAAAGTAAAGGCTATCGTCTGTATCATCGACAGACTAAACGCATTCTGGTTAGCCGTGATGTTGTCTTTGTGGAAAATGCTATTCAGCCATTGCTTTCATGTACTAAGGAGACATCTGTTAGCTCCAAAGACATGTATGATACTTTGATGCCTCTTTTTACAGGTGGACAGGCTAGTGCTGGTCCTAATGAGGCAACTTCTCAGCCTTTGCAGGTTTCATATGATGATGCAGATCATTCCATTTCTGATGCAGATTTACATGATGCACTTGTTGATGAGAGAGCTGATATTGAACAGGCAAAAACTATGCCAAAATGGCTGGTGCAGACTTTGCGTGACAGCAAATTAGATGCACCTTTGTCATATCGTACTCGTTCAGGCTCTCATAGTACCTCCTTTGCATCAGATTGCTATGCTATGGCTGCATCTAGTCTCTGTGATGAGAATGAGCCTGTTTCTTTTGATGAAGCACAAAATTCAGAAAACTGGATGGCTGCTATGCAATCTGAATATGATGCTATAATGAAGAATGGTACATGGTCTTTATGTGACTTGCCTCCTGGCAAGAAGGCCACTGGCACTAAGTGGGTATACAAGCTGAAGCGTAAACCTGATGGTACAGTTGACAGGTATAAGGCTAGGCTTGTTGCAAAGGGTTATGCGCAAGAAAGAGGCATTGATTTTGATGAGACCTTTGCACCTACATGCCGTATGACTACTGTTTGGAGCATTTGTGCACTTGCAGCCCATCATGGTTGGAATGTACATCAGTTGGACATTAAAACAGCATTTCTGAATGGTGACTTGCATGAAGAAGTGTATGTTTTTCAGCCCCGTGGCTTTGTGCAGAAAGGGCATGAAAACCAGGTGTGCAGGTTAAAGAAGGCGTTATATGGTTTAAAGCAAGCACCACGTGCTTGGTATGAGAAGATACATGCCTATCTGATTGCACATGGTTTTGAGAACAGTCCAACTGAAAGCACCTTATATGTTAAGCGTGCTAATGATGTGCTTCTGATCATTGTTGTCTATGTAGACGACATGCTGCTCACTAGTCCTCTTGAGAAGCATATTGCTGATTTCAAGGCTGATTTGCATGCCTCATTTGAGATGTCTGATTTGGGGCATTTGCATCACTATTTGGGCATTCAGTTTATGCAAGTTGATGGTGGAATGGCTTTGTGTCAAACGAAATATATTGACACATTATTGCAGCGTTTTGGCCTTGAAGACTGTAAGCCTATTGCCACTCCTATGGAGACAGGTTTACGATTGAGTCTTCATGATGCTGGAGGCTTCATGCTTGGTAGCTCATGTATATCTTGGTTGAGCAAGAAGCAGCCTACTGTGGCCACTTCCAGTTGTGAGGCTGAGTATAGGGCAGCTTTCACAGCGACTCTTGAGTGTGTGTGGCTCAAACGCCTTATGGCTGATTTGGGTGTTGGCCAGTCTTCTGCCACCACCATCTTCACTAACAGTCAGAGCGCATTGGCAGTTGCGAGGAACCCTGTGTTCCATGCTCGCACTAAGCACATTGAGGTGCATTATCACTATGTCAAGGAGAGGTTCTCTGCTGGGGAGATCAGCTTGGCATATGTGCCCACGTAGGAGAACATTGCAGACCTTTTCACGAAGGCTCTACCTAGGGAGAAGTTTGAAGCTTTCCGCAAAGCTTTGGGCTTACTTCCTTTTGTGGAGTGATTTCCACATAGCTCGGCACTTCCTTATACATGAGTGCCAGGTCCTTGTTCACCGCATCACTCCCAGGGGGGATTTGTTGATATATTTAGGTAGTGATGTGTGTGAGCACTCTAGGACCGCCGGGGCACTTTTTTCCCTCTTTAGGAGGTTTTTTTCCCCCGGCTTGTATATACACCTATTGCCCTAATGGGCTACTTATCTTTGTACATTCTCTAGTAATACATTCAGTTTTGTGTGTTGTGCTCCAAGCTTCTTCTTCTTCCTTGTGCTGTTCGCGTGCTTCCGCAGACGTCTAACTCCAAAATTTCTCCTGTATCCAGCAATGCTTTTTACATCTGACACCCTTGCACCCATTCCATAGCTTGAATAACAAAGAAAGTACCCGGCCTTTGAAGCATTGAGTCCTGGGGCATATCCAAAAATTATGAATGCAGCTGCGCTTTCAAGCAGCAAAAATCTGAAAGCATTAAAGGGTATTGGAGTAAAACCCTTGTATTTTGATAGAGTCCTCAAGGAGAACAATGCAAAGTCTCGCTCCTCACTATAGTGCTTGTGAATAACACAAAAAGAATCTGAGTTCAATTTTGGAAGATAGTGGATAATTGAATGAATATCCACCTTTGTTTTTCCTTTCTCTTCTATGGTTTTTCTTGTTCCCTTCCCCCTGTCAAGGTAGTTGTCTTCATCCAATATAGTTAACTATGGTAAAAATAGAAAAACAAGGTTAGATAAGCAAGGTCAGATAAAGTGCAAGCGCACTTGAGTCATGAAAAGTAACTTGAAACAAAAAAAAAAGCAAGAGACCCAATCGATGCAAGTGATTAGGGTCTTCAGAGAAATTCGGATGGTCCTAATTGGTTGCATCGATCTTTATCAAATTCTCTTTGTAAATTACCTAGAAACATGTAATTTTTGTTGAAGAAGGTGAATTCTTACATAGCCAGATGTCTATTATCAATGCTGCATGCAACTCCTAGACACGACCGATACAAGCAATAAGGCCCATCAAGAAATATCTGATGGGCCTTATCGCTTGCATCGGTCCGGTTCAATTTCTCACTCTACATTCTCTAGGAACATAAACTGTACGCAGAAAAATGTGTTTTTCACATGATAAAATGTAACCTGTCATTGGACCATGCAAGTCCAAGACATGACCGATGCAAGCGATAAGGCCCAACAAAAAATATCCGATGGACCTTATTGCCTGCATCGGTTGTGTTCGATTTCTCACTCTATAAATGGAGATCTTGGACACGACCGATACAAGGGATTAGGTCCAATGAAAAATATTGGATGGGCCGTATCGTTTGCATCAATCGCATCTCATTTCCTCACCTTAAAATTCATAGAAATTGCAACTCGAGAACGAGCTGCATACATTGGAGAAGAAAGTCATGTCAGTAAGTGACTACACCCTGAAAATCAAAAGCATATGTGAGCCACTTGCATCTATTGGTGTGAATGTAGATGATGATGATAAGGTGGAAGTGTGCCTTCGTGGTTTAGGACCTTCATATAAGCAGTTCAGAACTTCTATACAGACTAGAGAAAATATTCCGAATTTTGCTGATTTGGCATCCATACTGATTATTGAAGAAAAGAATCTTCATGAGGATTCAAACTCGCAAGGAAAGCCTAGTTCTGAGCAGGTATTCTACTCTAGCAAAGGAAGAGGCAGAGGTAGAGGTTCCAAAAGTGGAAGAGGAATAGTAAGCAAGACCAAGGTCAACAATAGAATCATGGAGGAGGAAGAGGGCAGTTTCAAGGCAGGGGGAGCCAAAGAGGTCAAAAAAATTTCCAAAGAAATGATGTAGATGTTCTAGATGAATTGAGGATGAAGCTTGATCCAAAAGCAAAAAAAGTATGTCTTCATTGAATACTCCCTTGAGAAAAAGGGATATAAATGTTACAACTCACTCACACAATAGGTGAAGGTGAGCAGAGATGTGATATTTGATGAAATGTCAAGCTTCTATGTAGATGCCAAAGAAGGACTGAATCTTGAACCAAATGACAAAGAAAATGCTAAAAACTCAAGTGCAGAATCTCAAGCTTTGAGTGGACCAAATGCATCACCAATCAATAGTTCCAACTCAAATCCATGGAGAGGAATATTGCGTGGAAATTTTGGTCCAACAAATACATCAAATACATCCAAGAAGGGTAAAGAAAAGCTTTCTTCTAGTCATAAAACATGTGTAGGTTTTGAAGATGATGGAGATTCAAGTGGTTCAAAAAAGATTCTTGATGAGGAACTTGGATAGCCCTCTGTGAAGACTCCCAGATTAAGAAAGACACATGCAGATGATACAAGGAGAACTGAACTAGGACCAAGAAGATCTAGGAGGATACAGAATTCAGTGCAACGATTGACATATGATAGTTACATGGCTCGTCATTGTGCCTACATGACAAAGGTAATACAAGATGCTGAACCTTATTATTTTGAAGATGCAATTGGAAATGCAGATTGGAAAAAAGCTATGGATGAGGAGATGGCTGCACTTTATGGAAACGATACATGGAAGCTAGCTCCATTGCCACAAGGAAAAAAACCCATAGGCTGCAAGTGGGAGGTTCACATCAAAGCCACTCGAGGATCACTCATAAGTGTAACAAACCCCTCTGGAGCGAATGATGTGAACACATATAGGGAGTGAGAGATCAGCCCCCACAAGGTAATAAGCCTAAAGCTTTGCGAAAAGCTTCAAACTTTTCTCGCTGAAGAGCTTTGGTGAATATGTCTGCCACATTATCTTGTGTAGGCACATATACCAAATCAATATCTCTTGCACGAAGGCGCTCTCTCACATAGTGATCATGCACCTCAATATGTTTGGCCCGTGCATGAAACACTGGGTTTCGTGCAAAATCCAAAGCACTCTGACTATCAGTGAGAATATGCATAGTAGCATCAATCTCCATGCAAAGATCCATCAATAGGCGGCTTAGCCATATACACTCCACTGTAGCTATGAAAACTTCCCTGTACTCAGCGTCACAACTCGATGTCGCCACTATAGATTGCTTCTTACTCAACCAAGATATGCATGAGTCTCCAAGGAAAAAGCAATCACCACTAGTGGATACGTGAGTATCATAACAACCAACCCAATCACTATCTATAAAAGCATGCAAGCATGGCTGAATATCTCTACAATAGAAGAGACCTAAGCTCAAAGTGCCTCTGAGATATCTAAACACACGTTTTACCGCTTGCCAATGCTTAGTGCCAGGGCTATGCATGAATCGACTCAATTGGGAAATTGCATACTCTATATCCGGCCTTGTGTTGCATGCATATATAAGACATCCCACAACTTGCTGATAAAGAGAAGTGTTAAATGCATCACAGGACTCCTCATTGAGAACCTAAACCCTGTTTGAACTGGTGTGGAAAGTGGCTTGCAATCCTCAAAGTCAAAATGCTAAAGTAGTTTTTCAACATACTTTGCTTGATGCATAACAATCCCCCCTCAACAGATACAAACTGGATGCCAAGATAGTAGCTCAAAAGACCAAGATAAGTGACATCAAAAGTATGCTGCAAATCAGCCATAAGAATGTCAAGTTTTGCATCACATGACCCAATCAAGAGTATGTCATTGACATAAAGAACAAGCACTATAAGATTAGTCCCATTTTTGCATACATAGAGTGTGCTTTCAATCCGACTACATGTGAAGCTAAGAGCAATCAAGTGCTTATGGATTTTGTCATACCATGCAAGTGGAGCTTGCTTGAGACCATAGAAGGATTTATGCAAGCGAAAAACCATATGCTCTTTCCCTTTCATAACAAATCCAGGAGGTTGCTTCACATAAACCTCTTCTTGCAAATCACCATTCAAGAAGGTTGTTTTCTGTCCAACTGGTGCACTTTCCAACCTTGATGGGCAGCCAATGAAACCACGGTATGAATGGTAGTCATGCGAGAAGAAGGTGCAAATGTGTTGAGATATCAAGCTCAACATGTGATGATCCAGGATGACACGTACTAGTTTTTCGTTTCTCTGACATGTATAGTGGTCATGCCGGTATATTTTAGGCATACTTCATTGAGCTTTATTAGATTTATCTACCGAGAGTGATGGCACATTTGTTTCTTGCTAGCTCACTCATTCGCGGACATTAGGTTTTTCCTTATGTACTGGTCTTTATATATTGCACTTTGTTGTATTCTTGTTTTTTAGGTCATTCTTGTACATTTCTTTTAAGTAATAGAAGAAGAAGAACAAGATCATTCTTCCTTGCCTCAATCTATGTGTGTGTGCTTCTCCTTGAGAGTGAGAGTGTGTGTGTGTGAGCTCTCTTCCTTATCTCCTTCCTCGTGACATGGTATCACAGCCAGCGTGGCTGTAGAGAGCTCGTGGAGAAGGCAACGGTGAAGACTACGCGGCAAGGCGTGGAGAAAACGCGATTTCACAAACGGCCTCCGTTTGCTACGAAAAATGCCATTTCACAAACGGCCTCCGTTTCGAGCCCGCAAGGTGGGGCCCACAGAAAAACCAGGTCAGTTTCATAAACTGTAACTTGCAATGTGTTCGGCGACACTCATATGTTCCATATCCAGAATTTCAAACGATTCCGTGTACTGTTGATACATGAAAACTGTGTTTTTCTGAGATCGAACTGTCACGTCATAGTGCGACAGTGTTCAAGCAGAAGTGCTGCTTGTAGTGTGTTGCGGTGTTGTGAATTATTGCAGAAATGGCAAACGCAGATGGAATGAGTCAGCTTATGAGCGATAAGCTGGACAAGAACAACTTTCATGCTTGGAGATTCAGAATGACGAATTTCCTGATGGGAAAAGGCTACTGGAAGTACATCGAAGGAGAGAATGAAAATGCTCTGCAGTTACAAGAAAGGAATCGGACTGCAGATCAATTAAGAGCATATGAGGAATGGAATCAAGGAGCACGAAAGGTAATGTATTGGCTATCTGTTAGCATATAGGATAGCATGATTGGACACATACAGGATGCCAAGACTCCAAAAGAGGCTTGGAATAGTTTGGTCACTTTGTACGAGACCAATACAAAGGCATTGAAATTGCAACTCAAGAACGAGCTGCATACATTGGAGAAAAAGAGCATGTCGGTAAGTGACTACACTCTAAAAATCAAAAGCATATGTGAGTCACTTGCATCTATTGGCGTGAATGTAGATGATGATGATAAGGTGGAAGTGTGCCTTCGTGGTTTAGGAGCTGCATATAAGCAGTTCATAACTTCTATACAAACCAGGGAAAATATTCTGAATTTTGCTGGTTTGGTATCTATGCTGATTATTGAAGAAAAGAATCTTGGTGAGGGTTCAAACTCCCAAGGAAAGCCCAGTTCTGAGTAGGTATTCTACTCTGGCAGAGGAAGAGGCAGAGGTAGAGGTTTTGGAAGTGGAAGAGGAAACAATAACCAAGACCAAAGTCAACAACAGAATCATGCAGGAGGAAGAGGACAATTTCGAGGCAGGGGGAGTCAAAGAGGTCGCAGAAATTTCCAAAGAAATGATTCAGGTAATAATAGTAAAGGATGCTGGAATTGTGGTAAACTTGGACACTTTGAACGTGATTGCAGGTTGAAGAATCAAAATACCAGAAGGCAGCAAAACAACTATGCATCCACAAGTGCAGATGATTCTGAGAAGTTGTTTATGGTTCAACATCACATGATGAATACGATGTCTGCTGGTGTTTCAAAATCGAATGATAATGTCTGGTAT
Organism: Ceratopteris richardii; assembly: GCA_020310875.1. NCBI lineage: Eukaryota > Viridiplantae > Streptophyta > Polypodiopsida > Polypodiales > Pteridaceae > Ceratopteris > Ceratopteris richardii. Next base: position 73,195,550 of record CM035427.1, on the reverse strand, counting down.
GTTGATTCAGGTGCTTCAAATCACATGACCAGTCATGCAGAATGGTTTAGTAGTTTGCAGAAAATGCCAGTTCTTGGATATGTTGAAACAGGTGATGATACATCGCATCCTATTGAGCATACAGGAAACTAGCATTGTCTATGGAGGACGAAAAGGTAAAACATCTCGCTAATGTGCTGCATGTTCCAAATATAACAAAGAATCTGGTTTCTGTTGGACAAATGGTTGACCAGTGATTACAAGTCAGGTTCAATGCTGATGGATTATATGTAGAAGAGTACAAGCAGGATGGACGATTGGTTGCCAAAGGAAACAAAGTGTGTAGGATGTTCACCTTAAATGTGAAATTTCCTGAAATGAATGCAGCCATGTTTGCAAAAGGTGTAGGAGTTATTGCAGATATAGAGATATGGCACAAACGGATTGGACATGCAAACTTGCAAAGGCTAAAACTGATGCAGTCAAAGGAGATTGTCCATGGACTACCAAATTTCAAAGTTGCAGAAATGCAAAAGGTATGTGCAGCATGTCAATTTGGTAAACAGTCAAGAGCATTCTTTCCACATGACAAGAATGTTAGTGAGAATGTACTAGAAGTAGTACATACAGATGTTTGGGGTCCAGCAAAGACCACATCTATGGGTGGTTGCAGGTTTTATGTTACTTTCATTGATGACCATACACGCAAAGTATGGGTATATTTCATGAAAGAGAAGAGCGAGGTGTTTACTCACTTCCAGAATTTTAAAGTTATGGTGGAAAAGCAGACAGGGAAGTACATTCAAACATTAAGATCTGATGGAGGAGGTGAATGCATGTCAAATGAGTTCAGCAATTTTCTAAAAAATCATGGAATTCGGTGTCAGTTTTCATGCGGGTACACACCACAACAGAATGGTGTTGCTAAACGCAAAAGTAGACATATTGCAGAAATAGCAAGAGCCTTGATGGCTGAGAAGAATATGCCTCATTGTTATTGGGCAGAAGCTGTGCATACTGCTGTATACATCATGAACAGAACTCCGACTGCTGCTGTACATGAAGTTACACCTAAAGAGAAGTTTACACGTAAAAAGCCAAACTTATCACATCTGAAAGTTTTTGGCTGTATTGCATATGTACATGTTCCAAATGAGTTGAGAACGAAGCTTGATCCGAAAGCAGAAAAATGTGTCTTCATTGGATATTCCCTTGAGCAAAAGGGGTACAAATGTTATAACCCACTCACACGACAGGTGAAGGTGAGCAGAGATGTGGTATTTGATGAAATGTCAAGCTTCTATGCAGATGCCAAAGAAGAACTGAATCTTGAACCAAATGACAAAGAAAATGCTGAAAAATCTTGTGTAGAATCTCAAGTTTTGAGTCGACCGGATGCATCACCAAGCAATACTTCTAACTCAAATCCATGGAGTGGAAGATTACGTGGGAATTTCAGTCCAGGAAATTCATCAAATACATCCAAGAAAGGTAAAGAAAAGCTTTTTGCTGGTCATAAAACATGTGCAGGTTTTGAAGATGTTGATGGAGATTCAAGCGGTTCAGAAAAGAGTCTTGATTAGGAACTTGGATTGCCCTCTATGAAGACTCCAGGAGTAAGAAGGGCACATGCAGATGATACAAGGAGAAGTGACCCAGGACCAAGAAGATGTGGGAGGATACGTAATTCAGTGCAACGATTGACATATGATAGTTACATGGCTTGCCATTGTGCCTACATGACAAAGGTAATACAAGATGCTGAACCTTCTTGCTTTGAAGATGCAATTGGTAATGCAGATTGGGAAAAAGCTATGGATGAGGAGATGGCTGCACTTTATGGAAATGATACATGGAAGTTGGTTCCATTGCCGCAAGGAAAGAAATCCATAGGCTGCAAATGGGTTTACAAGGTAAAGCATAATGCTGATGGTAGCATAAGCAGGTATAAAGCACGATTGGTAGCTAAAGGTTATGCACAGACATATGGCATTGATTATGAGGAAACATTCAGCCCTGTAGCTAAAATGTCTACTGTCAGAACACTTGTTGCATTAGCTATAGCAAAAGGATGGACTTTGCATCAGATGGATGTGAAGATTGCTTTCCTACATGGTGAGTTACAGGAAGAAGTATATATGGACCAGCCACAAGGATATGAAGATTCAAAGCATCCAGAATATGTTTGCAGGTTGCAAAAGGTTTTGTATGGGCTGAAGCAAGCCCCTCGTGCATGGCATGCAAGGATTGCTGATTACTTAACCAACATTGGGTTCTCTATGTGTGATGCAGATCACTCACTATATGCAAGGAAGGCTGATGATGGCATCACTATTGTGGCTATTTATGTTGATGACCTGATTGTAGGTGGTGATAATGAAGAAAGCATCAAAGAGGTAAAGAAACTTCTTATGCAGGAATTTGACATGAAAGATCTTGGTGTGCTTCGCTATTTCTTGGGCATTGAGTTTATACATACAGAAACAGGTATATGGATGTCGCAAAGGCAATATGCCTTGAATATGCTGCAAAAGTATGGTATGACTGATTGTAAGCCAATTTCTATACCATTAGACGAGAATTTGAAATTGGATACTACATCAGGTGAAGCATTGGAAAATGCTACTATGTACAGGAAGATTGTGGGAAGTCTTATATATCTCACAATTACAAGGCCTGATCTTAGTTATACTGTTGGACTTGAAAGTCAGTTTATGCAGGTTCCCAGGAAGCCACATTTGGATGCTCTGAGGCGCACTCTACGTTATGTGAGTGCTACTTTCGATTATGCATTGTTTTATGAAGCTGGTGTAGATTTGCAGGTTCATGGATACACCGATGCAGATTGGGCTAGTAGTACTCCAGATAGAAGATCTACTAGTGGCTTTCTTTTCTCACTTGGAGGTGCAACTATTACATGGAGTAGTAAGAAGCAACCCACTGTTGCTTTATCGAGTACAGAGGCTGAGTATAGAGGTGCTGCAATGGCAGCATGTGAGGCATCATGGCTGGAGATGTTACTTGCAGATTTAGGTGTGGAAGTGCAAAAGCCTATCACTATCTATTGTGATAATCTTAGCAGCATACAATTAGCACGGAACCCTATTTTCCATGCTAAAACAAAGCATATCGAGGTACATTATCACTTCATCAGAGAGAAGGTATTAGCAGGTGATATTGATCTTGTTTATGTGAGAACAAATGAGCAGGTTGCTGATATTTTCACCAAAGCACTTGGAGCTGAGAAGTTGAAGAAGTTTCGGAAGATGCTTGGATTACAGGATATGGTGTTGAGCTTGAGGGGGAGTGTTGAGATATCAAGCTCAACATGTGATGATCCAAGATGACACGTACCAGTTTTTCGTTTCTCTAACATGTATAGTGGTCATGCCGGTATATGTCAGGGATACTTCATTGAGCTTTATTAGATTTATCTACCGAGAGTGATGGCACATTTGTTTCTTGCCAGCTCACTCATTCGCGGACATTAGGTTTTTCCTTATGTACTGGTCTTTATATATTGCACTTGTTGTATTCTTGTTTTTTAGGTCATTCTTGTACATTTCTTTTAAGTAATAGAAGAAGAAGAAGAAGATCATTCTTCCTTGCCTCAATCTGTGTGTGTGTGCTTCTCCTTGAGAGTGAGAGTGTGTGTGTGAGATCTCTTCCTTATCTCCTTCATCGTGACAAAATGTTTCCTCATAATCAATGTCATATTGTTGCGCATATCCTTTGGCAACCAATCTAGCTTTGTAGTGATCAATGCTACCATTAGATTTTCTCTTCATCTTATAAACCCACTTTGTACCAATGGCATTCTTTCCTTTTGGCATTTCACATAACTCCCAAGTACCATTCCTATGTATGGAATCCATTTCTGATTGCATAACACTCATACATTGTGAATCGTCACATGCATCTTCAAAAGAAAGTGCCTCCTCATTACATGCTATAGCAATAAGAGAATAATCCATAAAATTACTTGATGCATGGTGAGAGCTTGATCTTGTTCTATCAAGTAAATGTGCACTCAATTTGCTGTCCTCCAGAGTTTGTTTCAACCACTTTAGCATAGTTTGTGCACTCTTGATAGACATGCGTTCATTATGTAAAACATCTTCAATATGTTCATCATGCGTGGGCTGAATTTCATGCTCATTTTCAGCCATATTTTGACGCAAGTGTTCAGCCATATGTGGCTAGAAATTTCCAGCAGTTTGGACATTTTTTGGCTGAAATGTTTCAGCCATGTTTGGTTGGAAATTCTCTGCATTTTCAGCCCTTTGAGCCTCATTTGGCTAGTCTACATGGCCATAATCAAGCACACCATTTTGGAACAAAGGCATGAGTGTACCAAACACATCTTGTGAGCTAATTGTTGGGTGTTTTTTGCATTCAAGTAGAGGGAAAACTGAATTTTGAGCAAATACCACATCTCGACTCACAATAATTGTGTTCGTCAATGGATGGTACAAATGATATCCCTTACTTTCAGTACTATAACGAACAAATATACATTTCTTTGCCTTGTCATCAAGTTTGTGACGTTGTTGTGATGGCACAAGAGCATATGGCAAACAACCAAACACACACATATGACTAACCATAGACTTATGGCCATTCCACGCCTCATAAGGAGTGATGACTCTCAATGCTCTTACAGGGCAGCGATTCAACACATAGTTTGCACACATTTCAAGTAGATGCTTCCATCCAAAACTTATTAGGAAGATGCTTTTCTTTAACCATACATCGTGCCATTTCAAGTAGAGTTCTATTTTTACGTTCGGCAACACCATTTTGCTGAGGATGGCACCGTACATTGGTGTGAAATACCTCTTTCACAAAGAAAAGCATTAAACTCATGTGACATGTATTCATCACCACGATTTGTGCATAGTGTCAAAAGCTTTTGTGAAGAAAAATTTTCAGCCATAGCTAAAAATGCTTTGAAGCAAGAAAATACCTCATTCTTTAGTGTCATAGGATCCACCCATGTATGGCGAGTAGCATCATCAATGAAGGTAACAAAATATACATGCTTCCCAAAAGATGGAGTGTTGACGGGACCACATACATCACTATGAACAAGCTGCAATTTTCTTGTAGTGTGTGTGTGTGTGTGACTATCTTTTGGAAAAGAAGCACGATGCATTTTTCGAAGAATGCAACCTTCACATGCATGCTTTTCAATGGACTCAAGTGTAGGCAAGCCAATAACCATGTCCTTCTTTTGCAAGTAAAACAAAATATTGAAGTTCAAGTGACCAAAACGAGCATGCCAAAGCTCCATTTTAGCCATGGAAGAGGTATGAGCAAGTAAGGCATTCGAGGCAACCCTCTTGTATGTATCCATGCAATACAAGCCATTACATAATGTAACGGACATCATGATAATATCGCCATTGCTGAAATCATGAACCATACACTTATCATCAACGAAGTGTACATGAAGTCCAGCTTTGGCAATCAACGGAACTGAAATTAAGTTCTTCTTGATACCGAGCACATACAATTCATCTTTTAAGAGAATCACACCTCCATTTGCAGCCGTAAGCTCAATTTCTCCTACTCCAATGATAGGATAAGAGGCATTGTTTGCACACACCACATGTCCTCCTTTGGGTGCATCTTTCAAAGAGGCAAAAAGTCTTTTGCATGATGTTATGTGCTTTGAAGCACCACTATCAAAGAAACAATCCGAGTCAGCCTCACTCACAACCATACATTTAGAATGCAAAGAAAAATCATAATGACATGTAACAACACATGCTCAAAAATCTTGAGCCATGTTAACTTCATCATTCTTTGCATTTGCTGAATTTTCAGCAATAGACATGTCGGGTTCCTTCTTCTGTTCATTGCATTTAGCAAGCTTTCTACACTCATCAATAGTATGAGCAGCCTTCTGGCAATATTTGCATCTCTTCTTCTTTTGCAAATCACTATCATTAGAGGAATGAGTGGAAGAGGAAGCTTGAGGCTTTAGTTTTGATGAACCCAAAGCTGAATCATACTTGCTTTTCCCCTTTTGTGAGATAGCAAGTGCTTGCATTTCCTCAATCAAACCACTCCTATTCACTCTAGATTGCTCTTCTTGTAGAAGAAGAGACACAACCTCATCAAATGCATACATATTAGGATCTCCTTTTGCAACGAAATGGAGCGTATTAGCAAAGCTTTGAAAAGATTCCGGTAATCCTTTCAACAATGTAGAAATGAGTGATGCATCCGGAATGATCTCATCTAGGTTTGCCAATTGCTCTTTCAAGTCCTTGATGCATGTCACATACACATCCACCGACTCATTTTTAGCCATACATACATCCTCAAGTTGCTTCCTCAAGTATGCAACACGTGCTTCAATTACACACAACATACAAAGAAGCAAGAGTGTCCCATGCTTGTCGTGATGTAGAACATGACTGAATGTGTGGAACTATATGAAACTTCAGTGAAAGTGCAATCAAAGCATGAGCTTAAGCATCTTTTCCATCCCATCTAAGCTTTTCCTGTGTAGGTGGAGAAGGGGAAACCACTATACTCGAAGAAGAAGCTCCATCTATGACAGTAGAATGTGAAGTAGAAGCACCTGCAGGTCTTCGATCTACATTTGCCACTATGTTCCAAAGTGGTTTAGCAATAAGAACATGCTTCATCATGTAAGAACACATCGGATAGTTGGTCCCATCAAGCTTATCTTCAGCTTGAAGCATGCCAAACAAGTCATTGCTACCCGCCATTTCAGAAAAGAACAAGAATGTGACAAAATCTTCACTTCGACGAAAGCTGAAATGAATGTTGAAATTTCAGCTCACAAACTATCACTTTGATGGCAATTTTGACTACACGAATGGCTTCGAAATGGGGATAAAACCTCAATGCACCTACTGGAAATGTTTCTTGGCTTCTGAAATTCACTCTTCCATGCTCCGAAGTTGATTTGCACTATTAAAAGTGTGCGTGCGCCGCGATGCGAAAAACTAAAACTTGAGAAGGAGTTGAAACTGCTCTGATACCACTGTTGGGTGTGTGTAGAAGTGCGAGAGTCACACAAGAAGCACACACAAGGAGCACAAATGCAACAAGACACACGGAGAAGACGATGGTCGGAATAGCTCTCTCTATTGAGGATAAACTGAACTGAAGTAAGAGCTGAAAAATATCCCTAAGTACAAAGTACCACCACATATGAGTGACTCATGTATGTGGTAACATGGGGAAAAAACCTCTAGCCAACACTAGAGTAAAAAGTGCCCATGTATAGGGAAAAGGTTCACATCAAAGCTACTCGAGGATCACATAAGTGTAACATTTTCTACATGCTGAGTTATAGGAAGAAGTATACATGGACCAGCCACAAGGATATGAAGATTCAAAGCATCTAGAATGTGTTTGCAGGTTGCAAAAGGCTTTGTATCAGCTGAAGCAAGCACCTCATGCATGAGATGCAAGGATTGTTGATTACTTGACCACCATTGGATTTTCTATGTGTGATGCAGATCATTCACTATATGCAAGGAAGGGTGATGATGGCATCACAATTGTGGCTATCTATGTTAATGACTTTATTGTAGGTGGTGATAATGCAGAAAGCATCAAAGAGGTAAAGCAACTTCTTATGCAAGAATTTGAAATGAAAGATCTTGGTGTGCTGCGCAATTTCTTGGGCATTGACTTTATACATACAGAAACAAGAATATGGATGTTGCAAAGGCAATATTCCTTGAATATGCTGCAAAAGTGTGTTATGGATGATTGTAAGCTGATTTCAATGCCATTAGATCAAAATTTGAAGTTAGGTACTACATCAGGTGAAGCATTATAAAATGCTACTATGTATAGGAAAATTGTGCGAAGTTTGATATATATCACAATTATGAGGCCTGATCTAAGCTACACTATTGGACATGAAAGTCAATTTATGCACGTTCTTAGGAAGCCACATTTGGATGCTCTAAGGTGCACTCTCCGTTATGTGAGTGCTACCTTGGATTATGCATTGTTTTATGAAGCTGGTGTAGATTTGTAGGTTCATGGAAACATCGATGCAGATTGGGCTGGTAGTACTCCAGATAGAAGATCTACTAGTGGCTTTCTATTCTCACTTGGAGGTGCAACTATTACATGGAGCAGCAAGAAGCAAACCACTGTTGCTTTGTTGAGTACACAGGTTGAGTATAGAGGTGTTGCTATGGCAACATGCAAGGCCTCATGGCTGGAGATGCTACTTGCAGATTTAGGTGTGGAAGTGCAAAAGCCTATCATCATCTATTGTTATAATCTTAGCAGCATACAATTAGCATGAAACCCTATTTTGCATGCTAGAAGAAAGCACATCGAGGTACATTACCACTTCATCGGAGAGAAGGTATTACTAGGTGATATTGATCTTGTTTATGTGAGAACAGATGAGCAGATTGCTGATATTTTAACCAAAGCACTTAAAGTAGAGAAGCTGAAGAAGTTTTGGAAGATGCTTGGATTAGAGGACATGACGTTGAGCTTGAGGGGGAGTTTTGATATATCAAGCTCAACATGCGATGATCCAGGATGACATGTATCACTTTTTCATTTCTCTGATATGTAGAGTGGTCACGCCAGTATATGTGAGGGACACTTCATTAAGCTTTATTAGATTTATGTACTGAGAGTGATGGAACATCCGTTTCTTGCTAGCTCACTCATTCACAAACATTAGGTTTTTCCTTATGTAGTGGTCTTTATATATTGCAGTAGTTGTATTCTTGTTTTTAGGTCATTCTTGTACATTCCTTTTTATGTAATAGAAGAAGAAGAAGAAGAAGAAGAAAAAGAAGAAGATCATTCTTCCTTGCCTTAATCTGAGTGTGTGCTTCTCTTTGGTTGTGAGAGTGTGTGTGTGTGAGCTCTCTTCCTTATCTCCTTCCTTGTGACACTGTTTGCTAAAAATTCAGTTTTCCCTCTACTTGAATGCAAAAAACAGCCAACAGTTAGCTAACAAGATGTGTTCGATACACTCATGCCTTTGTTCCAAAATGGTGCGGTTGAATATGGCTAGAAAGCCCAGCCAAGTGAGGTCCAAAGGGTTGAAAAATTCCAGCAAAATAGAGTTGAACATGTAGAGAATTTCTAGCCAAACATGGCTGAAAGTTTTCAACCAAAAAATGTTGAAATTGGTAGAAATTTCCAGCCACATATGGCTGAACATTTGTGTCGAAATATGACTGAAAATGAGCATGAAATTCAACCCATGCATGATGTACATATTGATGATGTATTGCATAATGAACGCATGTCTATCAAGGGTGCACAAACTATGCCAAAATGGCTGAAACAAACTTTGTAGGACAGAAAATTGAGTGCACCTTTACTTAGTAGAACAAGATCGAGCTCTCATCATGCATCAAATAATTTTATAGATTATTCTCTTATTGCAATAGCATGTAATTAAGAGCCACTTTCTTTTGAAGATGCATGTGACGATCCACAATGGATGAGTGTGATGCAATCAAAAATGGATTCCATACATAGGAATGGTACTTGGGAGTTATATGAATTGCCAAAAGAAAAGAATGCCATTGGTACAAAGTGGGTTTACAAGATTAAGAGAAAGTCTGATGGTAGCATTGTTCGCTAAAATGTTGGATTGGTTGCCAAAGGATCTGCACAACAATATGGCATTGACTATGAGCAAAATTTTGCACTTAGTTTATGCATGACTACCATTCATACCATGGTTGCATTGGTTACCCATCGAGGTTGGAAAGTGCATCAGTTTGACATAAAAATAGCCTTCTTGAATGGTGATTTGCAAGAAGAGGTGTAAGTGAAGCAACCTCCTGGATTTGATATGAAAGGGAAAGAGCATATGGTTTGTCACTTGCATAAAGCCTTGTATGGTCTCAAGCAAGCTCCATGTGCATGGTATGACAATATCCATAAGCACTTGATTGCTCTTGCCTTCACATGTAGTCCAATTGAAAGCACACTCTATGTATGAAAAAATGGGGCTGACCTTAAAATGTCTGTTCTTCATGTCGATGACATAATCTTGATTGGGTCATGTGATGCAAAACTTGACATTCTGATGGATGATTTGCAGCATACTTTTGATGTCACTTATCTTGGTATTTTGAGCTATTATCTTGGCATCCTGTTTGCATCCATTGAGGTGGCAATTGTTATGCATCAAACAAAGTATTTTGAAAAACTACTTCAATATTTTGACTTTGAGGATTGCAAGCTAGTTTCCACACCAGTTGAGACATGATTCAGGTTCTCATTTGAGGATTCGAGTGATGCATTTGACACTTCTCTTTATCAGCAAGTTGTGGGATGTCTTATATATGCATGTAACGCAAGGTCAAATATATAGTATGCAGTTTCCTAGTTGAGTCGATTCATGCATAGTCTTCGCACTAAGCATTGGCAAGGGGTAAAACATGTGTTTAGATATCTCACATGCACTTTGAGCTTAGGTCTCTTATATGGAAGAGATATTCTGCCATGCTTGCATGCTTTTATTGATAATGATTGGGCTGGCTGTTATGATACTCACGTGTCCACTAGTGGTAAGTGCTTTTTCCTTGAAGACTCATGCATATCTTGGTTGAGTAAGAAGCAACCTACACTAGAGACATCGAGTTGTGAAGTTAAGTACATGGCAGTTTTCATAGCTACTGTGGAGTGTATATGGCTGAGACGCCTATTGATGGATCTTTGCATGGAGATTGATGCTCCTATGCATATTCTCACTGATAATCAGAGTGCATTGGTTGTTGCAGAAAAACCAATGTTTCATGCATGGACCAAACATATTGAGGTGCATTATCACTATGTGAGAGAGCGCCTTCATGCACGAGATATTGATGTGGTATATGTGTCTACACAAGATAATGTGGCAGACATATTCACCAAAGCTCTTCCATGGGAAAAGTTTGAAGCTTTTCGCAAAGCTTTATGCTTACTACCTTGTGGGGGCTGATCTATCACTCCTTGTATGTGTTCACGTCATTAGTTTCAAGGGGGTTTGTTACACTTATGTGTTTCTAGAGTAGGTTTGATGTGAACCTTTTCCCTATACATAGGCACTTTTTACTATAGTGTTGGCTAGATGTTTTTTCCCCATGTTACCACATACATGATTCACTCATATGTGGTGGTACTTTGTACTTAGGGATATTATTCAGCTCTTACTTCAGTTTTTAGTTCATCATCAATACAGAGAGCTATTCTAGCCATCAATCTTCTCTGTGTGTCTTGCTGTGTTTGTGCTCCTTGTGTGTGCTTCTCGTGTGTCTCTTGCACTTCTACACACCCCCAACACTTTGGACTTTGCTTTGAGTGGATATACCCATGCATGCCTGGAAAAATCATCAATAAAAGTCACGAAGTAAAGATTGTTTCCAAAAGATGGTGTCTACATAAGGCCACATACATCACTATGAACAAGCTGAAATTTCTGAGTAGCTCAAACTGAACCATCTTTTTGAAAGTAGGAATGCTTCATTTTGCCCAAAATACATCCTTCACATTCATGTTTACCAAGTTCCTCAAGTTTGGGCAAAGAGGACACCATTTCATATTTCAACATGCATAGCAAACTAACAAAATTCAGATGACCAAAGCATGCATGCCAAAGCTTTGCATTTGACATAGCTTGAGAATCATGTACTGCACATGCTGAATCATTCATTGATGTTTAATATTTTATGAGCTTATACATCCCAAGACATAAAATGCTAGAAGCAATAATCATGTTTCCATTTGATAGATCATGAATCGTACATCTGTCATCAACAAATTTCACAACCAAGCCACTCTTGGCTAAAGCTGAAACTGATAATAGATTCTTCTTGATCCCTAGCACAAATAAAGCATCTGACAATGTAAAGGAACTACGATCAACAGTAGTCAGAATGATCTTACCAACTCCCATGATAGGATCAGAGGATTTATTGGCACATGTGATAGTAATCCCAATAGGGCTAGGCTCAAGTGAAGTGAAGAAACTATGCTACAAGGTAATATGTTTGGTTGCCCACTATCAAAGTGTCAAAAATCTATATCTACTACAGACATACATTGTTCAAGAGAAGATGGGTCAAAACTTCAAACAATAGTAAATGCCCATTCTTCATTCTCCACTAAATTAGCAGACTCTGTTTTTCGTGTAGAGACCTCTGCAACAACCATTCTAGCCTCTTTTTTCTTTTCCTCTTTTGCGACCAATTTTGAACAATTCTTTATGACATGATCATTTTCTTTAGAGTACTTGCAAAACAATTTCTACTTTTCTATTTTCTTGTCATCTCTATGATCCTTCTTTGTTTGTGCAGAATTAGAATGGGACATGCAAAATTGCAAAGGTAGAAATTGATGCAATCAAAGGAGATTGTCAATGGTATCCTAAATTTCAAGGTTGCAATGATGCAAAAGATATGTGCAACATGTCAATTTGGTAAACAGTCAAGAGCATCATTTTTGCATGAAAAGCATTTTAGTTAGAGTGTGCTAGAAATAAAATGGAATTTGACAGTAGTTCTCATGCAGGTACACACCACAACAGAATGGCATTGTTGAATGCAAAAATAGACATACTATAGAAATAGCAAGAACCTTGATGACTAAGAAGAATATGCCTCATTGTTATTGGACAAAGGAAATGCACACAATTGTATGCATCATGAACAAAACTCCAATTGTTGTTATACCTCAAGTTACACATGAAGAGAAGTTTACATGTAAACTGCCAAACTTATCACATATGAAAGTATTAGTCTGTATTGCATATGTACATGTTCCAGATGAGTTGAGGATGAAGCTTTATCCAAAAGCAGAAAAATGTATCTTCATTGGGTACTTCCTTGAGCCAAAGGGATATCAATGTTATAACCCACTCACATGATAGGTGAAGGTAAGTGGATATGCGGTGTTTGATGGAGTGTTAATATTCTATGTAAATGTCAAAGAAGGACTTAATCTTTACTCAAATGAAAAACGAAGTATTGAAAATGCAAGTACAGAATCTCAAGTTCTAAGTGGACTTGATATGTTGCCAAGTAATAGTTCCAACTCAAACCCATGGAGTGGAAGATTATGTGGAAATTTCAGTCCAACAAATTCATCAACTATGTCCAAGAAAGGTAAGGAAAAGGTTCCTACTGGTAATAAAATATCTACAGGCTTTGAAGACATTGATGGAGATTCAAGTGGTTCAGAAAAGAGCCTTGATGAGGAACTTGGATTGCCCTCTGTAAAGACTTTAGGAGTAATAAAGTCACATGCACATGATACAACAAGAACTAATCTAAGACCAAAAAGATATGGGAGGATGCAGAATTCAATGCAACAATTGACGTATGATAGTTACATGGCTCGTCATTGTGCCGACATTACTGTGCCAACATGACCAAGGTAATACAGGATGTTGAACCTTCTTGTTTTGAAGATGCAATTGGAAATGCAAATTGGGAGAAAGCTATGGATGAGGTGATGGCTGCACTTTATGGAAATGAAACATGGAAGCTGGTTCCATTGTTGTAAGGAAAGAAAACCATAGGTTGCAAGTGGGTTTACAAGGTAAAGCACAATGTTGATGGTAGCATAAGAAGGTATAAAGACGATTGATAGCAAAAGGATATGCACACACATATGGCATTGATTATAAGGAAACATTAAGCCCTATACCTAAAATGTCTATTGTTAGAACACTTGTTGCATTAGCTACAACAAAAGGATGGACTTTGCATCAAATGGATGTAAAGAATGCCTTCTTACATGGTGAGCTATAGGAAGAAGTATACATGGACCAGCCACAAGGATATGAAGATTTTAAGAACCAAGAACATGTTTCCAAGTTTCAAAAGGCTTCATATGGGCTTAAACAAGCCCCTCGTGCTTGGCATGCAAGGATTTTTTATTAGTTAACCACTATTGGATTTTCTATGTGTGATGCAGATCATTCATTATATGCAAGGAAAAGTGATGATGGCATCATGATTGTGGCTATTTTTGTTGATGTTTTGATTGTAGATGGTGATAATGAAGAAAAGATTGAAGAGGTAAAACAACGTCTTATGCAAGAATTCAACATGAAAGGTCTCGGTATACTACACTATTTTCTAGGCATTCAGTTTAAACATACAAAAATTGGTATATGGATGTCACAAAGGTAATATGCCTTGAGTTTGCTACAAAAGTATGGTATGGCTGATTGTAAGCCAATTTCTATGCCACTAGATCAGAATTTGAAGTTGGATACTACAACACGTAAAGCATCGGAAAATGCTACTATGTATAGGAAAATTATGGGAAGTTTAATATATCTCACAATTACAAGACCTAGTTTTACATAACTCTTTTGCTCTTTGCCATGGCTGCTCTCGTGTGCGATCTACAAACACAGAGAAGTGTATCCTTGTTTCTGCCCAGCCGCCGAGCTTCTTTTAGCATGATGATCTGTCTCATGCTAGTCTCATATATATTCTCTCCTTTTCTCAACTAGAGAGACTCTCTCTATATAAGACCTCCTCATGTCTCTTCTACCAAATGGTATCATGGTCATCTCTATGTGTGTTTTTTCCCTGTATCCTTCCCCTTAAGAAGTCTCATATGAGATCATCTCGAAGGTGGAAAACCGTCAAAGTGGTGCCTACTATCTCCCATGTACACTCATCCTCTAAACTATGACTCTCATAACATATATCATCATCAAAATGACCTAAGTCCATATGATGTATACTCTATGGAGTAATAGTAGGGAAAACCAGTGTAAAGTGCCAAGCTAATGACCTTGACCATACCATAATGGAGATAATAAACCATAGAATCCTCTGAAGTATAGAACAAAGTCCCATAACAAGTGACTCCAAACCCATCTAAAAATAAATGATAGATTGCCCTCGTAACACTCCAGGTCTTGCTAACCTTGAGTGTCTTCACAAGTAATGGTTTCCTCTAAACCACCTTGTGACTATGCAATTCCATCATCTAGCTCATACATAAGGATTTCTTGGTAGTAAAATGCAATCTCTACATTTCACCAATCGAGAAGTCCGTGGTTTGTCATCCTTTACCACTGGACTAAGTTCTATTGGAAGAGCATCTATTGACACTAGTGCAAACTGTCAAATTTTCTCTTCCCTTTAGTTTGCCATATGAATGCAAAAAACATTCCCTTTGAGATTCAGATAATCCCTAAGTACCCATCCTCCTAATTGATGTTTACTCATCATACTCATGATGTAACACCAACTAAGAGTTTGGTACTGTTTGCACTCTTAGTCCAAGGGAAAAGATGCCAAGAGGCGCTTATGGTGTGCTCATATCACCTCAAACTAATCAACTTGTATTGCTTGAGCCCCAATTGTACCTTTAATTTCACTATCTCGTATACACTCGTACGTATACACTATCGCTCTCCAAAGCCCTCTTTCTCTCATGCACCCATCTACAAATATTCGACCATACCCTCACACACTTCCACTCACACACCCTCACTCATATACACCCTCTCATTCTCTTTCTCCTTTTAGCCTCTTTATCTTACTCACCCTCCTTCTCCTCTCTTTTCTCCTCTTTTGGTATTTTATGACTCCCACTCCACACTTTTTCTTTCAACTGCGCTATCTAATTCTTGCCCCAATATTCCTGTATGCACTTGGGCTATGAAGACACATGCTTTATCCCCACTCCAACACACTCAAATGGGCTCGTGGACACTCATACCCATTCAACCCCCAAGCCCCCATGCTTTTATAGATGCATTCCTATTCCACAAATACATTCCTATTTTGTAGGCCACGTCAACTGTCTCAACCTCGTGCACGACTTGGGTGTCCAACTGTAGGCAATGTCTCGCCACTTGGTCCATTTCTGGAGAGCGACAAAGGAATAAGTTTCCAACGCATGATATGCCTAGCTCACGATGAACATAAAAATATGTGTAGTGCATAAGGACAAAGTTCCATCCGTTGTCTTCGCTTCCTCGGACACGACACTCAAATGGCATACCCGACTGCCTACAACCTAACTGACTGACACTTAGCTGTTCATCCCCTCACGAGGCCTCTCTTCCAACGACTCTGCAGTAAAACCGACTCGAGACTCTCTTACCTAGCCATGTCTTCCTCCTGGAAATCAGTACTCTCTAAGAAGGCGAATCCGGCTCTGCCTCAAGAGCCTCGTCATCGCTGTCTATGACCAATTGGTCCGCCCAAGCCCAACATAAACCCTCTTCGTCTACCGGCATATCTCTAGTGGAATCATAATAAAAATATCTATCCTCGACGATTCCTATCCAATACCTCAAATACTGCTCGAACTGCAAAAATGGAAATTCGACACCCAAACCTTGATTGAGGAACTCGACCAGCCAATGCGCTTCCCCGACGTCGTATTCAGTGAACAAGTTCTCTGCAGATATCTCCATACTCGAAAAGGCTTGATCTGCAAAATAAAGTACTAGCTCAAACTATGCTTGTTGTTGTGCCCGGTCAGCCATCATGTGCTTATTTGCTACCTATCTGCAAGATGACACTCAATGTTAGCTCTTCGCAATCCTATCCTCGGTAGATGCTCGACAAAAAGGATCATATGTGTATATAGGCTCTTGCGCTCTCGGTTATCCGCTTGATCTTGTACAATGGTCTTTGTCAAAAAGGGACTCCGTATCCTCAACGTCTATTCCTATGTCCTGTTCTTGGAATTCTTCAACCTCGCTCGCTTGCCTCTCTTTTGTTGACATCTCTTTTGAAGCAACCTCAAAACAAAAACCACCGTCTCTTTGGACCTCGTGCAATATCTGGCAGTATCCTTGGTATGAGCTTCATCCTTCACCGTACTATCACTAGTCCTAGCATGTCCTTCATCCATTTGACTCCTCGAAGTTTTCTCTTCATGCATACTCTGAATGCTCTTGTCCGTCGTATTTTTGCCATCATGATCGCCTTGCCCTCGCTCGTGCTTGGCTCTTTCATTCGTACTACTCCTCTTTCTAGGCTCGTCCTTCCCTAACTCTTCGCCTCGGCTTCTCTTGTGACTTTCTTCACTAACTCGAACTTGTGTTTCCCCTGCACCTACCGCTAGAGACTCATCGCAACTCCTAACTAATTGTTCCTCTTCACACCACTTTTCTTCCTTTACACCTAGCTGAATTGGCCTCTCTTTTTCCAACTCTACTTTCTCATCATAGTCCATTGTCGAAGTCTTCTGGTCCATGCACTCGCTTTCTAGTGTGCACATGTCCCGAACTACTTGTCCACTGACTCCCCTTCTGTCCTTGAGTCTTGCATTCTTTGATTTCATCTCTTCGACCACCTCTGACGCATACGTCCCACTGCCTCTAACTTCCACTGATTGTTGGCATTTTCTTGGAACTTTAGTTCGAAAAGTACCCACCTCTGTTCCAAGTTTCTTACCCTTCCGTTGCGTGGCCGATTGACTCTTCACCTCCTTGGGCGATCCTTGTGCTTCCTTATTCTTCTTTCCTTCTGAGTCCATGCTTGTCGTATAACACTCAAACTCATCGAATCCTCCCAAAAACCCTAATAGCTCCCTATCTGAGTCATCATTGTATAAGGTCGAAAGCACATATTCACCCGTCTTGGTTTGACCTTGCTCTGTTGCTTGGAAGTTAAATCCATCTTGCAAAAGGCTTTTGTAATTTTTTGCTTTCAGAGAGAACTTTTCACGTACTTTTTCACGCACATCCTTTCCAACCATTTTCTTTTCTGGCTCTTTGATCGAGACCGTTTTCTTGGCATCTTCCCTAGGGGTCACTTGGATTTGTATTCGATCGGTTTTGGGCCCAATAGTGATGAACCCCATCCTCCAGTCATGTACACAATCAGCCTATCAGCCATGGTCGGCCCAATAGTATAGAAAATGTAGTTTCGGTGGATCTCGGTCTCACAACCAAGTAGTCCACAGAGAATTCAATCCCACCAACGATAGTTTGCACATTTCTTATTAGTCGTGCATGGTTTACCTGCGTCTGGTCAGCCATCCGGAGAGACATTGGGGTATTTTCTAGTTGTGTCAATCCCAACGCTTTCATCATGTATTCTGTCATTAGGTTCACTACGGCTCCGCTATCCAATTGTGTGCCTGGGACCGCATATCCATTGATCTCCACTGTGACTGCAGCGGCATTTGAGTCTACTTGAGTTGTAATACTTTGGATCGTCCCTAAGACCACCTCATCCACTTTTTCCTTTCTTCTCGCTTTCCTTGGTTTCTTGATAAACTCATTATAGAATTGCTTTCTGCAGGTTGGCGAACACCTTAGTAATGTGGCCAAATCCAAAGTGACTTCGATCTCGGCAAGCCTTTGTACAATGTCCATTCCTTCTTCTGCTTGCTTCTTTTTCGGCAACTTCTCCTAGACTTTTAGCCTTTCTGGAAACGGTGGGATACCCGGTACAAATTTTCGTGTAATTGGTGGAAGGACCTCCACCTCGTCTTCTTCATCTAAATCCCTTTACCTATGAGTCTTGTCCTCGTCATTCACTTGACTTTGGTTTCCTCGGGTATACTCTTGTGCGCGAGTGACCACAGCCACCATCGGTTCTTTACCTCTCTCTTTTCCTTGATTTGCCTCTACATGGTGGGTAGAGGTGCTAGCTCTCGGATCCAACTCCCTAATTACTACTCCAGTATTGGGCACTCTTCCTTGAGGTTGCATCATCGGTTGTGGTTGCGGCTGTGCGTAGGTGGACGTATCAACCCCTCTTTGTCCTTGGCCATAATCGTTCCTTCGTTGTGGGCAATCAACATCATAGTGGCCCTCCCTACTGCAATATCGGCACATAGGTGTCAAGTCTTCTTGCTTCCTCGCATTCAGGCAATGTGCTTGTATATGCCCAAGGCACCCACATCGCCAACACTGTGGCGGTCCCATTCACCTTTGATTTTGTGGTTCAGGCCTTTGATATCCGCCTGCTTGGCCTTGGCCTCCATAAGCATACGTGGGTCTAGTCCCCCATCTAGGCACGGGAGGTTCACTTTGGCCTGGTAATCCCTGATAAGCATAGTTCCTATTGTTTAACCACGTTCCCTTATCACGGCACTCATCTTCAGTGTGACTGTTCCTCTTGCAAAAGTTGCAAAAGATTCTTGGTTCTACATACAATCTCGAAACTATACGACATTCTATGGCCATGTGCCCATATCCTCGACATTTCGCACAAAAGATGTTTGATCTAAACACTCCTTGACTTGGCTCGGGTGCCACTTCTTGCCTTACCGCAGATGCTTCATGAGTTAGAGTGGCAGCTTTTACCGCCTGAGCCACAATTTCGATAATCCTTTCTTCGTTCAACACCGGCTTTACCTCTTGGGGCGTGTTTGTAGCGGCCATAAATGTCGGTGGAGTTGTAGTAGGATTTGTTTGAGTAGTGCCACTTGTAGGCCCAATGTTTGTACCTAGCATCGTTTCAAACAAAAGTTCTTGCCTTCGTTGTTGGCCAAGTTGAAGCTCTTCCCATACGCGAGCAACATTTTTGGTAGCCACCAACGTCGCCGGTCGGCTCAAACTGATATGCTGTTGAGCGCTTGGATCTCTAAGTCCCGCAATAAATCTCCGCTTCAAGGTATCTTCATTTGGGGCATTTGCGCCCATCTTCCTTACCAGGGTTTCCATCCTCTGGATATAGTTGTCGATGCTCTCGTTTACCCCCTGCCGGAGATAGTCCATTTGTTGAGCTAGACGATCTTGGAAACCTTGCCTACGAAATTTAGCCAAAAAGGCATCTTTAAGCATTTGATAAGTTCGCCTTCGCGGCTCTTCCAAATTCTCGTACCAATTGGAAGCCTCATCTCTAAATATGGCTGGCAAGATTGGAAGTCTTTGCGCTTGGTCAACCACTTCATTTGCTTCACAGGTGACCTCGAACAATTGGATAAAGCTATCCGGATCCTCATCCCACAATTCCGAGAATTTAGGAAAGTCTCCTAAGTGCACTTGGACTCGCTGTGCCATTTCAAATAGTGGTGTAATGTCGATATCCTCACGGTCCCAGAAGTTTAGTGCACGCGGCCTTAAGATCCCTCCTTCAAACTTTTGCACTTGATTTGCGACTCTCCTACGGGAGTACACTTTTTTGGCGGGTCTCTTCCCGCTAGTCGAGGTAGACTCACCTTGCAACTCCCACCTTTGCCTTTCTCTTTCAAGGTCTCTTCTCTTTCCGTTTGCGTTCTTCCTAAGGATGAGCTCCCCTCGCTCATATACTAGATCCGGGGTCCGCAAGCTCGGCCAACATGTGGCGCTAGGCGAACCTATGGCACTCTCTTATAGAGACGTACCAAGCTTTTCCCGGCAGACACACCAAAATGTTTGCACTCTTAATCCAAGGGAAAAGATGCCGAGAGGCGCTTATGGTGTGCTCATATCACCTCAAACTAATTGACTTGTATTGCTTGAGCCCCAATTGTACCTTTAATTTCACTGTCTCGTATACACTCGTACGTATACACTATCACTCTCCCAAGCCCTCTTTCTCTCATGCACCCATCTACAAATATTCGACCATACCCTCACACACTTCCACTCACACACCCTCACTCATATACACCAGCTCATTCCCTTTCTCCTTTTATCCTCTTTATCTTACTCGCCCTCCTTCTCCTCTCTTTTCTCCTCTTTTGGTATTTTATGACTCCCACTCCACACTTTTTCTTTCAACTGCGCTATCTAATTCTTGCCCCAATATTCCCGTGTGCACTTGGGTTATGAAGACACACGCTTTATCCCCACTCCAACACACACAAATGGGCTGGTGGACACTCATACCCATTCAACCCCCAAGCCCCCATGCTTTTATAGATGCATTCCATTTCCACAGATACATTCCTATTTTGTAGGCCACGTCAACTATGTCTCAACCTTGTGCACGACTTGGGTGTCCAACTGTAGGCAATGTCTCGCCACTTGGTCCATTTTTGGAGAGCGACAAAGGAATAAGTTTCCAACGCATGATATGCCTAGCTCACGATGAACATAAAAATATGTGTAGTGCATAAGGACAAAGTTCCATAAGAGATCACTTGTGATGCATAAACATGGCGAGCGAATTTCGGAAGCAACCAAATTATGTCTTTTGCATGTATTAGCATGAGAAGCTAGAACGATCATACCAAAATCTTTGCGAGATTCATAAAAGGGCAATATTTCAATGATAGGACAATTTATATTTTTCTCTGTAACTATTCGATTATCAATGTCTGCTTCTACTGACAGCAGCATTTTCCTCTTCGATACCTTATTTAAAATATGTGAGACCAAAAAAATTCAATGTGAACAGGTTCAAGCAATGATGGAATGAGAATAAGGTTCAAGCAATGATGGAATGAGAATAAGCATTACAGTGTGTGCTTGCGGTTCAGCATTGACCAACATATGAAGACCCAGAAATCTAAAGATATCTGCACATACTAAACTGATCTATGTTCTTTCAAGGATTACAAGCCACTTCCCAGAATAGACATCATGTTCTCTATGTGGACATACTTATGTCCATGCGGGGACGAAACCTCACTCAAAGATAGACCCTCAATCTACAAAGCAGTTGTCCACTCATCAGTAGAAGAAAATGTGTTGCCCGGAATAGCTACGCTCATTCGGATCAACAAAATTCCCATAAAGTAAATTCTCATAAGGTTTCAGCACTGAATATAAATAGTCAACTCCCAAAATCATGGAAAGCAAGTTAGCTAAATAAGAACATGTGAAACAAACGTTCTACCTTTTCACTAAACTTGTATAACATTAAACGTAATTTCCAAGAGGGAAGTTAATGAGAAAACCTCTGACAGATTGCGCGAAATCATTCTAGGCAATAGGGAGGAAATATCTTTCTCTACTATGAGGCCTTCTCCTTACAGACAAATCGTATGCAGTCCATTCCCTTCCAGTATTCACAGAAGAGTCCTTCGGGTTAATCCTCCCCTTCTTCTGCTCTCCTCGTACATCGATTTCCAGCCATCGAGGATATCTTTGCCCCCTGTCGCTACCTGAAGACTTCCCTCCTTGGCTCTCTACGATCCTCCAGCAGACCCTTTATACTTGGGTCCTTCCAGCCTTCCCGTCATATACCCCTACACAAAAACGAAGTAGAGAGCAAAAATGGCCCCCTTCCTCCTTTTTTCTCTTGCTCTTGCGGGTCTTCTCCAACAGGTCACGTTGATGAATAGGAAGTTCTGAACTGTGTATTGTTTGCAATAGCCAGAGCGAAGTTATAGAATCCTGGTGCTAGCTTTTGCACGCCTTCCACTAACAAGAACCGCGACCCGCATCTGTTATCTCCTCTCCTTTTTCACCACTATCTTCTTGCTCCCCTCTGGGGCTCGTCCTCTCTTCCCATGTCGTCTTCTCCACTATGCGGGGTTCTCTCCCCGATCACACAGAGCCAAAGAACCAAAAAATTGCTGAAGAAGCACTTCTTTGAAGTTGTTCCCCCCTGTCACTTGCACAGACACCGCTAAGAAACCAGAAAGAGCGCGCCGCCAAAGAGGCACCAAAAAACTAGCAGAAAAAATAGAATGACCCCTTTTTCCTTTTTTATGGAACTCTTTTCTCATTCCTCACGACCCCCAAACGGCTGGCTTTTCCCAAAATGGAGGCTCTGCCGACTCCTTTAGTGATTTGGATTCCTTTCTGCCATGTCATGCTGACGGATCTGCCTTCAGTCCTCCCCCTTTCATTTCCCTTGTGTGGGAATAAAGAGTCCATTATCCCCCAAAATGAATGCCTGCCGTCAACCTTGTCTACAGCTCTCAGGAAAGAAGACCTTCTGCTCTTCTTTGTGTGCCCCCTAAACAAAAACTCCTCCGCACATGTGGAATGATGAAGCATATCCCTTATTGTATGCTTTCAGACAGAACACTATCACTGGCCTCCCACCCGGCTTTGTATGCTTGTAAATGCGCATAGCCCATTATTTTCACATGTTGTGTCCTGCAATCCAACCATCCTATGCCTCCGAATCCTTTTTTTTTTGTTGTAAAATACCTACAACCAACCATGGTTTTGACAAAAAAGAAACATGTTAATGCATAAAGACCATAATTTTTCTCGGCTAACAGGTACCCTAATAGGTTAGATATATCTTTATCTCCTATAAACCCTAAAAAGAAGAGTCATAACTCTACTCCTAATCTAACTAATGTGAATAACTAGATCATCTTATCTAGTCAAAGACCATCACTGGAGTAACATAATTGCTCCTCTCTAGAGTCTCCATGTGAGACTCAATCTAACCATCATGATTAACAGATCTCCCTCTTGTCTTTGATAGAGAAGTGCCACTCCTATCTAGACAATCTGAAAGTGAGAAAGTGAAACTCTCTCTCTCTCTCTCTCTCTCTCTTTATTCAACCTCTTCTAAGGAAAAGAGCCCTAGCAGTGGAAACTATTCCACTTTCCCTTTCCATTGAAAGAGATTTTGTTGAATCCATTTTCTCTACTCATCCATAGCTGAGAACATGCACATAAGTTCTCTATACTTTTCCTTCCAAAATAGTGGAGAATGAAACTCCCATGTGAAGGAAAATTACATTGAAAAGTAGAGTAAATGAATTCCTTGTGAAATATAAATTAAGAGATGTGTTCAAAACAGCTCTTGTGTCTAAAGGAAAATATGCTTTATTCTTCTCCTATGAAGAAATCATATTTTCCTTTCTTTTTTCTCTTTCAAAGAATAGGAGCTAAAGTGAGACCTCTGAGCTAAAGTGAGATCTCTCATGTATCTCTGAGCTGATTCCCACTTTCTCCTTTTCGTAAAAGAGAAACTCATGAATTTATTTAGTCCTCTCTTCCATAACTAATGTATAATCCCTCATTACACATATTCCTATAAAGATGGAGAACAGATCTCCCCTAACTAATGAAGGTGTATGTAGTGAAGAGTGGAGAAAATAAATTCCTAATAAGGGTCAAAGCCCTCTATTAAAATGCTCAACAATGATGTGACATGATACCATAAACACGTGTATCCATAAGAAAGAGCCGTCTATGCTAACCATACTCTATGCATGGATCTATATGATCCAATCAAACTGATGGAATTATCCTTCGTGGAAAACTCAAAATGAGTTTGTGATACCAATGGTGATAAAATCAGCTATCACATTCTCTACTGGAAGAATAAATCTTCCCTAAACTATGAAGGATAACTCCCAATTCTAAGCAGATCTGCTAAGAGCTCTCCTCTGATCTAGTGAGACATGACGCCATGAATGATGTGTCCTTTTCTCCCTGGCCATAGAAGAAGAGTGCTCAAAGGGAATTTGTTTCCACCATCCCATACCAATGGAACCTTCTTCCAATTCACAGTATCATGTGTACACTAAACCGAATATATATTCCATATATATATAATGGAATATATAGGTGGACTCTAATGAATCCCATATCCTATAATCATATGAATGGAATCAAATGAGTCCCATGTCCTCGAACTAGTTAGTTTGGTTCTAGTCAATATGTGATAATGGATATCCCTTTCTGTTCCAAACCAACTTGTTCTTAAGTACCAAGACTAGGTCTGGTTCTATAGATCCCTATATACATATCTATGTATTGGGTA
This sequence comes from Ceratopteris richardii, assembly GCA_020310875.1. Classification (NCBI taxonomy): domain Eukaryota; kingdom Viridiplantae; phylum Streptophyta; class Polypodiopsida; order Polypodiales; family Pteridaceae; genus Ceratopteris; species Ceratopteris richardii. Next base: position 73,171,005 of record CM035427.1, on the reverse strand, counting down.
TCCCAACTATTCCTTACTAAGGGATCTATGCTTTGAGTCATAGAGCTAGTGCCATACCTGTGGCCTTCCTAACCATCACTCAAATCACATAAGCACCCGTCGATGTTGTCTCATGAAACCCATCTATGTGATCCCATCTAACTGGTTTCCTTAGTAGTGTAGCAAAAATGCTTCACAACTTGCTCAAGTGATGTGCATGAGTGAAACTAGTCATTCTTTGGGTATTCTTAATAATACCCCATAGTCTCGTAATCATACTATGAGACTCTTATGAAGATAAGTAAATCTTCAATTCTTTGGAGAGTATCAGATATGTATCTCCCATGTCTATATGCAACTTCCTAAAACCTATAGGATTGCTTGTGCACAATACTAATGGTGAAGGTGTATCTCCTTCCGTTAGCAATACTATGGTCTAAATCCATAAGGATTATGTGTAGGGCTCTTGTTACTACTGAAGTTGCCTTATGTATACTACTATGATGGTCCTAAGTCCATCAAATATGCTTATAAGCATGCATAAAACTTATTGATGTTTGCAGAAAGGCTTGTTACTATGCCATAACATTCTTACCTAAAGGCAAGTGCATATATAATGCCATACAGTAGGAAGAATTTCGACAGCGTTTCCCCAGGAAATGGAATCCCAAAAAAAATTTAACCATAAGCTCAGTGGCACACAGGCCATCCAACAACATAGGGCTTGACAGGCCCATGGCATGCACGCCATAAACTCATATGTGAATTCCATAACCTGCAAAACATAAGAGAAATTGCTAGCAACAATTCTCTGTGTTGCATAGCCATATAGTTTCTACAATCAGCTTTCCTGCAAACAACCAAAAAGTTTACTTCTCGCCTATTGATCCATACTTTTAGAATTAAAACAATGATCAAAATTTTGCTGTATTCAATCCAATCTATGCATGTTCATTCAGAACATGCCCTAACATAAATAAAATGTCTGAAAGCATAAAGCATACGTCCCTGAATGATTTTGTATTGGAGTTGCATGCATCCAGTTCTTCTCGATGAGCTTCGAGACCTCTGCACCTTGCTCCTTTGTTCCTAACATAAGCTTTGAAGTGTCCAAAAACATCAGAGCACTCCCCAAAACATAAAGCATGGTCAAATGATTACTAAAATAATGCAAGATTAGTCAAAAAATGCTTTAGTAATCCTTCTTTGGACCTGAAAAAACCACTTCAGGACCTGCAAATGTTGATAAACTGAAACATATAGTATGTGCAAAGAGCTCGAAGTGAAATTACTCACATCGCCTTCCCGGTTTGAAAGATATGGCTCCCAGAAGGTAGTTGCCAAAAACTATTCAGACTTTGCAGAGCTGTAGAGACTTGCAAAAATACTTATTTTCAAAAATTTCTTTCATAAACTGAAAGTAGACCTTGTTCTCTTCAAAACGAGCCATAGCACGTCAAATTTGGAGTTTTCTAGACCAAGATATGGCCATTCCAAGCAGGACATGCCAAACTAGTGGAGTGTTGGAGGGGCTGGAAAAAGTGAGAAAAAGTGATTTTGGGGTGCCCCAAAGCATTCTTCCATCAAGCAAATGCTAAACTTCTATCCATAACTTCAAAGAGTGGTATTTGGAGATGCTTGGACCTATTTTCTCCTTTCCAAATCGTCCCTTCGTGCATGCTAATTCGCTCCCCAAAAGAGGCCTAAATCTAGATTTTTACTTTTATGCAAAAACTTAAATGGGAGCTTTTAGCAAGCTTCTAATCCACTTCCAATGTGTCATTTTAATGAATCTAATGATTTGCCTATGAATTCCATACACCCTAATCTCAGTATATATACTTTTTCCCATCCATCCATAGCTATTGCACCTCTTTTTCCCTCTTCCAAAATGGGAATTTCTTAGATTTAGGTGCTGAAATTTTTTGTTAAACTGTGATGGAAGGGGGTTTTGTGGAGCTTCAAAATCCCATCATACTGAGGTATTTTTTGGATTTCTAATGTTACATGGAAGTCAATGCACTAGACTATGAGTATGCATGATTTTTCCCATCAATCTAAGAAAAATCCCCTTTCATTTCCCTTTCCCAAAATGGCTACTTGTCCAAAATAGCTCCTGAAATTTATGAAAAAGTCATAAAAATAGGCTACTTTGGAGGTGCCTAAAGCTTACCCTTTGTTGTATTTTGAGGGAATCCTTGACTCTAGGTGAGAGTACATATCTCATACTCTCCATACATGTAACATCCCTCCAAAATTTTGGCCTTGTTTCTTCCATTAGGCTTTGTTTCTTCTCATTAGGCTTTGTTTCTTCCATGAATTTGACATCAATGAATTTTCATAGCAAAGGAAAGTATGAACTATCCTTTTTCTCCTTCATGATGCGTTTCCCAAATCCTCCTCAAGTTCTAAGGAATTGGATTGCATCCTCATCCAATATTGTCTTCGTAGCTCTAGTTGACAACTTATATGGAGATCTCTCTCCCTTACTCCTTGATATGCTATGAATAAGCTCTTCTTGAGAAAGGGGGAGAAAAAGTATGTTTTCTCACCTCTCCTCCTTGAAACAAGGGAATCACCCATGGATGAGTGCTATGCCACTTCATGTGTGTATGATGTATATAAGAGACTCTTACCTCCAAGGAAGCGCACCATGGAATCCATTCGTAAGTAATTTTCTTACTCTATAAGATAAAGATCAAGTCAATTTTGGATGCCGATTGCGGCAGCTGATCATGCTCGTCTTTAGGCTCCCGGACATGGTCTTCATAGAAAATCAACACAAACAAGTGCTGAGCCACCAGCGTCTCCCCAAGTCCATCTTCAAATCGGCATGGGTTCGAATCCCATTCCCTGTAGCGTTTGCGTGGATGGATCAAATCACTCTGATACCAGTTTTACATAACTCTTTTGCTCTTTGCCATGGCTGCTCTCGTGTGCGATCTACGAACACAGAGAAGTGTATCCTTGTTTCCGCCCAGCCGCCGAGCCCCTTTTAGCATGATGATCTGTCTCATGCTAGTCTCATATATATTCTCTCTTTTTCTCAACTAGAGAGACTCTCTCTATATAAGACCTCCTCATGTCTCTTCTACCAAATGGTATAAAATACCCATGTGATGTCATGTGGCATCCTTCTCCAAACGGTGATTCTAACCTTTTGAATATCATATGACACCTAATCTGAGTTACACTATTGTACTTGAAAGTAAATTGATGAAGACTCCCAAGAAACCTAATTTAGATGCTTTGAGATGCACTCTACGTATGTGAGTGCTACTTTGGATTATGCATTGTTTTATGAAGCTGTTGCAGAATTGCAAGTTCATGGATACACCGATGCAGATTAGGTTTGTAGTATTCTAGATAGAAGATCTACTAGTGCTTTCTATTCTCACTTGGGATTGCAACTATTATGTGGATAATTAAGAAGCAGCTTAATATTTCTTTGTCAAGTACACAGGCTGAGTATAAACATGCTGCAACAACAACATAAGAAGCATCATGGCAAGAGATGCTACTTGTAGATTTAGGTGTGGAACTATAAAAGCCTATCATCATTTATTATGACAATCTTAGCAGCATACACTTACCAAGAAATCCTATTTTTTCATGCGAAAACAAAGCATATCGAGGTACATCATCACTTCATCAAAGAAAAGGTATTAAGAGGTGATATTGATCTTGTTTATGTGAGAATAGATGAACATGTTGTTGATATTCTCACTAAAGCACTTGGAGCAGAGAAGCTGAAGAAGTTTCAAAAGATGCTTGGATTATAGGACATGATGTTGAGCTTGAGGGGGAGTGTTGAGATATCAAGCTCAACCTATGATGATCCAGGATGACATGTATCGTTTTCTCATTTCTCTGACATGTATAGCAGTCACGCGAGTATATGTCAAGGATACTTTAGCAAGATTTACTAGATTTTTCTATCGAGAGTGATGGCACATTTGGTTTTTGCCACCTCACTCATTCACGAACATTAGGGTTTTCTTTATGTACTATTCTTTATATATTGGACTATTGGTATTGTTGTATTAGGTCATTCTTGTATATTCTCTTTATGTAATAGAAGAAGAAGAAGAAGAAGATCATTCTTCCTTGCCTCAACATGTATGGGCTCCTCCCTTTGTGTGTGGGAGTGTGTGAAAGCTATCTTCCTTATCTCCTTCCCCTTGGCAGATGGTATTATTGAGAGGTATATGTTGATATATTTAGCTAGTAATGTGTGTGAACACACTGGGACCACCGAGGCACTTTTTTTCCCTCTTTAAGAGGTTTTTTCCCCTAGCTTGTATATACGCCTATTGCCCTAAGGAGCTACTTATCTTTGTACATTCTAGTGGTAATACATTCAATATTGTGTGTTGTGCTCCAAGCTTCTTGTTCTTCCTTGTGTTATTCACGTGCTTCCATAGATGTCTAACTCCAACAATTGGTATCAGAGCAAGTCGCCACTTCATCTAGGGCATCGTCGACACCCCTCCAATCACAGTCTCAGAATTGCACGAAACTTGGTGAGCATGCCCACGGTGATTAGGACTTCGAATGCACTATCCAAGTGCTTATGTAAGCTATTTTGTCTTTTTGTGCCAAATATATATATATATATATATATATATATATATATATATATATATATATATATATATATATATATATATATATATATATATATATATATATATATAGGTTTCGGTTCGCCAGTATAAGCATCTCAAAGTCTACTACAAGTCTAACAGAACTTGTCAGGGTAGTTTTGTTCAACTTTTTCAGATACAATCAGTTTTTTGCATCAAGGTGTTTTAGTCAATGGCCATGGCTGAAAGGAGTGATGTATTTCGTATGTTGGCTATTGAGGATAAGTTGGACGGTACCAATTACCCATTGTGGGCTTATATGATGCGACATGTATTGGTTTTAAAAGGACTTTGCAACATTATGCAGGGTGTTGAAAAACATCCTATTACACTTGCAAATACAGGTATTGAAGGTGATGCAGATGGTGTTGAAGATGTTGATATTCCTCAGATTCCTATTCGTGCTATAATTTCTGCTGCACCTACTGCAGAGAAAATTTGTTAGGATGGCATAGATGTGCTTAGGCACATGAATTGATAGCCTTGTCTATCAAACATGCTATTATTCTTCAAATTCACTCTTGCAAAATAGCTAAGGATGCTTGGGATACACTTACCACATTGTACCAGGCAAGGAATGAGGCTCGTGTTGCTTACTCCAAAAATAGTTGAGCACATGAATGAAGGTGATTCTATGGATAGTTTTCTAACAAAGATCTAGGATTTGAAGGAACAATTGATATCTGCTGATGATGGCCTTCCTCATAGCTCACTTGTGTAGACTGTTTTGAATGGTCTTCCTGACTCATATCTGAGTTTTGCTTCTACTCTTCATTTGATGATCAATGGCAATCCAAATGCCTTAACATTTGAAGAGTTAGTTTTTGTTCTGTTACAGGAAGATCAATCCAGGCAGTACATTTCTATAATGCGTGTTGTAAATCAAGCTTTTGTGGCTCGTCAGAAGGGCAAAGAAAATGGAGATTTTCTAGTAGTAAGCAAAAATCTCCTAATTCTACACAATTGAAGAAGGAAGACAAAGATGAGAAGAAATCAAAACAATAGAAATTGTTTTGCAAATAATGTAAAGAAAATGATTATGTCATTAAGAGCTGTCCAAAACTGGCTACTAAAGAGGCAAAGAAGAAAGAGGCTGGAATGGTTGTTGTAGAGGCCTCTACACAGAAAACAGAGTCCGTTAATCTTGTGCACGATGAAGAATGGTCATTTACTACTGTTTGCAGTTTTGACCCATCTAAGCAGTGCATGTCTGTAGTAGACTCAGATGTTTGGTACTTTCATAGTGGAGAGACCAAACATATTACCCCGCAGCACAGTTTCTTCTCTTCACTCGAGCCTTCCCCTACAGGGAATATTGTTACATGAGCCAACAACTCCTATTATCCTCTTACGGGAGTTGGTAAGATCATTTTGACTACTACTGATGGTTGTTCTCTTACATTATCAAATGCTTTATTTGTGCTAGGGATCAATAAGGTGAAATTTGTTGATGACATATGTACAGTTCATGATCTATCAAATGGCGATGTGATTATTGCTTCTGGTATTTTATCTCATGGGTTGTATAAGCTCATAGATTATGAAAAATATTTGAATGATTCAGCATGTGTAGTACATGATTCTCAGGCCATTTTAGATGCAAATCTTTGGCATGCATGCTTTAGTCATATCGATTTTTCCAATTTGCTATGCCTACAAAAATCTGAAATGATGTCCTCTTTGCAGTTCGAGCTACTCAGAGATTGCAGCTTATTCACAGTGATGTCTATGGTCCTATGCAGACACCCTCTTTTTGGAACTATCTTTACTTCGTGACTTTCATTGATGATTTTTTTAGGCATGCATGGGTATATCCACTCAAAGCAAAGTCTGAAGTGTTTATGTGGTTTAAACAGTTTTTGGTTTTGGCTAAAAATCTCTCAACATGTAAAATGGGCACCCTCCATTCTGATCAAGGGGACGAATATATGTCTTCTAACTTTTATGCATTTCTGGTTGAACATGGGATAAAACATCAGTGTAGAGTGCCCTATGCACCGCAAAAAAATGGAGTTGTTGAATGGAAGAACATATCACTCATGGAGATGGTGAGGTGTATGGTCAAGAGTCAGGCTTTACCACATAGTTTCTGGCTTGAGGCTGTTATGTGCACAACATATGTACTTAAGATGTGTCCCACCAAAGTGCTGTAGTCTTTCAATCCATATGAGGCTTGGCATGGTCGCAGGCCATTTGTTGCTCATCTCCATGTTTTTGGTTTTTTGGCATATGCATTAGTGTTTGAACAACATCGTAGAAAATTGGATGATAAAGTAGTAATGTATTTTTGTTGGGTATAGTTCTGAAAGTAAAGGCTATTGTCTATATCATCCACAAACTAAACGCATTTTGGTTAGCCATGATGTTGTTTTAGTGGAAGATGCTATTCATCCATTACTTTCATGTACTAAAGAGAAATATGTTAGCTCCAAAGACATGTATGATACTTTGCTACCTCTTTTATAGGTGGAAAGTCTAGTGCTAGTCCTAATGAGGAAACTTCTCAACCTTTATAGGTCTCATGTGATGATATAGATCATTCTATTTTTGATGCACTTGTTGATGAGAGAGCTGATATTGAGGAGGCAAAAACTATGTCAAACTAGCTGGTGCAGATTTTGCATGATAGCAAATTAGATGCGCCTCTCTCATATTCTACCCATTGAGGCTCTCGCAGTGCCTCTTTTGCATCAGATTGCTATGCTATGGCTACACCTAGTATCTTTGATGAGAGAGAACCTGTTTTGTTTGATAAAGCACAGAATTTTGAACATTGGATGGTTGTGAACATGATGCTAACATAAAAAATGATACCTGGTCTTTATGTGACTTCCCTCTTGGCAAGAAGGCCATTGAAAGTAAGTGGGTATACAAGCTGAAGCGTAAACCTGATGGAACAGTTGACGGGTACAAGGCTAGGTTTGTTGCAAAGGTTTATGCACATGAAAGAGGCATTGATTGTGATGAGACCTTTGCTCCTACTTTCCAAATGACTACTGTTCGTAGCATCTGTGCACTTCCAGCTCATCATGGTTGGAATGTACAACAGTTGGACATTAAAATAGTATTTCTGTATGGTGACTTGCATGAAGAAGTGTATGTTTTTCAGCCACGTGGCTTTGTGCAAAAAGGGCATGAAAACCAGGTGTGCAAGTTAAAGAAGGCATTATATGGTTTAAAGCAAGCACCATGTGTGCTTGGTATGAAAAGATACATTCCTATCTAATTGCACATGGTTTTGAGAACAGTCCAACTGAAAGCACCTTATATGTTAAGCGTGCTAATGATGTGCTTCTGATCATTTTTGTGTATGTTGATGACATGCTGCTCACTGGTCCTCATGACAAGATATTGTTGATTTTAAGGATGATTTGCATGCCTCATTTGAGATGTGTGATTTGGGGAATTTGCATCATTATTTGGGCATTCAATTTATGTAAGTTGATGGTGGAATGGCTTTGTGTCAAACAAAATATATTGACACATTGTTGTAGTATTTTGGCCTTGAAGACTGTAAGCCTATTGCCACTCCTATGGAGAAAGGTTTACGATTGGGTCTTCATGATGTTGGAGATGCAGTTGATGTTGTTCTCTATCACTATGCTGTTGGATGCTCAATTTGATTATGCATTACTCGGCCAGATACTCAGTTTGCTATCTCATACATGAGCAAGTTTGTGCATTGTGTGGGTATCGAGCATTGGAAGGTGGTTAAGCGCATCTTTTGCTACTTAAGTGGGTACGTGGCTACTTGGGTTGTTATATCCCAAGGGGGATCACTACCGCCAGATTTGCATGCCTTTTCTAACAATGATTGGGCTGGGTGCTATGACACTTGTGTGTCCACTAGTGGTTTTTGCTTCATGCTTGGTAGCTCATGCATATCTTGGCTAAGCAAGAAACAACCTACTGTTGCCACTTCCAGTTGTGAGGTTGAGTATAGAGTAGCATTCACAACGACCATTGAGTGTGTGTGGCTGAGACACCTTATGGCTAATTTGGGTGTTTGTCAGTCTTCTGGCACCACTATGTTCACTGACAGTCAGAACACATTGGAAGTTATGAGGAACCCTATGTTCCATGCTTGCACTAAGCACATTGAGGTGCATTATCATTATGTCAGGGAGAGGTTCTTTGTTGGAGAGATCAGCTTGACATATGTGCCCACACAGGAGAACATTGTAGACCTTTTCACAAAGGCTCTACCTAGGGAGAAGTTTGAAGCTTTCCGTAAAGCTTTGGGCTTACATCCTTTTTGTAAAGCTTTGGGCTTACTTCCTTTTGTGGATCTTCCTTATACATGAGTGCCAGCTCCTTGTTCACCACATTACTCTCAGGGAGGATTTGTTGATATATTTATGTAGTGATGTGTGTGAACACACTAGGACCGCGGGGGCACTTTTTTCCCTCTCTAGGAGGTCTTTCCCCCGGCTTGTATATACGCCTATTGCACTAATGGGCTACTTATCTTTGTGCATTCTAGTGGTAATACATTCAGTATTGTGTGTTGTGCTTCAAGCTTCTTCTTCTTCTTCCGTGTGCTATTCGCGTGCTTCCACAAACATCTAACTCCAATAGTATAGAGGAAGGTTAGTTGTCAAAGGCTATGTAAAACACAAAGGTATAGACTATGATGAAAATGTGTCTCCTACTTTTGGAATGGCCATAGTTATAATTGTATTTTCTTTAGTTGCATCATTTGGTTGGAAAATATATCAATTTAATAGTAAAACAAAATTCTTAATGGTGATATACATGAGATGTTTCACAACTAGACGGTTTTGAGACAAAGGTAAAGAATAAGATTTTTGCAAGATAATCAAAGCTCCTTATGGTTTGTAGCAAGCACAAGGAGCATGGTTTAAGGAGATTCATTTATATCTTGTTTCCTTCATTTTGAAAACTTAGAAGCTAGTTGTTGTCTTTATGTTAAGTTTGGGGCAATTGTTTTGATTATAAACATCCTTTATCTTGATGATATGATCATCAGAGGTCCTAGATAATCAGATTTGTAGTTTCTTAAATCAAAACTTAAGAAAACATTTGATCTTAATGATGTTATTGCTCTACATCATTATATTGGCATTGAATTCATTCACAACATAATTGTATTTATATGAGACAATAGAAGTGGGTTGAGAAACTTTTGAAAGGCTTTAAATGCAAGACTCTAAACCTATGAAAACTCTAATGGATGCCAATGTATCTTTACAAGAAGAAGTAGAATCAAATCCTTTTGATGCTACAATTTATAGTCAAAAAATTGGTTGCTTGAGTTATCTTTGCAACATATGTCATGACATTTAGTTTGTTGTTTCTCAAGTATCAAAGTTCATGCACTAAATTCTTCAAATTTGTTGGAAAATACCTATGAAAATTATAAATATTTGAAAGGAACTATGAATTATTCTATAGTCTTTCATAACTCATCAATATTTATGCTTCAATGATTTGCAAATTCTAATCAAGTAGGTAAGAGAGACTCAAGCAGTTCTACAAGTTGCTATTCTTTCTTTCTTGACAATGCCTAATTTATGGGTATTTGATTTATCTTCATGTTTAAAAGAAACCTGCTCATCATGCAAGGAAAATGCATATTGAAGTTCATTATGATTATATTTGTGAGTAAGTATCTAAGAAGTTCATGGAACTTATCTATGTTCCTACAAGTGAGAATATGGTAGGTATTATTACTAAAACCTTATCTAAATATAGACATAAGAAGTTATGTGGAATATTAATTATTTTTCCAATATGACATTGGGGAGGAGGCTTGTTGGAAACAATGTGAGACATGGCTTTAAAACCTAATTATTTACAAACCCGAATCTTAGAAGTGCATCATTTATAGGAAATGGAGACGGTCGATAAAGTCAAACATTATTCTCACATATTTGGAAAGTACTCTTCAAGAGAAATCTATTGATATATAACATGTATCCATTCTAAGTATCAAACCCTAATTTATGCTTTTCAAAGTATTTTTCACTTAAAGCTATTATTACACTAAATCACATATTTTATTATCAATTATTGCTTTACAAATCATAAGAAAATTTGCCATTTCATGAGAGTTGAATTTTGGGGGTTCAAGAATTACAAAAAGACCCCAATGGTCACTCAAATTTAGTGTTATCTCATTTCCTAGAGATTGAGTTTATTTTTCTTCTTGGAGCCTTTTGAAGCTAATCTAGTTATTCCCCCACTTCGTCTTCACACACACTCGAGTGTGTGCACATACTAATTACTGTAAGTTGTTGCATACTTTTGGTTTATCATCAACACTTGCTAGTGTCTGAGGTTTTTCTAGCCTATCACTTCAAGTGGAGTTGATTTTATGGCTGACAACATCACAAAAGATCAAATTTCTATTAGGATTGGATATATTTAGCTCTTATCTTAACACATAAACTATTTTCCTTACAAACATTGCTACTTTTATTTTATTTGAGCACGTTTCCACTTCATTAAATTATTAGGCATACTTATGTCTAACTTTTGCACCCAAAGCCATCACACATTGAGCCCATTATCCAATCTTATATATACACACACATTGTATACTTATTCTTTTATCAAGTATGTTTAATCAAGAGTGGTTGTTACTCGGTTCCTATCTCTGTGTCTTGCCTATTTTTCTAATAATTCATCTATCTTATTTAGTTCAAGGTTTGTATGCTTGCAAGGGTATAATTTTTTGGAAAGATCATGTAGAATTCTTATTGAACCTATCTCATTTTGAAGAGATGGATCATCCTCATGAGTTAAAAATATTATAGAGTAGCTCGAAAAGGTTCAAATTAATGATAACATTAGGGACTTCTAGATTGTTAGACAAATTAGACACTTATCGGAAGCAAGCGGTCTTGTTTCAATCCCCATAAGTTTGTTATGGTGAATATTTTTTCTAATAAATCTCTAGATTTTCAAAGCTATAATCTCTCCCTCTCAATAAATTCCAAGAATCAACATAAAATAAAAAAACAAAATCCCCCCCCCCAAATAAGAGAGAATAGTCTCTTTTTTTGCATCATCTTTGCACGCGATTTGGCATGCCCTCACAAATTGATCTTCTTTTATCTATTCTACTGCATGTCCTCCCATCATGAGGATGTAATTCATCCTTTTCGTATTCCTTAATATTATTTTTATATAATCTCTCTCTATGTGTGTGTGTGCATGCACACACACACACACACACACACACATATATATATATATATATATAGAGAGAGAGAGAGAGAGAGAGAGAGCAAGAGCTTGAGGTCAACAAAAAGCACAAGAACAACACAAGGAAAAGAAGAAGAAGCTTGGAGCATAACACAACACAAAATGATTTACCTAAAGAATGTAAAAAGATAATTAACCCATTAGGCTTATATGCATATATACAAGATGCGGGAAAAAACACTCTGAAAGAGGGAAAAAAGGTGCCCGAACAGTCCTAAATGTGTTCACACATCACTAGTCAAATATATCAACAAATACATTGTGAGATTGATGTGTTGAACAAGGGGTTGGCACTCATGTATAAGAAAGTACCAAGCTATGTGGAATGAAATAATCCACAAAAGGAAGTAAGCACAAAGCTTTGTGGAAAGCTTCAAACTTCTCCCTATGTAGAGCCTTTGTGAAAAGGTCTGCATCGTTATCCTATGTGGGCACATATGCCAAACTGATATCTCAAGTAGAGAAGCTCTCCCTAGCATAATGATAGTGCACCTCATTGAGCGAGCATGGAACACATGGTTCCTCGAAATTTCCAATGTGCTCTAACTCTTAGCAAAGATGGTGGTGGCAGAAGACTAACCAACACCCAAGTGCCAAGAGGCATCTGAGCCACACACACTCAACAATTGCTATGAGAGATTACCTATACTTAGACTCATAACTATAATTTGCCACAGTAGGCTACTTCTTTCTCAACCAAGATATGCATGAGCGACCAAGCATGAATGGAGAACCAATAGTGGACACAAGAGTGTCATAGCAATGAGCCCATTTTGAGTAAAAAAACCATGTAAATCTAGCGGTAATGATCCCCTCTTGGGCTAAAAAAATCCAAGTAGTTGGGTACCACTCAGGTCGCAAAAGATGCGCTTAACTGCTTACCAATGTTTGACACTCGAGCAATTCATAAGCTTGCTCACCTGACAGACACGAAATTGAATATCAAGATGAGTTATGCATACATAAATCAAGCATTCAATAACCTACTGATAGAGAAAAACATAAAATGCATCACCAACCTCATGAAGATGCAACCTAAAACTATTTCAATAGGAGTGGCAATAGGTTTGCAATCTTCAAGGCCAAAATTCTACATTAATGTGTCAATGTATTTTGTTATACACAAAGTTATTCCCCCATCATCTTGCATAAATTGAATGGCCAAATAATGATGCAAATAATGCAAGTCTTACATCTCAAAAGAGGCATGCAAGTGAGCCTTAAGTCCAGCAGTATGGTTCTGATTAGGACCAATGAGTAGCATGTCATCAACATAGACAATAATGATCAAAAGTACATTATCTTCATGTTTAACATATAAGGTGCTCTTAGTTGGTCTCTTCTCAAAACCATGGGGAATCAAGTAGGCATGTATCTTTTCATACCAAGCACACGGTGCTTGCTTCAAACCATATAATTCCTTTCTCAACTCAAAATTGTGCGGCTAGAGTACATACAATTCCTCATTTAATTCACCTTTAAAAAATGGAGTTTTGATGTACAACTGATGTACATTCGAATCATTATGAGCTTCATGTGCATGGATGCTACAAGTTGTGGTCATTATGCATGTGGGTGCAAGATCTCATAGGAATCAATGCCTCTCTCTTGAGCATAACCTTTTGCAACAAGCCTACCCATATATCTATCAACTGTCCATCACACTTAAACTTTAACTTGTATGCCCATTTAGTGCCAATGGCCTTTTTTCATGGAGGCAAATAACATAAAATCCAGGTACCATTCTTCATTTTTGCATCATATTTTGATTACATAAGAGCCATCTGTAATGAACTAGAGGAGGTTTGAACTCACAAGCTCCTAGTTAGCTGTGTGATAGGCTAACCATTTTCCCCAAAAGCCATGGTTGAGGATTATCTCCTAATCCACCCTCTTAGGGTGTATTTCAACCACAGTCAAGGATGTGGTTCAACCATCTTCTACCTATCACTTAAATAATAAATCATTTCCCCCTTAATTGATCATTGTCATCAATGGTCTACTCTTGTATCCCTCTAGCCTCGGTGACCAGCTTTTGAACTCCTTAGGCACCCTCAAATTGATTTCCTCAATCTCGCATAGTTTCTTGAACCTTGTTCAGAACCTTGGTGTCTTCAACTATCACTACAACATATGAGGGGCATACCGATGGTCACTCCCGACATCAGTATAAACATTGGAAAAGTCCACTTAAACATACCGATGGTCAAGTGACTGTCAATATGATCGTTTAAAACGGATCGTCAGGATGTCTCACGACCGCCGGTATAAGCATTAGTATATGCGTCGGTATAAGCATCAGTATGAGCATCGATAATTTACTGGAAATTACCAATGCCCATACCGAGGGGTATACCGATCGGTATAGCGAGACAGTGTTTTAAACATACCGGGAACCCGAGAGCAAAACTCAACATTTTGTGCATGTTTTACACTGAGTACTGCTTGCTTCTATTGAACTTGCACGAATGAACCAAATTGTGACCTGCATTGTCTTGTGCGCACACACACACACAGATATCTCTCTCTACACACACACACACACTCTCTCCCTCTTTAGATCTCACATCTTGGTAAGTGGTGTGCTTACTCTTAGCCTTTGTATTTCTCTATGATTTATGTTTTATAATTTTTCTTCTCTTTGATTTTGCAGAAGCTTTTTGGCGTCGATTCTTTGGAATTCGATGATAGACGACATACATTACGCTTTGACGACAATGATCCAAAAGAGGGACATACTTGTAAGTGATTGTCTTATTCTCTATTGATAGAGAGAAAGAGAGAGAGAGAGAGAGAGAGAGAGAGAGAGAGAGAGAGAGAGAGAGAGAGAGAGAGAGAGAGAGAGAGAGAGAGAGAGAGAGAAAGAGAGAGAGAGATGAGAGAGAGAAAGAGAGAGAGAGATGAGAGAGAGATAGAGAGAGAGAGAGAGAAAGAGAGAGATGAGAGAGAGAGATAGAGAGATAAAGAGAGAGAGAGAGAGAGAGAGAGAGAGAAAGAGAGAGAGAGAGAGATAAAGAGAGATGAAAGAGAGGAAGATAGCGATAGGAAGATAGAGCATACATACACACACACATCTACACATGCATACATACACACACATGTACACACATGCATACATACACACATATACACACATGCATGCATACATACACACACATGCATGCATACACACACATACACATATACACACATGCATACATACACACACACATGCATACACACATACATACACACACACATATACCCATATGCATACACACACACACATACATACACACACATACACACACATGTATACACACATACATACACACATGCATACACACACACATACATACACACATGCATGCATACATACACACATGCATGCATACATACACACATGCATGCATACATACACACATGCATGCATACACACACACATACATACACACACTCATCACATGCATACATACACATACACATATACACACATGCATACATACATGCACATACACGTATACACACATGCATACATACATACACACACATGTACACACATGCATACATACACACACACATATACACACACATAGACATATACACACATGCATACATACACACACACATACATACACACACATGTACACACATACATACATACACACACATGTACACACATGCACACATACACACATATACACACATGCATGCATACATACACACATATACACACATTCATGCATACACACACACATGTATGCACATGCATACATACACACACACATATACACACATGCATACATACACACACATGCATACATACACACACATACACATATACACACATGCATACATACACACACACATACATACAGACACATGTACACATGCATACATACACACACACATGTACACACATGCATCCATACACACATGTACACACTATAAGAAAAAGGAAAATGAAATGAATAATTACTTAGTGGTGGGCTATTTGTGTAACTCTAATGCCATGTAGAGGTTAGCACAACACACATATAAGATCAAGGTTAGGTAGAAAGAGAGATATCACTAGTCATGGGAATAACACAAGATATTTGGTTATAATGGAAAGTGGACTCAAGATGAATAGAAGATGAACTCAACTCAATTCAACTAAAACTCATAATTCTGATACAATGGAATTCAAACACTAAACAATATATAGATGGTTCTATCCACACATGCACTCCCTATATGGAGCTTAGATGGTAATCTAGATAGAAGCTAGGTGAAGGGCTATAGGCCAACACAATGGGTACTAAGATGGATACATTAATGGTTCCAAACACCACAAACGATGATCCTACATGGGATGGGGACCATCCTTATAAGGTCCTCCAAGCCTAAGTCGGCCTATCCATGTTCTAGGGTCGCGGTAGCTTGATCCATGTCCAAAATAATCTCCACCATTGATATATGGGGTAAATCCAATGGTAGAAAGGTAGGATCAACAACCATTTGTTTGTAACGCTTGATCTTGCTTAATCCACACTTAGGATCAAGTCTAGATCCAATGGCCCATATCAAATAGACCCTTCCCCAAGTTAAGAAAGCTATTTTGTTTTTAGCCCTTGATTTAGGTTGATCCTCACATCGGATCAGTCCCAAATCCAATGGCATAGAAGTAACCTTCCTAACTATCCATCTACGGTGTACAGTAGACCTCATCTGACCTCAAAGTCAGGAACCTACCAATGTTCAACACTCTCACATGGCTTCTCCTCATAATGGGAGCCTTACAAAATAGAGTGTTATGAACAATGGTGGTGCTACATAAGGGTGAGGCATTGAGCATATCTAACACCCCCCCTCAATGTCCACCCAAAGGTGAACTACCTTCTTGGCCTGATGCCAAGTCTTCCATGAGGTTGGAGCATTGACCATGTCTAACACCCCCCCTCAATGTCCACCCAAATGATGAACTATCTCCTTGGCCCAATGCCAACTCTTCGAAGATGTATATGAAGTAGATCCTTTGTAAGAACTTTGGTGAGGATACCCATTGCATTCTTCATGGTTTCATAGTAGACTATTTCCACCATCCTTCTCAAGTGTACTTGCTTGCCAATCTTGGACCTTCATGATGTCTATTCTCAAGCCTTCTCAAAAGTCCGATGAGAAAACGGATATCTTGTATGGTACTACATAAGTTGATAAGACTACCAAAGACCTTCATGTAGCTCCCAATGTCTATGTGCTCATACAATGATCTTAGGGCTTGTTTCATCACATATGATGCCTTCTTCACCTTACATAATATGTCCTTTCAATGTGGAGCCTCAGACCTTGATGGCTGAGACACATGTACCTCCTCCTTGAGGTCAACATTCAAACATTCCGATTTGACATGTAATATGAAAACTTCCCACTTCATCTGAGCTGCTACCATTAGTATGATGTAAATATTGGTCATTAGAGCAAACGAGTCTTGAAAATCAAAACCCTTCACTAGTGAAAGTCCTTGTGCTACCAATGTCTCTTGATTGCATTCCAAGATTCCTTCTATCATGTCCTTGACTTGCCATACCCACTTGGTGCTAGTGACCTCTTCTTTGACGTGGGACAAGAGCATAACACACTCTCTCAAAAATTCTAAAGTGTAAGATGGATGGATTCTGACCAATGTAGACTTCATGATGAATCTTTGTGTTCTGATAAGGAAAGCTCATGCCTTCCCTCATACACAATGGTGTGACTCTTGCATTCCATAATTCCATCATGTTGTGATGTGTGAGGTGTCACTGATTGACACTTTATCCATTTGCACTTGCAAACGCCTTCCAAATCCTCTGAGTTGAGCTCACCACCACCTCCTATTCCAAGCTTCTTCACACTTTTCCCTGGTTCATTTTCAACAAGTTGTGGTTGTTCTTTAATCGTACCAAAAGCTTGAGCCTTATCACGAAGAAAGTACATCCACATCTTCCTGCTATAGTCGTCGACAATCACAATGTAGGAATATCCTCCCAAGGCCTGTATAGACATCTTACCACGCAAGTTAGCATATACCAACACTAGATGAGCCTTTGACCTACTCTTGCTTTCTTGTGGGAATGTCTCTCTATGTCGCTTGCCCATCATACAAGCTCTATAAGGTTCCTTCATTCCATTCACTGTAGGTAAGTGATGAATAACATTACCTTGCTTTTGCATCTCCTTCCATATTGTCCCTGTCACCATGATGGGTTCTTGCTGAGGCTGCATAGAACTAGGTTGACCTATATCATTGGTCATTTGATGAGATGCACCACTATCTAGTACCCATGAATCCACAATTGATTCTTCTTGTGTTGAGGAGCATACCACCTTTGCTTTGGCTCCATGTATTGTCTCCTCTGTCACTTCATCTATCCTCTTGACATGACAATCTGCAATTGCATGTCCCTTCCTTTTGCAATGGAAGCATTGTTCTTGAATCTCTTTTTTTACTACTCCTCCTCTTTGCATTCTTAGCTTTTGTTGAGGAACCACCTTTTTCTGATGCATTGGTGGAGAATGTAGCATCTCCTTGGCTACTTCTTACTTGGGCTTTAAGATGCAAATCCTCTTCCATTGGTATTGAGTAAAACTCCTCAAATATCAAAGCTTGAGGTCTCACATGAGTGTTGAGAGTAGTTACCCTTCCATCATAGTTTGGTGGAGAATTTTGGAGACACCTTTGAGCTAGTCCCTTGCTAGTCTTCTCTATCCCTTCACAAGCCATTCCATCACATGGCTTCTTGATCTGAGTAATGGATGCCTTCATCTTCTCTCCTTTTGCAAAATTCTCTGCTTTCGATTGATTTTCTAAATTTTGAATGCATGTTTGGTTTATTACCTCATAGTGACTCCTCAATATACTCCATGCCTCATTTGCCTTGGATGCATGTTGAATAAAAGGTAGAATAGAGTCCACACAATTTCTCACTATATAATATAGTGCATTTGCATTCCTTATCTTCCAAGCTTGTAGAAGCTTTGCATCTGGGAGAATCACCATACTCGGATCCAATGGGTCGAAGGTAGGTTGTGGCTCTTGTTCACTTACCATCACCATCTCCAAAAGCTCATAAGAATCAAGGATAATTGTAATCTTGAACTTCCAAAGAAAATAATTTGTACCATCTAACTTGCCTTCACTGAAGGTTGGTGGATGAACCCATAGTGTTTGCATTTTCAAATCCATTACACCAAATCCACTTCCACTTCCACTCCTAGATGCTAACACCTCCATAGTGTTGAAGCCTTTGTGTCCCATGAAGTTGAAGCCTTGAAGCCTTTGCCTTGTTGAAGCCTTTGCCTCCCACAAGCTATAGTGTTGAAGCCTTTGCCTCCCAAGAACTCCAATGTTGAAACCTTTACCTACCACAAACTTTGGAGTTGAAGCATTTACCTCTTGATTGTTGAAGCATTCCTTCCACAAATTCTAGAGTTGATTCCTTGGCCTCCACGATCTCTACAATCTTCTATACCTTCCTATGCTCTGATACCATGTAAGAAAAAGGAAAATGAAATGAATAATTACTTAGTGGTGGGCTATTTGTGTAACTCTAATGACATGTAGAGGTTACCACAACACACATATAAGATCGAGGTTAGGTAGAAAGAGAGATATCACTAGTCATGGGAATAACACAAGATATTTGGTTATAATGGAAAGTGGACTCAAGATGAATAGAAGATGAACTCAACTCAATTCAACTAAAACTCATAATTCTAATACAATGGAATTCAAACACTAAACAATATATAGATGGTTCTATCCACACATGCACTCCCTATATGGAGCTTAGATGGTGATCTAGATAGAAGCTAGGTGAAGGGCTATAGGCCAACACAATGGGTACTAAGATGGAAACATTAATGGTTCCAAACACCACAAACGATGATCCTACATGGGATGGGGACCATCCTTATAAGGTCCTCCAAGCCTAAGTCGGCCTACCCATGTTCTAGGGTCGTGGTAGCTTGATCCATGTCCAAAATAATCTCCACCATTGATATATGGGGTAAATCCAATGGTAGAAAGGTAGGATCAACAACCATTTGTTTGTAACCCTTGATCTTGCTGTTGGCTGCCCACTGTGGAGACAATCTTGGAACATCAACGTGAGCACCAAGATACTCTTGCAGTTAGGAGCATACGTGAATTTATACTCAAATCAAGGCAAGGACTATTCTTGGAGAAGCAAGATTAAGCAAGGAGAGCATAGTCTAAGCTAGGCAAGAGAGAGAAGTGCAAGAGACTCCACAGTGTGGGACGTAGAGAAGTGAAGTGCAAGGTGTGCATGAAGAGTGACTAAGAAGTGTGCAAAGAAGTGCTAAGCTATTCACCCCAAGGATCCCAAGGTTTCATTGAAGTTGTGTGCGTGCCGACAGAAGGTGTCCATCCCTCCCCTTACTAGAAACTTGGTGCAAGGTGTGCACAAGTGCAGGCTTGGGGAAGGTGGAGGTTTGGTGCAGAGAAGGGCGGAAGCAACAAGACCCTTGGGTATTTAATATTTTGTGATTGAGCATTCTGTGGGATTTTGCACAGAAGCATTGGATTGTATTGTGCATCACCATTGTATTTGTTTTCTTATAATCAATTGATAGAGGCTTCCATTGTGTATCTTTCTTATTGTCTTTCCCTTTTCTCCTACAAACACTCAAATCCCTTCTTGTCCAAGAATCCCCCAACAAAATTTGGCCTGCCTGGTGGGACACCAAGGAGATTTGAGCATAGGAGAAACCAAGTGCAAAGTGTAGAAGAGGTCAAGTGTCGAGAGTACTACAATGCTACTTCATTGATCTAAGAGGTAAATATTCTTATCAATTATCTCATACTAAGAGGACTATGAACAGCCCATGACCGCAACACAATCCCAAACATTGAGGGTCACCTGCAAGCAAACAAGGAAGGCTGTTAGAAGACCCTCCAACCCACTTTCATCAACTTCATCAGTAAAGAGCATGGCAGGTCAGGTAGACTTGGAAACCCTACTATCAAGATTAAATATAAAATTTCCTTCTTTCAAAGGCTTAGCTCAGGAAGATCCCGACGAGCATATTAGAAGGTTTTTAGCACTATGCAAAAGTAGAGGCTTGATGGGAAGAGAGGATGCCTTTTTGATTTCGTTGCCATATTAGAAGGGTTAGAAGATAAATAATTCAGCTAGTTTGCTGAGAACCATTTCACCACTTGGGACTTAATGAAAGATGCATTCAAAACTCAATTTCAACATGGAAATACTGTAGAGATCATTATAGAGGAATTAGAAAACTTGAGACTAGGCCCATGTGAAAAATTTCCAGAGTTTGTAACTAGGGCCAAGGCACTAATGGCTAAGTTGCCAGATCCTCCACATGATTTTTTTGTTAAGAAATGGTTAGCTGAGCCACTTCTAGTGACTACCCAATGTAAAATCAAGGAATTATTGTTGCCCACAGCCTCCATAGAGGATTTCATCAACATAGCTACATGGCTGGAGTAGATAAGGCAACAATATGGAGCAATTGCTTCTCAACTACCATAATCTATAGAAATGGAGGATCGAGTAATCTAGCTAAGGAAAGAGTTGGAGGGCTTAAAAAGGAATAAGCCCCACAAAGAGGAGGAGAATGTTGTTACTCAGTTGAGGAGGGAGATTGAAGCATTAAAGCTCCAAAAGGAGGAGGAAGCCCAAGCAGAGGAATTGGCTCAGCTTCGACAGGAGTTGCAGGAACTCAAAGGGGGTGGCATCAAGAGTGGACTTTGGTGTACCATGTGCTGCAAGCAAGGTCATATAGTAAGTGAATGTCCTCTATTAAGTGTGACTTGCAAGTATGCAGGAAAGCTGGTCATGAGGCCCACAAATGTCAATCAAGAGGAATGCCTGCAACAACATATTGGACACAAGGAGGAGCCCTACCACCAGCAAATGTGATGGATACTGCACCGAATCAAGGTAACAATTACAACCCTAAACATAGGGATAACTTTGGAAATGGGCCAAGGAGGCCAATTATTTGTTTTAGATGTGGAGAATGTGTGCATTATCAAAGTAGGTGCACCCTACTAGAAAATGCCCCTCCTTGCAAGAACTACCCAGAGGCTAGAGAGCACTATACTAATTGTTGTCCTAATAACCAAGCATCTTCATCTGGGCCCCACATTCAAATGATTTTTGTGTGCAAAGAAGAAATGATAGATCAAGCCAGGGTTCCATCACCATCTACCAGGGTGGTGCAGTTAGAAGAAATTGAATCTTTTACAGTGCATACAAGAAGCAAGGGGAAGGCTCAAGTGAAAATATGTCAAGAATAAGTGATTAATGGATTGAACAAAGACAAACTTGCATATGAAGACAAAGCCGCCACATGTGCAGATACAAGGCGAAAAGAAAATTTCATAGGTACCAGTGATTCCATTGGACATGCTTTCAACAGGGCTCATGAGGAGTTTGATAGGTCAAATGGAGCCCATGCTCTTAAGGAATCAGAAGCTTCCAGCCTACTCAAGTCCATGAAAAAGGAGGTTAGTATTTTTTATTTAATAAAGATGGATGGGAAGTTTAGGTCAAAACTCTTGTAGATAATTGATGAAATGTCCACAACAAGCTTAGTGGCAAAGGCTCCTAATATGCATAAAGATAAAGGTGTAGGAGAAGCACCCCTCACAGATTATAAGAGCCCTCGGCTAACAGTCTCTATCAAAGGTCATGAGTTTCAAGGGGTTATTGTGGATGGTGGTTCTGGATTAACTTGATGCCTGAATATACCATGAAAAAGATTGGCCTACACCCTTCCAGACCTCCAAACTTCACTGTAACACCGTCAGATCAAAGCATAGTGAAGCCTATGGGAGTGGTCCCTGGAGTCCTCCTCAAGATACAAGGTACCATATTTAACTTGGATTTTGTTGTTTTAAGGCTTCCACAGGTAGAAGGAAGTTTCCCTCTATTAATTGGGAGACCTTGGTTAAGGCATGCCAATGTATTACATGACTGGGGCAAGGACAGAATGTGGGTAAAGCAAGAGGGAAAAGATTTGTAGCAGATAATTTTAGAAGAAGGACGAGACAATCAAAGGCATACCATCATGATGCAAAGAATTGGTATTTGTATGGAAGAAAAATTGTTGGACAACCCAGAAGCAGATCTCTTTGAAGGAGCAAATTTATATGAAAATGAAAACATGTTGGCTTGGATCCATGCAGAAGACCCATCTCCCTGCTATGGAATTTTACCAAACTCAAGTAGAGAGGAAGCATATGAAGAAAAAGAGGACATCATTCACGTTACTGACTTGAGTGAGACAGTCTTAGTCAAAGACCATAGAAGAGAGAAGAAAAGAAAAGCCCTTAAGTGCAGCAGTGACAAAGCTACTTCAAGCAATAGTGACAAAGCTACTTCAAATCCTATATCAAGGGCTAGTTTGTTATGGATACTGGTATGGATATCATGTGCTATGTCAATTTTTGTGATAGTAAGTGCAGGGCTTTACAAGGATGTGGAAAGAGTACTTGCAAGTCTTTGGAAACAGAGGGTTCCCTTGGATGAAGAAGTTGGAATAGTAAAAATGGAATTTTCTAGATTAAGTTATAAAGATGCTGAAGCAAAGATACAAAAGAGGTAGTATGGAGGAGATAATATTCTAATGAGGGATTTATGGTACCCCTATCAAAAGGTTAATGTGCCCAACAAGAAGAAAAAACAAATGAAGTGCAGTACAATTGGAGATTATGGAGGAGTTTCTCGTCGTCATCATATCAAGGCTCAAGGCGTGTCATCAACAGAATTGAAGATTTATAATCACCTGGAACCTACAAAATTTGTCTAGGTTGTACATAGCCTTCTCATGTCATTTTTGCTTAAGTTTTAGTAGTTTCTATCCATTGTTATGCTTTTTCTTTGGGTTTCTAGAAAATGTAAGCCGCCGGAAAGGAACTCATATTTCTTGTAAAATATATCCTAAAACGTCCCACGCATGATATAATAGCGTAGCGCAACGTTGTACCCTTTGACAAGATTAATGAAAGAAGTCACGTGATGCAGAGTGTGAGTTGCCTGACTATTCGTCTGAGCGAGAAGCCGAAAGCGAGCGCTGTTGCAGAACTCTGTGTAACTGAGTCTGTTTCGTTGATTAAGTGAATCATTAAGTGAAGTTAATGAAGTATTGAGTAATTTGATTAACGTGCTAAGTGAAGGAGTTACACGGTAAACTTTCTAACGTGGAAGTGCATTAATGAACGTATTCAGAGTAGTACTGGAAGATGATATGTTTAGTGCTTAATTCAGTGAAGTCATATAATCTTAATCTGCAGTTTGGGAAAATATAAATAGGGCCTCTGTCTACATACCCTTGACCATCCCAAGAACCCAAACGTGAATTAAACCTTAATAGTAAAAGGGGTTTTAACACTTAACACTGGCACCGTCTGTGGGAAATGGAGTAGCCGTTTGCAACGAAGATTAAAGATTGAGGAAGAATTCTTTGATATATGCCTGTAACAGGTTCCGGCAAATCATACCCCAAATACCGTAGAGATCAACATCCTTGGGCAGTTCTGAACCTATTAGGAACACCCGTTGGTGGTAGAAGTACACGACCATTAAGCCCAGTTGCAGAAGGTTCAGTAGTTAGCCAACAGCGATTCCGGTGGTAGTTCGGTAGCACACGGCGAGAATCCGGTGCGTTCCGCTGTGAGTTCGATACCTTCTGAAGAAAGTACGGTGATTTTTGGTTGTACAGAGGCGTAGTGTGGAGATAGTTCAGCATTATTTGGTCAAAATTTGGTCACTTTTGATGACAGGTTTGCGTTATCCAGTGAGAACGTTTCCGGTGGTAGTGCAGTCTGGTCTGGTGAGAATTCGGCGATTTTCGATGAGAGTTCGGTATTGCCTGGTGGCAATTCGAAGCTTTTTAGTGAAACTACGGTGCTATTTGGTGGACACTTATTGCGTTCACCATTTTTCGGTGCAAGTCTAGCTAATTTCCATACCAAAGTTGAGGAAGGGCTGATAGACTTGGAGTTAAGCAATCGTCAATGACATTTTAGGACCAGAAAGTGAGCAGGTTGACCATACAGTTCAAGAAGATCAAGAGATACGTCCCCAAATTTCAGGAAACAATAATAACGCCAACAACAACAACACCATGAGTGGCTCACAACAACAACAACAACAACAACAACAACAACAACAACAACAACAACAGGTTGTTCCACCACGTCCGGTGCCAGCGGGAATCACGTATACAAAATTTGGAGGTTTTCCAGGGAATGATCTAGATGCGCATGTGTGGACCTTTTGAGATTAATTATGTAGTTCTGAATTATCCCGCAGTTCCTGCGTATAAAGCTATTGTGTTCCAGTCAACCCTGGTTAATGAAGCTGCACGATGGCTAACTGAATATGATTTGAACCGCTTTCGACAGTATGATGATGTCAAGGATGCCTTTCTACAACGGTTTCGGTTAAAGAAGAATCCTGATGAAATTTTTGATTACTTGCAGATCAATAGGTAGAAACCACACCAAACTGTACATTATTATGCCACGTTATTCCGGACTCATTTATGGCAGTTGCCACCAGCACATGCTAATTTACCAGATGATGTTATCACACAGTGGTTCATCAATGGATTAAAGCCCCAATTGAAGCAGATTATGATCATACGGTGCATGGGTGGAATGACTTTGAATGTTGTAATTGCTATGGCACTACAATTAGAAAACAAAGTGGGTGGATTCACCTAAGACCTAGAGTGGCTGAAAGCGTCCAGGCAATCCAACAAGGATCCTTTGAAACAGATATACTATACTAAATGCAAAAATCCAGGCCAAGCAGCTCAAGATGCACGCTGAATCAACTATATTGTGCCATTTGCCACACAACCTACCACACTACGGAGACTTGCTCGTACAATGCCAAGGTACAGAACAGAGTAGTTGTTAATAACATCATTCAGGAACAAGGGCAACTGGCCAGCCATTATGTTCCACCACAATTGAGGAATACCCAGTACTAGGGATACAGGAATTATCGAGGAGGACGATCAAATAATTTTGGACAAGCCTAGTGGAATGCAGGTCCATCAGGCGAAGGTACATCTCCCCCATCCCCTAAATGTCATTTTTGTGGCAAAATTGGTCATATCCGAAGGTTTTGCAAAGATGCAGCGGAGTATGACAAAAAGAAAAAAGAATGAAAACATCCGATGGTAAATATGGTGTATATCTCACCAGTAGACATGCAAGCAGCAGTGGTCCAAACACGTTCTGAAAAGCAATTAGAGCCAGCTGCAGAGATTTTTGAACCCGACATTCGTGAACAACAGAAGGTGTTTACAAGAGCAAGCAAGTGGACGACGCAAGAGCAAACCGTATTCCTTGACCCAATTTCGGTGATGCAGCAAAGCATACCACCGGACGTACTCGAGAGGCGAAATCTAACTCACACAGTACCAGAGTCCACATTAGAGAGCATATAAAAAACAGCCAAAACTAATGCGGTGTGGGATGTGCTGTCCAAGGCATCAATTACCTTGCCATTGGGTCAATTATTGGCTTTGGTCCCGAGAGTGCGTCAATGGTTCGAGCAGCAGGTCAGTCCAGGACCCTCGAGTGCTCCTGCCACAGCTACAATCCAACTGGAATTGGACCCAACGGTGGACCATACCGTACCACTGATTATGGTATGGTACAAAAACCATAAAATCACACAAGTCTTAATTGATGGTGGATCTAGCGTAAACATAGCAACAACTTCACTTTGCAAATGGATGGGGTGGATGCAAATTGAGCCTGTTCAATTCTTTGTATGCATGGCTGATCAATCTCGAGTCCATTCGGTGGGCTTGGTGCGAGATATTCCAATCACTCTACAAGATTCTATTTTCAAAATAACCTTTGTTGTGCTGGATTTACCAGAATTGAGCCTGGATTACAATCTGCTCTTTGGACGTCCATGGCTCAAACAATCTAAGGTAGTGCAAGACTGGTCAGCGCATGAATTAGTCTTTAAAAATAATCACCGGAAATATGTTGTCCTGTTGGACGACATGAAACCCTGTGACTTACATGCACAACCATACTTAGCCGAGCTTGTACACATGTTGGATGGTCTCTCCGATGATGAGGAGGAAGTTTTTCTTATCGTCAACAAGGATCTGATGGCACTTGGCACTGTAGATTTACAAACGGTGGCTGATAACTAGAGTCCGGCAGCCTGTACGATGATACCGCTAATCGGAGCGCATGAGTCCAGCACAAAATAGACCCTGGATGATGCGATGCTCCAACAATTACTTAAGTTAGGAGACGATTTGGGGAAACCCTGACAGTTCTATGTACCAGAAGATCAATTGCTCACCTGCAATTTAGGTGACCAAACCAACCCACAACCAGTAAAAATAAAAGCAGGACTATCCGAGACTTTCTAGGAGCATTTATTGCAGCTGCTATGAGAGTTCGCTGATGTGTTTGCCTGGGATTACAGGGACATGAAGGGGTTGGACCCGCGGATCTATCAACATAGAGTGGTGCTGAAACCGGATGCAAGACCCATCAAATAACCCAGTTACAGGATGAATCCTAACTATGCGGCACAAGTTAAAGCCGAACTTGATCGATTATTGAAGGTGGGATTTATTGTTCCTATTGAGCATGCAGAATGGATCTCTCCCATTGTTATCGTTCCAAAGAAAAACAAGCAGTTGCGGTTATGCGTGGACTACTGAAATCTCAATGCTGCAACTGTACTTGATCGATTTCCGTTGCCATTCCTGGATACCATGTTAGACGACGTGGCCGGTGGAGAGATGTATTCCTTTCTAGATGGATACAATGGTTACAATCAAGTGAGAATGGCAGAGCAGGACATACCCAAGACTGCATTTATTACCAAGTGGGGTGTCTATGCATGTACCGTAATGTGGTTTAGATTACGTAATGCTCCCAGTATGTTCCAACGCTGCATGCAAGAAATTTTTTCCCCTTATCTCACCACATTTATGAGAGTGTATCTCGATGATTTCTAGTTATCTGGTGATACGTTGGTGCGCATGTACCATTTACAATGTTGCTTTTCAAAGTGTCGTGAATACTGATTGTGTTTGAACTCGAACAAATTGGTATTCTCTATATCCTGTGGCAAGTTGCTCGGGCACGTTATTTCCAAACAAGGTATTCAGGTGGATCCAGACAAAGTGAAGGCCGTACTGGAGGCTCCTACTCCTAAGACACCTAAAGACGTGATGCGGTTTTTGGGCCAAATCCGGTGGCATGGGCGACATCTGCGTTCGCTTGCTCATCTGGCAATACCACTTAATCCTTTGATAACCAGTAGCCCGCGTCAGTTCGAATGGACCGAAGAGTGTTAACTTTCTTTTGATCAGCTGAAAACACTATTAAATTAGGCTCCCATTTTACAAGCACCAAAGTGGGAATTTCCCTTTCATGTTTTTGTGGATGCATCCGACAGTGCCATTGGTAGCGTGCTGATGCAGCAGACGGATAAATGGTTTCGTCCGGTATATTATGCGAGCCATAGATTGGCCTCGGCAGAACGTAACTATTCAGTTACTGAATGAGAGTGTCTCGGCTTGGTTTATTCTGTAAAAAAATTTCGGCATTATCTGTTGGGCAGATGCTTCACCTTCCACGTAGACCATGCAGCATTGGTGTATCTGGTGCACCAACAGCATTTGGGAGGAAGGCTAGCATGATGGGTCTTGCTGCTTCAAGAATTTGATTACTCCGTCGTACACCGACTAGGGTCAACACACACGCTTGTTGACTTTCTCTCGCGGTTGGATTCCGGTGAGCCTCTAGAGGGAATCGATGATACAACACCAGCCATCTATGCGGTAGAGACCATCCAGGATGATCCACAAGAATTACCGGTACCCTCTTCTTACTATGATATCTTGCTTCTGTTCTTGACTAGTGGATGTATGCCTGGTATTATTTCTTCAACTGCTAGACGAAGACTAGCCATGTACAGTCGACGCTTTTGGTTGATTGTCGGACAGTTATATTATATGGATCACTCGAGAGTACTACTTAGATGTGTTCCCCCACATGAATATGCTTCAGTCATTAACATGGCCCATACTGCCCCAACCGGAGGACATTTTGCGGCTGATCTGACTCACCGGAAGATTCTACAGAGTGGATTGTGGTGGACAAGGATGTATCGTGATGTGACCAAGTCTATACAACAGTGCAACGAGTGCCAGCATTCCGGTCAATCTTTATAGAGACATTACTTTCCTCTCCAACCCGTTGTGCCTCTTGAACCTTTTCATAAATGGGGCTTGGATTTTATCGGACCGATTACACCTCCGACGACAGTCACCAATAATAGATATATTCTTACATGCACAGATTATGCAACTAGATGGGCCCAAGCATGGGCTCTCCAATCAGCCACAGCGGGTGCAGTTGTTAAATGCTTAATGAAGGATATCTTTCTGTGTTACGGGTTACCCTTGGAGATCGTAACTGACCAAGGTACACACTTTGCCAATACCTTGATGCAAGTGCTTACGAAAACATTCCAGATTGTGCATAAATTCAATTCTTCTTATAAACCATGAGCAAATGGACTTGCTGAGAGTACCAACAAATCTCTCTTAAACATCTTGAAGAAACTGGTGTTAGATTGCCCAGAGAGATGGGACCAATTTCTACCTGTTGTACTATGGGCTTATCGTACCACATACAAAGTGGTGACCGGAACAACTCCTTTTAAGTTGGCATATGGATTGGAAGCAATTGCTCCGATGGAACTGGTGGTTCCCAATCTACGTGTGGCCCTTGAAAGGAAGCTCTTACCAAAAGAATCTTTTCCCTTTCGATTGGAGGCTTTACGGTCCTTGGATACATGCATGTCGCCATTATGTCGCTATATTTCCAATACTGCATTATGATTAGGGTTTTTGCCGCCTGATTTTTTCAGTGTTCCTACTTAATCTTATTCTTTCCGCTGTTAATTGCTATTGTATTTTAGTGTGTTTGTGACCAGTGTGTGCTTTGTGCTTTCACTTATCTTTGAGTGTGCCATGGAAGCTCTTGCAAACATAGCAACCTTCTATGCGGGTCTCACTCCAGATGTGAGTGAGTACTTGCGTGCTCGAGGACTGCTAGCCTTCGCTGAATTGCCTTGGCATTCAGTGGAGTGTCATCCCTTCCATGCGCAAATCATCTCTGCCATCACTGCCACGCCTGCTACAGAGCAGTGCTGGCCATTAACGTGCTTAAACCCCCGTATAGTAGTTACACTAAACACGGTTGCTGAGGGGTTTCGTCTCCCTCAGGAAGGATTGATCGATGGACCACTCGTTCCGCTAGCAACTATGAAAGAACTTTTTCCCAGGCACTCATCTAATGAGTTTGCCATTCTCTGTCGGCCCAAGCCAGAACGCAACGTGGTGCAGTTTCTTGTAGCAGCCTTAAACATGCAAAAACGCACATATGGCATTTCTAGGCCTTTTTACTCAATGATCGATACTGCCTCCCGAGAACCAATCAATTTCACATCCTTTTTCTTCAATGCTTAGCAGTTACAAAACAATTAGCCAAGCATGAAATTCCTCGCACTCGATTACCCCATCTCCTTACCCTTCTCCTTCTGGTGCTCCAAGCTGCACAACCCCTGCAACAATCTAAGAATTACGACCACCACATGCTTGAGAGATGACTCTCCTCCCATCCAAATGCCTCTATATATAGCTCTCTCCAGGGGACTGCCTTCTTGGGCAGGTGGATGCTAATCATCCAAGTATCAGCCATGTAACTACATGTGCGCCAAGTGTCCAGTGGATGCTTCTAGAAGGTTCTAGAGCTCTTTGGGCAAAATACTCTTCCCATGTACCTCATGGGGATTGAACCCAAGACCTCGTCCTTCACATCCTTGAGACTTAACCACTAAGCTAAGTGGTTCTCTTGTTCACAAGAGCACAAGACCTCCTAGTAAGTCTAAACTCGAGATCTTTGGTCATACACACGGATGACCAAACGGTGTCCGATTTCAGATCTGTCTGAACCGGCCAGACCCTTGGATCATAGACTTACTTTATTACATTCTTCCCCCCTTGGAAAAGATTTTCGTCCTCGAAAATAGAGCTATATACATACTGTAGGCAACCCCCGAGCCTCATGTTCTAAAACTGGAAGAACATGGTCATGTTCTAGAACTGGAAGAACATGTCTCATCTCTGTGGTGGCATCCCTGCCCAAATGATTCAAAACACTGTCCAGGTTTGCACTTTGATAAACGGGACAAAGTACAAACTAGTGAAGAATAATAAGGGTGGATCTAATGACATCCCTGGCTAATTCACAGTTTTTTGGATGTGCGATCTAGGCACAAACATGTGAATTAGGTGGATTCAAATTACTAGTCCATTTCTAGGCATAAGTGGTGCATGGGCTTAGTAATGAAGGTGGGATTCTTATCCCTCGCAAGACTTTGAGAATTCTTGATTCACTTGAATTTGTTTTGGAGAACTTGAAGTGTGATTGTCCCATACATCTAACTTTAGATGCTTATTCAATGGTTTACTTTGATCCAACAGTTACTTGATTTTTTTTTTGTCACTCGACTAGAGGATTACTTTGTCCTTTTGAGTTTAAAAATCCTTTGTAAACTGTAGGAGAAAGTTTACCATTTCGGTGGAATCAACCATACTAACTTCACCAATTCAAATTCAAAATGAAAATTGTCCAACTTAGGACGCTTTTCTCAAAGACTTTTAACTGAAAGTTCTTGGGAATTGTCAATCTAATGAGCAATTCCTAACTTCTTGATTCTAGAGTATACTGGACTCTAGGAAATCATTTATGCTATAACTTGAAGCAAACTCAAATGAATAAGTCCACTTAGACTTATCATCGTTTGAAGATTGAAAAGGTTCTTGTACATAACATCTATCTAGGATGTTCAAGTTAGTTATCTAATTCTAACCGGCTAATCCTGGTCTTTTGTAAAAGAAATCAGATACCATATCTGAGTCAATTCCAAAGGATTTGGAAAGCGGAAAGAAATAACTAAGACTCTGTACAACCAATTCAAACTTCGAATTACATACATAAACTTGCTATGAGTCAAAGTCTAGTTGACTCAGGACTTTAACTTCTCAACAATCTATTTCAATAAGATATTGAAGCATTGACTTTATCTTTAAGAGAAATAAGCTAGTTTCTCAAAAAGATTCAAAGCAAATAAAAAACATCATCCAACCACAAGATACTAGTGTGGTAACCAACATCAGTGTGTCGACCCACTGAGGTTATGCTGATGAGTTTTGTATTCAAATAATGCTTCACTTGAGACTAAGTTCAGGTCACATTCAATCTTTTTGACTCCTAATCGTGAATGCAATTCTTGTGCATTTCTTTGAGTCTAAAAGATTGAATTTTATCAAGTTACACTAGGAACTTGATGCTTGACTTAGTCAATTAAATCTTTAGTTGAAAAGATCAACTCAAAATCAAAGTCCAACTTCTTTCAGAATTTATCAAATAATTCTGGTCAATAACACTTAAACTTGAAGTGTTTTAAGAAGATCTTGGAAGTTACTTACTTCATATCTTCAGTTTCCTTGATCTTGAAGTCGTCTTGAAGTATCTTG
Source organism: Ceratopteris richardii (assembly GCA_020310875.1). NCBI lineage: Eukaryota > Viridiplantae > Streptophyta > Polypodiopsida > Polypodiales > Pteridaceae > Ceratopteris > Ceratopteris richardii. Next base: position 73,138,555 of record CM035427.1, on the reverse strand, counting down.
AGATCCTTCTTGAATTTAAACTTCTTCTTTGAAGTTTTAATTCCCTTGAAGATCAAACGTAACTTCAAGATCCAAATGAAGACTAAAAGATAATCATCATCCCACGGTCCGATGTCCCATTCCATCTTTCCTACATCAATCTGAGTATAAAATCTGGTGTCCCATACCACCCTATTTTATATTCACATTAATGTGTGGGTGATTCTTATCCTAAAGTCTAAACATCTCTTGATAGAGTACCTTATTTCTTCAATTCTTTTACAAGAATTGGAAGTTTCAGGCATTACCTCTAACTAGATTTTCCTAGGTTTTGATTCCTTCGCATGATCACCTCATAATCATGTGCTTTGCCTTGGAAACTTGAAAACCTCTTGACAGAATATCAATTCTTCTTTACTGGGGTTTTCAAATGAAAACCAATCAGAATTCCAAGTTCTTGAATTTCTCAAATTCAAGTTCAATTGGTTATTCTTGACCAATTTTGTAGCGACAAGAGTTTATGACTTCTTGTCTTTAGATTCCTTTCTATACTGGTGCTTTTAGGTACCTATCCCGGCCGGGGCCTTTTTACAAGAATCTCTCTACTGCTTAAGTCTAAGCATCCGCTCATGCTTTTTGGATTTGTACCAAAATCCCTTTAGGGATAGGCAAATACTTATGTTTTACCTTCCACAGACTTAAGTACCGTCTTCACGGTTGCAGACTACATACTTGGAATTACTTCACGCTGTTCAGACTGGGAACAGCTTACTTTTTCACAATTTTCCATTTAATAAATGGAACTTGAGTGAATAATTCCCAAAAGGAATTTTATTGCCAATACTTGGGCAATCTACAGGGTAGTTCTAATCGCACATTCTTGGACAATCATGGCCAAGTTTGATCAAGTCTGGTTGATCCTGGCGACAAAAATAAAGACTTAGTCTTTATCTTTTAAGATCTCTTAAACTATCTTAAGCTTCTTTGCTTACCTGCAGGATTTTAGAGATCTTTCCCTCAACTTAAGTCCAAGCATTTTCTAATGCTTTTCAGATTCCAAAGCTAAGAATCTTTGATATACCGTTAGGTTATATCACTTATTTGGACTTAAATACCAAAACTGGTGGTTAGGGATTTACTGGGAACTACTTACTATATAACTTTTCTTGAAAGATGCTAGTCTCACGTCTGGGGAGATTTTTCTTTCAAGAATTTTTTGATTCCTATCAAGTAATACTAGGCTATAATTTGAAGCAAATGATTCATCTTGGAATTTTTTTGCTTTCCAGTCTAATGATTCATCTTGGAATCGTTTGTAAAAAGAACATTTGAAAGAACTTCTTTCAAATAATATCCAAAAAATTTACTGATTCAATTGTATTCATTTCCTGAGTATCAAACTAGAGACGAAATATCACATTTGCCAGTTTGAAAGTTTAAGTTAAACTTTCATTTATGTGATATCGACTTCTATTCTTGAGTTTGATACAAAACTCATTATTATTGGTCAATCTTCAGATGTTACTAGAGTCCTTTAAACATATCTCACCAATCAAAATTATGTTTAAAGTCCAAGCATCTATTGATGATTGATCCAATAGTAATGTTACTGTGAACACAACTTTGAACTTTATAACTTGTTTAGGAGAAGTTCATGGATTCAAGATCCATTTCTTGGAACTTTCTACTCCTAAATAAAAAGTTCACACTTGCTTCAAGTCTTTAGGAACTTATATTATTTCTTAAAGACTGCTTAGCTAGTTGCATCATTTACCAGAGATGCAACTATAGAACCTAACATCCTTTTATTGATATCAAGGATCAATTGATGTTGAGGTTTAACCTTTGGATTTTCATCACCCCTTGGTATGAAATCAAATGAAAATTTATAAAAGCTTGATACCTTTATATCTTGGCAAAATATTTATATCCTAAAGAGATTTTGCCTTCATCATTCCTTGGATCTATCATATAATATGAATTTATATATATTTTGGGAGGAGTTCATGAATCAATTAAGATCCTCTACTTGGAACATCTTCCTTCCCAAAACTAAATTCATTTTGAACATAGTAGGAGAATGATCTCACATGAAATAGAAGGCTTGACTATTTCGTATCTCTATTGCAAAAAGTTACTTACCGAGGTTTCATCATGAGATACAAATTTTGAAACCACAAAGAAACTTCTTTAAACTTTCGAAATCTGCTAAGTAGAAGAGTACTCAAGGAACTTGGAAATATAGTTGACGTTTTTCATCCAACCTTGGGATGCTTGAGAAGTTACATAAAGTATGTAACTAATCAAGTAAAGCTTATCCGCATGACTTTCTAAGTACATCCAGGACTTAGGGTCATCATACATCACAAAAGAGTTTGCAAGTAAATAAATTTTCTTGGTCATCAAGGAAATTTATTACTTAACTTTCTCTTAGTGCTTACTTATACCTAGCAAGACATCTATCATACTTAATTGTCATTAAGTATTTGTCTTTGATAGAAGAGTATCGACTTGGGAAGAAATCGACTAATTACTTGAGTTGCAATACTAGAACTAGTATGTCTTTGCAACTAACTAGTCCTTGGTCTTCCCTAAGGTCAAACTGCGAGCTTTACAAAGTAAGCTAAATACTAAGAGAGTACATTTTCATATCTACTTGCAAACAGCATTCCATTCTTCCATGCAAATGCATGTATCTACATGCAAAAGCATATGCTCACATGCGTATGCATGCATGTTCTTTGCATGTCCAAAAAAATAATACAACAATCATGCATGAGCTTGATGCACGATTTTTTCTTGTACTAAGAATGTATATCATGCAATCCTGATGCATGTATATCCTTTCCTTTGTCCTAATGCACTATGATATAAAAACATACCCTTGAAGTGCAATAGAAAACTTACTCAATGGAAAGGAAATATGTATTTAAACTACCAAAATACATTCTTTGATGCACAAGGATCTTTTTGAAATCAAGTCTTTCCTTAATGCAAACTAATGCTTGGAATGAGAATTTGATTGTTTTCATTATCCTAATCTAGACTTAATCGATTGAAATCTTAGCTATTTCAATATGCATCTAGGATTAAGTGTAGAATAATGAAAACAAGATAAATCAAACATTAAGATCAAGCAGAAACTGGAAAATACTTAGCTCCACATAGAGCTACGTCCTTCCCTTGATCCTTTGGAAGAGCTTTTCTCTCAAGACTTTGGTCCGAATTCAAAATTAGTTTGACTTCGATCACCAAAAGGCCTCCGGATCTTCACTCCACAGCTCTACTTCCGATCTTCTCCAAGAATGGATGGAGTGAGATCTTTGCCTCGATACCCACATGGGTTCGAGTCTTATTGAACTTCTCAAGACTATCTACTGTCAGTGGCTCTGAGATCTCCTGGATAGCGCAGCGAGCTTGACCGCGAGAGTCACCGAGTAGAGTGACCTACAGGAATTGTGCTTCGGGTTGCAACAGTTGTGCTCCAATCTTCAGCATAGATTACAGACTAAGATTGTATCCTGCCAAGAGGAAACAAAAAGAAGCATTGAGCGGCTTCACTACTTCAAGAAGATCTCAGAATAGCCACCCGAGTTCGAATCCCGGACGGCGCGGCTGAGGATCTGCACTTTCGTTTTGCTCTGTGCTCCTTAGTCTGCTACAGTAGTAATCTCAGCAAAAGAAATACTCCGGCCAAGTCCAGATCACGAATAGCCGTCTCTCTCCGTGGATAGGAGAGTGCCCTCTTCTGTGAGAGACGAGGGATCGAATCTCTGCTCCTCTCAGCCGCGTTAAGTTAAGCTTTTGATACTTTTAGCTCTGTGCGAATTCGTCTTCAGGGCGGATTATTTTGAAGATGTATTACTGCATAGAATATTGGGTACTACGAACGCCCGTGAGCTTGTGGATAAGGCAGCGCTCCGTCAAGCAGAAGCCTTGGGTTCGAATCTGTGCGGGGTCGCAGTAGAAATGATCTTTATATTTTGCTTCCTAGATGAAACCTTCAGCCGAAAAACTAGATCACTATGAACTGCCAGCGTAAATATCCTGCGAGCGCCTTTGGGCTTGTGGATGGGCCAGAACTCTCCAAACGAGAGGTTCCGAGTTCGAATCTCCTGCGGGGTGGCGGCAGAGTTTATCACACACCTTTTGCTACTCATTGAGATCTTCTTCAGCGCGAACTCCCGTCAATAGATTTTGCTGCGGAGATACTTCACGTGGACGGTGATGCTCTTCTAGATAGAGCAGCGTGCTCCAATCGGGGGGACGGGGGTTCGATCACCCTGGCTCGCAGTAGAAAATGAAGATATCTTTTGCTAAACTCCTTAGCCAAGGCTGTCGCCACCATGGATATGCATGCACGCGAACCAAGAAAGTAGAAGAGACGCATGTATAAGAAAGGATATACAAAAATTCGATAAGAACTTATGAAGGTGATGATGTCCCCCAAGGTCACCATGAGAGCTTGGCTCTGATACCAATGCAACAATCTAAGAATTACGACCACCACATGCTTGAGAGATGACTCTCCTCCCATCCAAATGCCTCTATATATAGCTCTCTCCAGGGGACTGCCTTCTTGGGCAGGTGGATGCTAATCATCCAAGTGTCAGCCATGTAACTACATGTGCGCCAAGTGTCCAGTGGATGCTTCTAGAAGGTTCTAGAGCTCTTTGGGCAAAATACTCTTCCCATGTACCTCATGGGGATTGAACCCAAGACCTCGTCCTTCACATCCTTGAGACTTAACCACTAAGCTAAGTGGTTCTCTTGTTCACAAGAGCACAAGACCTCCTAGTAAGTCTAAACTCAAGATCTTTGGTCATACACACGGATGACCAAACGGTGTCCGATTTCAGATCTGTCTGAACCGGCCAGACCCTTGGATCATAGACTTACTTTATTACAACCCCCTCCAACCAATACTATTCTGTTATACGACGAATCTACACAGATGCTGGAAGACGACGATGATGAAGACCTGCTGCATTTTTTTCAATGTAAACGCAGACGCATTAGCCCATCAGAAAGCCAGGTGCAGGGTTCCAATGCGGGTCAAGAAGTTGAACTCTTTCATGATACTGCCACTTCGTTAGAGGTAGAATCTATCCCGCCTTCTCCTAATCAGCAGTGAGACAAGGACATTATTATGGAAGATGTAGCTAAAGTCTCATCGCAAGAGGCATCTCAGCCACTAGATGCTGAGGCTGTGAAGGAGATAACAGAAGCTACCGTTGTTATAGACTGTCAACATCCTTCTTCACCAACCGCAGATGCCCAAGCAGATGCAGTCAAGAAAACCGCAGACGCCTAAGGAGATGCACTCTAGCAAACCGCATACGTCCAAGCACATGCAGTCAATCAAATGATTGGAAATGTAGAGGTAGTTTCCAAAGCCGCCTCGTCAGTACCACAGCTTGAGACCAGAATAGTTTTGGTTCCGACTGCCCTTATCCCTCTTCCTCCTCCAACTACCATTCCCGATATTGTTGTCATTCTTCCCGTTGCACCTTCAACTAATATTCGTGAGGTGTCAACCCATCTCCTCTCCTCTCCCAGCTACTCTCCACCCTCCTCACCTCATGTGCTCTCGCCCTCATCATCACAGCCTACTCCTTCTCTTCCCCCCCCCCCCCCAGCAGTAAGGTTCAAGGAATTGGCTTCTATGGGCTACCTTCTCATTCAATTTTCTCAACAGCTGCCTTTCGAGATGAAGATGGCAACTCAAACAATTCAACAAGAACTACAACGTAAGGTTGACCTTCTAGAAGCCGATATCACACCCCTTAAAGAGGAATTGCTCCTTACGAAGGCTAAGACCAATACCTGCGAAGAGCAGATTCGTCTTTTACAAGCCGAATTGAATGAGAAGAACGTTCTCCTTGCTGCTCATGATGAAGAAATTTCTCAATTGAAACAAATGGTACGTGATAAAGAGGATGCCCATTGTAGGCGTGAAAGGGACGATCGGTGGATCAAGCCAACCACTGGAAATCACGGCGCACGCAGGGTGCTTGGAGCCAGCTCAGGTATAATGGACACTCAAAAAGCAAATATAGACTCAGAAAAATACTTAGTCACAAAATTAAAGGTTTGTCATACACTGAAGAGCCCTAGAAATACTTGTCATTCATTTCAATAAGCGTTAGGCAATTACATAATATCTTATTCAAATGCCCTTTAATCATAGGATGAAGTTCAGTTTCTTTTAATAGCCTAGGGACTCTTTTTCCTTTATTCTCTAAGTTCGTTTGACGAATGCAGAGTGCAGTTATACTTTATACTTGCTTGTGAGATTATCCAATATAATTGAAAGTCAAATTCAAAAGCAAAATTCACTTTTTACTATGCATAGCACACGAGGTCTCACTTTCTATTAACTCGTAAGTGCAATTGAAAAGATTGATTTAAGACAAATTGTTCACAGTCGTTTTGTGCATTCATTCGTGATGTTCACACTGAGTTGTTCTCGTTTTCAAACGATATTCAAATGATCTTTTGCCAACAACAACTGGTTCAGTCAAACTATAAGAAACAAGGAGAAATAAAATCGCTCGTCAATTTTCTTGAATGTATGCAATAGGATAGACTGAACTAAGCGCACTCTTCTATCATGAAGAAATAGTAAATCACTAAGCCTGTATTTTAAGTATAGTCAAAAATCGCTTTCTTATAGCATTTCAGTTTTCAACGTTTATATTCAACGACTACATTGGCTTAATTTTTGTGCACATTTAAATCCCAACACAAGAAACAAAATACATTATAATTGTTTGTATTCAATGGTTAAATCACCTCCGTATTTGCGCGTCACCAAGTTCTCATAATGAATCATTACTGTGAATTACGCTCCTTGCAGCCTGCCATCACACTTTGTGCATAATTGAGAAACAAAACCTTTGAGAATTGACAGTCATATCTTCAAGATAGAAACTCAGGAAATTCGTCAATTCTGCAAGATATATGGTCGTCTATATCTTTAATCAACTATGACTGCCTTGCTGCCTCTTCTCACACGAGAAGTTCTCCAGATGATTCCTTTTTATCTTTCCTCTGCAAGCTTAGCCTTCAGCGTTGTTAGAGTTCTCAATAAGTGCTCTCTTCAATATATGATTCCTGTATACAGCTCTTCGGAAATTAATGTGTCATCAAAAATCTGTGTTGGTTGGCTTAATTAAGACAGCATCAGCATGATTATGAAGCATAAGGTGCAAATGCATTGGAGAAAACAGAGATTCAGAATAACAGCACATCAAAAACTTCACCGTCGTCAGCCAAAGTTCTTCTTATCGTGCAGCAAGTTAATATTTAGAGTTATAAAAAACAAACGTTGATCTCCCCTTATCACAGAGTTGATCCTCCTCTGCTAGCAGCTCCGCTTTGTCCTCCACTTCCTGCTTGATTCCTTTCATTCATATTCCTGTTTTATCTTGCGCTTCAACTATTTGCAGCTTCTCAATGTTGAATTCCCCTCACAGAGCATCAAAGTACTTCACAATGTAACGAAGAACTGTTACCAGAGTTTCCTCAGTGTCGTTGTTAGATGCACAGCTAGATATACAAAAGTCCTCTCTCCAACGTCCTTCTTATGACCAACACCGCTCAGATGTGCTTTCCACCAGCTAGAAGATAGTGTGATGATTGAGATATGATGTTTTCAGAGTTTATATCAATCAAAGAGGGCCAGAGAGACGTCAAAGCATCGAGCGACAACTATGATTCTAGTGCCATAGAGCATAGACTGACATAGAGACGCAACAGAGAATTGGAGATGAAGGCATCGAGGTGTGAAAATCTTCGCGGAATAGAGATCGATCAGAGAGTTTTGGGATCTTTAGAATCCTCCAGCGGAGTCAGATAAGTTTCTGCCGTTCTTCATCAAATGACCAAAAAATTAATCTTGTGATGGCCTTCTTGCAACAGATCATATGAATTCTATGCCTCACCAAACGTAAGTTGGCTTCTCTGTATATGTAAAACTTTCCTAGCTGTCAATGATTCACAGATTGGTCTTCTTGCATGCAAAAGCTTCTTCTGCGTCCGACTGCATGCTTCTCCATATCAACTTCTCAGCGCTCTTCTCTTCATGATGATTCATTTTCGTGCCAGATTTGATCTCTCTCTTGATCGTTTCCCTCTGCGCGCATATGACGTCCTTTCTTTTTCTGCCGCTCGTCCCTACCACGAGATATCTCCTCCTTTTTCTTTTGCATGAACCAAAACCACTGTTTTGAACTACCGTTTCGAGCTGATCTTTTTGCTCGTGAGTTTTCTTTCTTTTTTCAAACTGCCACTCCTTTTCTTATTGAATCTCAGCCTTACGAAGAAACTTTCCTTCTCATGCGCACACCACTTCCCCATACTTGATATTGATATTCTCTCTCTCAATCTTTTCCCATTTGTAAAGCGTTCTTCCTCTACTTAATATCCATTACTAACTACATATGTAAGGTGACCATATTAAAATGAAAGAAGCATTTTGAGAAGTGAATAATAAAATCGGAGTTTAATAAATTCGATCCTCCAAGCTTTCTCCAATGAACAAATATATCTTTTGTTTTTGAAGCGAGTGGAAGAAAACGTAGAGATGGAAATCTCTACGACACTCACCCCCACCAAATCTGTGTGTCCTCCGGATGCACCAAACCTACAGATTATAGAAGGCAATATCAAATTCTTTTGAAAAAAATGTTTTTAAAATTATTTTGAAGCAGTATTTGAAATATGCTTGTTCTCATAAGTACAACTTCTGATAGTAAAGAAAACTTACGTAAGCTGGAATTAAAAACTTTTTCGTTCAATGCATGAATTTGAAAATAAGTTTTAGAAATTTCTATAGAAGTCATTCAGATAGTCCTGGTACTTACTCCTCTATTAACCCGGTTCAAAAGTAATAAATATTTTATATAAGTGTTCTATCCCTCATTCCCTAGCCACTTGTCATAAGATGCATCTAACTAATTCCTCTATAGCATAAAACCGCCTCATGTTGCCCGCATACAAACCAGAAGCGATTTCAAGATCACAACTGATTCTTGGTAACTTTTTTTTTTTTATTATGCAGCAACCATTAATGTACTGCTTTATGCATCTTTTCTTTTCTTTCTTCGCAAATGTTTTGTTAGAGGGGAAAGGCTTAACCCCTATTCAGAGTAGAGGATCTAGAGGAATGTTATAGTGAGAACTAGGATCATATAAACTAAATGGTTTGGAAGTTAAAGTAGCCTACCTATATAAAATAAACTTACTTCTATTAGGAGTCAAAAGTCAAGTTTTCTCACTTCTAGCCTTATAACAGCCATAGAGTCTCTAATTCCTATCTTCATATCATAAACATTCCTACTTCAGTTTTAAATTCTTTGCTTTATAATTTTAATAGTTCCTCTTACATATCAGAAGAATGTTCTAATCTAATCATGAATGCAAAAAAGTTTATAAACAATTAAGAAATAAGTCATAAATCAAAACTGTTTCACCTCATTTCAAATAGATCTTTAATCTTTATCAGTATCTTCATCATAAAACATTCTTTAGTTTATTTTGCTCAAAAAGTATCTTCAACTCCTGCTATCAATCAACAACATCTAGATTCACAAGAAAAAATTATTTCTCATAAATAAATATTTACTTTCATACATGTAAAAGAAAAAAAAAACATATTTAAATAAAACTTTATACATCATTTTTATTAAAATTTTCATTCATCATTTTCTTCATCATATGATAAGTCATAAAATTCTTCATCTCTTTGTTTGATTAATTTAACTCTTTTACCTGCAATTAAATTTTTAAGCGGAGTTTCATCTAACTCTCGTAAGGCATATGTTCCATTTTCATAAATTCTGACCACCATATAAGGTCCAAACCATCGCTTTTTTTATTTTCTATGAGCATCATACTGTGTATCGAATGTGCTATCATATATCAATACCCAATCATTAATTTGTATTGGCTTTGGCCTTAACCTATGTGATTTATCAAAATATTTTCTATTTTTAAGACGAGAATCTTTCAATTTAGCTACAGCTTCTTCTAACCTTTCATTCCCTTGCTCAAGTTGTTGAATCCTTAGAGCTAATAAATCTTGAGTAGATAGATTATCTTCCCAAGGAAGTGTAGTCCAAGTAAGGATTTGGCTATGCACTGGAAAAATTAGTTTTTGGCAGTACATTGGCTCTACCGGCATAAATCCCGTCGTTCTAGTGCTCGTCATTCTGTCAGCCCACAAAGAAAATCGCAAAAATTTTGGCCAATTCTTTAGTTCTTCATTTCAAGCTTTAGAAATCGCCTTTATGATAGGAGAAGGCCCTCTTTCAATCTTTCCGTTAGCCTCAGGGTTATATGCAGTCATAAGAGCTAAACGAATTCCATGCCTAGCAAAGAATTCTCTAGCCTCTTGTGCATCTAATTCTCCCGTATCAGCTACTATATTCTCAATATACCCAAACCTTGAAATCAAATCTTCTAGAAGAAATTTACATACATTGAAAGTGGCTTTTGATCTTAGAGCTCGACCTTCAACATGGTTAGTAAGATCTTCTCGAGCAAGAACTATGTATCTCATCCTATCGATACCTTTGGGCATGGTCACTAAGTCAACTACCCACTTGTAGTGTATGCATGGTGGATACGTAGGGTGTAGTGGATCCCTATGTTTAACCGATGAATAAACTTGACATACATCGCAAGAATCCATATAATTCTTTACATTGACATAAATACCTAGCCACCAGTAACAATCTCTAATTTTTTCATAAGTTGTTACAAATCCTTTATGCCCAGCTCATAAAGTATCATGCATGCTCTTCATGACTTGCATTTGAAGATTTTTAGTACCTAGTACCCTTTTTGGTATTTTGTTCTTCCCCCTTGCATGTCTCCAAATTAACCCATCTTTTAGAAAGAAGCTAAATGCTCTTTTTCTAATATTTCTAAATCTATTTGAAGACCATGAAGGTGATCTAACTAAAGTACTACGATACCTCCCAATCTCTAGCCATTCTCCTTCATATTCATTAGTATTAAATTTTTCATATACATATACTTGGGAATCATAGTTAATCGTATTAGTATCTACTTTGACTTCATCATTCTCATCGTATCTAGCTCTTGAAAGCATATCAGCAACAGAGTTAGATTTGCATGAAATATGAATTAAAATTGGATTTATAAATTTAACATAAGAAATCCAGCGAAGCATTGCAATATCCAGTGAAGAACAATTTGTGATCATTCCAATTAGCGGTAAACATTCTATTTCCACAATCACATTTGCTCCTATGAAATATTCTTTATCAGACTTTAGAGCTGTGACTAAACCCCAAAGTTCTCTTTTAATTTGCGGGTAATGTCTTTGAGTGTTATGCAAAATCTTAGCTCCAAATCTAATAGCATATCTTCTATCCTCTTCATCATCGTGACTTATGACCCAGCCTATTCCAATAGGGCTAGTATCAACAGTCAAAATAATAGGCTTATTATTCGTATAATCTACTCGTTTAAGGATTGGAGTTTCTTGGAGTAACTTTTATAATCTACGCATTGCATGAGTATGTTTTTCTATCCATAAAAAATTTCTTTTCTTCCTTAATAAATCATTAAGACAGTCAGCTATATGTGCAAAATGTGGTATCCATATGACATAGAAGATACAAGCTCCTAAGAATCGACGAACTTCACTCACATTTTGACATATCTCCGAGATCTTAATAATGGTGTCAATTTTCTGAGGGTATGGCTTCTGTCCATAATGGCCACAAAGATGACCTACAATTAGGACCTCATTAACACCAAAAGCCGATTTTTCTATAGATAATGTTAAGCCAACTTGAATAAATCGCTGAAAGATTTTTTGACAATCAAGGATATGAGCCTTTACAAATCTACGACAACCATCTTCATTCAGAGTGCTATATTTTTCTTCTTCCAAGCAACCCTTAATGGGAATGTCATCTATAAAGGGCATAGTAATGTGAGGAATGAAATCCTGCAAAAACAAATTCATTGCACTCATCATGTGAGCTACTGAATTGGTCGCACCTTGAGGTAATGTACACATCCTAACTAATCCCAAAGGTGTTTTCATGGTAGTTATGTCTCTACTTTCTAGTGCTAATTGATCATATCCAGAGTAGAGATCACCCATTGAATATATAGAGTTGCTTGAAAATGCTTCCGCAAATTCATCCACAATTGCACCTGTACCCATATTTCTAATGGTCACTTTGTTAATTGGTTGAAGATCTTGGATAAACTGCAGTTTTCCACTCTTCTTGGGCACAGTAAACCAATGGTTTGAATAGGGAGCTGAAGAGGATTCTAAAATATGCATGTGAATTTTTTCTTTAAGTAATCTAATCAGCTCTCGAAGATGAACTTTAGGTACAGGAATAGGGCGCAAATTCCAAGGAATATGGGGAATAGTGAAAATAATCATCGGTGAAACTATCCTAGGATTTGCACATCCTATCTCTGAAGGCTCTAGAGAAAATGCTCTTCCATGTTGCTCAATAATCTTCAGAAAATACTCTTTTTCTGCTGGAAGAAGGAAACCACTAGCATCTAGCTTAATTTGTTTTAAGGATTCTTTAGTAAATACATGGCCAATATTTCTCGGATTTCTTAGGATTAGCTCATGACTTACATTCTTTATAATATCAGTACTAAATTTTGGTAGTGGTTGAGCTACAAGTTTAACCTTCTTACTAACAGTTTTATATTTGGTCTCCACTAAGGCATCATACTCATGATCAATTTTAGATGCATATTCCTGAATCAATGCATACACATCAAGTGAAGAGATGAGAATATGGGAATTAGACTTAACTTGATAACAAAGTTCTAATTCTTCTAATGTTGAGAACCAATGTGTGGTTTCAATAATGTATTCAATACTTTCATCTATTAACAGATCTCCTTTGTTTTTCAAATAATTTTTGTATTTTTTTTATAAGTTTTCTTGGAATTTGTTTAAAATGAGAAATATTTAAAGTTGTAGACGGAAAATAAACAGTCATCTTATCTAAATTCTGTACAAGATTTTGCGAGATTTCAAACCAAAGTCCACTGTCATCTCGCTCAACATTGGCATTTACTCGAAATACTGATCTAAGTGTCTTAAAGGAGTTTTTCGTAAAGACCTACGATTACGAGGATGGTTAATACAAAGCGTCATGAATTGGACAGATTTAAGGCCATCACGAGAACGAACTCTTGTGAAAGCACTTCCATCGTCCAATACTTTTGTCTCCATTCTTTGTTCACAAATGAACGGCTGTCCCAAAATAGTTGGATACGAGCAGTCATCATGAACGAAGAAATTATGTTCCTGTTTAACATCTCCAATAGTAACAGGAACATTTGCACAAGCTCCTAGTAAATAGCTAGAAGCATTGTTGGCTGCCTTCATTTTCCATCCATGGTCCCGATCAATAGGCCATTTACCTTCGTTATAAATCTCCCTTAAGACTACATTGATTTCTGATCCTGAATCTATTAATGCTACTTGCGGTTTATTATTATTACCTGCCTTAACCATAGTTTCAGTGGTACCCCTTGCCCAATGTTTCTGAGTATAATGACTATTTGGGTCATCATTTCCTTTCTCCAAATGTCTAATTACGGGGCCCAAATAATTTCTACGATCAGAAGATTCTCGATACTCAGATTCATTAACTTGTACAACACTCACTTTCGGTTCATCCCGATCTTTCCTTTCTTCCATTTCTATATCCTCCGTTCTATACTCTATAGGTTCTCTTCCTCTTTTGATGATACTCATGAAATCTTCCTTCACATCAGTTCGTGAAAATGCTAACCATTCCTCCAATGTCATGGTTACCTCAGCTTTCATAATTTTTTCATCCAAAACCTTCCGAATGTCTATTTGTTTCTCAATTTGTGAGATGAATTGAAAAGTTGGAGGTTTCTTTTTTGGTTCTTCTTCCTTACTACCTTCTTCATGTATGGGTTGTGTTTCATTAGATTTATCTTGAATTCTATCTTCACTTGCTGTTTTCTTTTCTAAATTTTCTACTACTTTCTTTACTTTCCCCTTATTTTGAGGTTTCTTTTCTTGTTCCTATTGTTTTGGTTCCTGACTAGGCTCCATCCTAGGTGGTTCATTAATTGACTCAGTAGGTTCATCTTCTTTTCTAGCCCTAGTTGTTCGTTTAGACTGTCCCTCCTCATCCCGTTTCCTTTTCTCATCTACATTAATTTCATGAGAATATACTAAGAACATATCTACTGGCTCATTCCAACATGTCCTTGATCTAATATCTGAGCTCGTAGCATATAAGTTCTCAACTGATAATTTTCCCCGACTAGCAGTATCATAAACTTGATTCCAAAAGTCGCAATTAGAGTCATCACTATCAAGTCTACAAGCATAAGTATTTTGGCTTGTGGAGGCTTCAAAGAAGGTTTTCATACCCCCTTTGCCATAGTTTGATGCCAAAAGTCTTTTTGTTACATAGTCACAGATCTTTCGATCTTGGTTGAGCAAGAAGCAGCCTACAATGACCACTTCCAATTGTGAGGCTGAGTATAGGGTAGCTTTCACAGTGACTGTTGAGTGTGTGTGGCTCAGATGCCTTATGGCTGATTTGGGTGTTGGTCAGTCTTCTGCCACCACCATCTTCATTGATAATCAGAGCACAATGGCAGTTGCGAGGAACCCTGTGTTCCATGCTCCCACTAAGCACATTGAGGTGCATTATCAGTATGTCAGGGAGAGGTTCTCTGCAAGAGAGATCAGCTTGGCATATGTGCCTACGCAGGAGAACATTGCAGACCTTTTCATGAAGGCTCTGCCTAGGGAGAAGTTTGAAGCTTTCTGCAAAGCTTTGGGCTTACTTCCTTTTGTGGAGTGATTTCCACATAGCTTGGCATTTCCTTATACATGAGTGCCAGC